>QCXZ01000041.1:50378287-50543767 GCA_025024175.1 Rhyzopertha dominica
ACACCACTAGGTTTTATACTAATTTGTTATTTTCATAAATAGTGGAATAAACAAACCCTTATTTATCAAAGTCATATGCAAATATTTAAAGTATTATATCACATTTGGGCATGTCTCTGAATACGTAATTATCAAAATGCAGATTAGTGCATTTCTTTACTCAGAAATTGCATTTAAAGAAAATTTTCAGTTGGACTTTTTTGTAGGCAAAGAAATAATCAGTATTTATTATTAAAGTCTTAATCTCTATAATTGAAAGCCTTAGAAAGCAAAACCTATGGAAGTAAATGTCTGACGCGCTATAATTTTTTACGAGGGCCATGTCATAATTCTTGCACATATCAAGCTGGCGATGGTGAAAAAACAAGTGCTGTCAAATTATAAAAGTCTATCATTGGGACGTCACTTATCTGTATGTATATAGAGTGCGGGTAGTTCGCTCAGTTTATATGTAAAAAATTTTCAAATCGGGGTAGTTTGATGCAGTGTAATGTGTCACTGTAGCGGATTAATGTGCTATATCAAAATTCAAACTTTATTATACTTTAATTTCTCTTATGGGCACTAATTAACATTATTTTAATTCAATAGCATTGCTTTTGTGTTCCAATTGCCTATTTAATTATTTAATTAAATCCCTCGATTTAATGCCATTATCCGCCTACGTTAAACTGATTAACAGCTATCGAAATCACACCTACCGTCGTCTCCAGCTGGAAGATGCGCTCGGATGATATCCACAGACTCGTGTAGAATATCTTCCCTTGTAACATCAACGGGCACCACTATTAAGGCTCCCTGCATCGGCCCTACAAGACTCTCCCTATGTTTCTGCCACGCCCTTATTACCCTCGAAGCTGCAGAACTTTCTATTTCATTGCTACGAAGTCCTGCAAATACCCTAAATCCCTTGCTGGCTAAATGGACTGCAATCTACCAAAGAATCTAGTCAATTAACGTTCAAAATCTCGCCGCGGTACCTTCCAATTGGTTTCCAGGGACGCTGTTGCGTAGCAACGTACCTAGCGACCAATCAGAATTGACTACTAGACCACGTGGCAATCTCTGATTGGTTGCCATGATTGTTAGCGTTCCTAGCGACCAATAGTGAGTTCTTAAAGTTACCTGTAGTCCTAAAGCAGTCGAGGACGACGTAACCAAGACTGGTTTACCACCTCCTGGTGGAAATTCATCACCTTGGTGGTCTGGTCCAGCTCTAATCTTGCAAAGAAGATACAACAGCAGGGCACCYGCTATAGAAAATAGAGCGACTAGTTGAAGGGCGAACAGAAGTGCCGTTTGTTCGTCCATTCTGAAAAAAAGAGGAGTAAATTAGCGTAAATTTTTTCGCGCGCCCCAGCGCCCATAAAATTCTACAGGTAATACATTCGACCCCGGCTGACATTTACGATAAATGAACGGCCATTTTTCCGATACGCGGCTCACCCCCACACACACATAATTAACGTGCTGCGGCGCGTAAAAAGTTCATCCCGCCGAAATAATAATGACGAAATCGGGACGTGTCGTTTCTGACAAAAGCAACGCCGCTGAGGTCTATATTCTGGTTCCATTGTGCGTCTTGTAGCGCCGTTCAGTTGGCGAACATTGATTGATGCTTTATTTCTTGGTATTCATGCAAATCTCTCTTCCCCCTTTTGCCCCATTTAAGACCCAAACAATGCCGCTCCCTTGTGAAACCCGGAGTTACTTTTGGATGAAAGGGACGTCTTAAATTTGCAGATGCGTTTATGATTTGCAGTAAACGAATGGAATATTTATGGAGTTTGTCCGTGTGATACGAAATTTGCTTATATTAGAAAGTGTGGCATACATTTTAAGGTTGGACTGGATCGTAAAATTCACTTTTTTTTCAGTATTTGCATTCATGTAGCTGTTACTATCCTTTTTTTATAATCAATGTGACGTATTACGGGTTTGGATCAATAGACGTGACTATGTTATTGTCTCTTTATTTGTTTGTTAAGCTTCCTTACATTAACATTTATGTTATCAGATCTAAAGTGAAACTTGCCTGAAGGTATGGAGGTTACCAACATGTTAAAGAAAAACACTCACAAGCTATACCTATAATTACTTCTACTCTAAGCCAACCCAGTGCCACTATTCTTTGGGACACTCTTTCATCACGGGGTATGCGATAAACGAATCTACAACAGCTATTCTGGATTTTCTCTAATCTTAACTTAGTTATTTTATCCAGACATGAGTAAAACACAATGAAACCGTAATTAAGGATGGACAACACTAACGATTCACAAAGTTTCTTACGCATTCTGAAATTTATTAAATATCTGTTGCAATACAACAGTTTCAAAGCTAGATAAACCTTCCTTACTATGCCGGCAATATGTTGTTTAAAACGAAGATCGCGTTCAAATATTAAACCTAAGTTTCTTACGCTGTTAACAACAGTCAATGGTTGATTATTAATATTAATTTTAAAATTTGTCAATATGCTTTCCCGCAAACGATTTGGACAGAACAACATTGCTGCACACTTTTCTGGGTTTAACTTTAAATTATTGTTTCGAGAATAATCAGCTATAGCCCTTAGGTCACGGTCCACGAGCTCGCAGGATATCGCAGTGCTTTTAGGGTTGAAAGAAAATTGTCATTTACATAACACTAAATACTACAATTTTTAAGACAGTTTGGGAGGTCTGCAGAGTATATCAAAAAAAAAAGTAATGGGCACAGTACTGAGCCTTGCGGCACACCCGAAGTAATGGAACGGTTTTCACATACCTATATTATCACCGAAAACGACAATAATCGAATCCATAATAGCGTAATTTAGCACATAGCAAGCAATGATCTATGGTTTCAAATGCCTTGGAGCAGTCGAAGCATTTGAGTTATCTAGTGCCCTAAAGACATTGTCCGTGACATCAGCCAAAAGAGATGTTGTACTGTGTTCCTCACGAAATCCAGACTGGGCAGAAGATACAATGTTGTTTGATATGGCATAGTTATAAATCTGCCTTTGAGCTATTTTATCTAAAATTTTCGACAGCACAGGAATTTTAGTAATAGAGCGTAGATCAGTTACACTTTGTGGATTAATTTTCTTTGGAATAGGATTAATCAGTGATGACCTCCACCTAGTAGGAAAATCACCAATTTCTAATGCACAATTAATATGCGTAATATGTGAGCAGTTGAACACAACTACAAGAATTAAGCGAATGAATAAAAATACAGTTGCGGTTGAAGCTACTCATCGCCGAAGGGTGTTTCCTCCCTTTAATTCAACCAAATATTAATTTACCTGAGTTACATAATGGCTTTGTGTATAATACATTTCCATCTCGATGCTTTTACCTCAACACAACCGGCGTTCATGCATTATTATTGTCGTTAATTAATCTTGATACATTTTGCAACCCCTAGGGGGATGTTCCTCCATCCTTTCACGAGTAAGCGCGTTTCGAACTTTGTGCCTAAATCTTAATTTGTCCTTAGGGCAGATCGATTATTCATCGCCTCCAGCTTTTGTGGCGAGAGCACTCTGGTGGAAAAAAACGTCGGTGGCATGAATGGCTAATCTTTTACGGTCGCTTTTTTAGTATTATTTAGTCCCAGACGTTTCGCAATGATGGAAAACAAGGTCATTCGTTAACAAAGTTAGCACCTCGAACATGCGAGTTTAAAGTGTGCTGTATTGTGGTTTCGGAGGTCGAACATACTGTTAACATGGTTACTTAACGCTCCGGAATGTGGGAGACGTGATATGTATACCTGTTCCTCTAATCAATGTGTCGAACTGAAATGCTCTAACTTAGAAGGTCGCGAAGGAATTTTTGGTGGCAGGTCGTTCACTGCTCCATTACGTGGAATTGTGAACGAAAAAGAAGGTTGTTGTGATTTCTCTGGCTCGTGATAGATCAATATAATTTTGTAGTAACCTTGATTGGATATGGATTTGAATATCAAGTGGTATTTAAATTATTTATTGATAGCCGACGTTTCGATCAATATGTGAGCTTCTTCAGGGCACTGAAAGAAGATGATAGTGACAAGTAACAACATTTTAGAATAAAAAATAACAGTGGTAGTATAAATATGTAGATGAACCAACAATAGTAAAACACGTGTACAAATAAATATAATATTTTCTCGGAAAGATCGCTGTCTCTTGAAAATAGTGACAAAAAATTATTAGTCTGACGTTTCGATTAAACCTGTAATCTTTGCCAAAGAAGAAGAACCTCAAAATTTGCCTGACACAAGTTCAAACAAAATTTTGAAAGTAAATAAACAAATCACCAAGGAAGCGAGACATCATAGAAACAACGTGCCATCCTGATAAAAAAGAAACTAACGACGAAAACGGAACTACCTAACTACTAGATATACACGAACTACTTGATAAAAGATAACTACAAAATAGCCTTCTAAATGTCACCTAACATGCCACATCTCACCACCCTCCCTCTCAAAAGAATAGTCTTATAAGGACGTTATTTGTTAGAGCACAAAGAATCTCCTACGAAAGTTCTTTACTAAAAGAAATATATCATCTGAAATCAGCGTTAGTGAGAAATTGTTATGGCAATAAGAATATTTGGTCATTAAAATGCATGTCTATGTTGGTTCTTGCCCGTCAGCAAAAAGTGCCGTGGGGGCCTGCTGTCAAATTGAAGTATGCAGTTGCATGCCAAATTGTCAGGCTACAGGTCATTTCCTTTAGGAAGTAGTACCCGTTATGGCAGATAGGTGGCTTTGTCATCATGTCAGTGTAATGCTGACAGATGGCATTGCCATCCTAAATTCTTACTTTCATCATACCGTTGCTTTGGTATATAAGCAAAACCAGTTCTATGCCGTGTTGTCTATACTAGACCTAAACTGCACTGATGAGCTGTAATGACAGCGAAATAGTACTATCTGCAATTGGTTGAGGTGTAGACAGCACAGCATAGACATGCATTTTAATTGAACTAAATAGTTAAAACAGCTTATGAAATCAGTGCTAATATATGGAAATCGTTGTTTAAACTTACATGTTCTTCTGTTTTGTACCTTTTTCAATTTTTGATTTTTTTTTTGTCATAGTGACCAGTTGAATTTGAGAGACCCTTTTGCTCTACACTTGCGGGAATATACCTATATGTAAGTACTTATCGTTTCTCGTTTCTTTTTTGTATACAGTAGTTTGGTATTCCTAGAGTGATTAAATTTGCTTCATGACAACAATAACAATTCTTAGATCTATTTCTCTTGCAAAAAATATGCACTCCAATTCATCTCTACTTTGAAATATCAGCCCTGGCATTATATCATTTACTTTGTTGCCTTATTAAAGAAATAGCAATTATATATAATTGATTTTTTATCTATTTTATCTATTAACGAATTCGTAAATTTAGGTGAAATAGCAGTTATTTGATCCTAAGGTGTCCTCACGGCCTACAAAGCGCTGCTGACCCGTCGTTCTCCTTTTTTTCCTTCACTAAACGCCTTTTTAGGTGCTCGTCACGAACATAGCTGACAACAGTACTTTAGATTACCTAGTCCTGTTACATCGCAAGTTGACAAAACAAGACCTAACCCACGGCACAGGCTGCGGTAGAACGACCTGGGCACTGATTTTATGCAACGGCGGACTTCTTCCTCATTCTTTTGCCTTATCCAGATGTCATTGAACTCTTGACCATAGGTTTTCGTAATTATGCAAAATGCTACGTACGGGCTATTGCGTACCTTTCACAACAAGTCGATCTTTCGGAAAGGATTTCTTGCTAATGAGACACGTAACCGAAGCACGCAAGGAAATAAACCGATATAGCGTTTAGTTGGGGAATAAATGATAGTGATGAAACTGCTCGTTATTGCGGAACACCTGTTCGAGTTTGGAATCTACAGAACGCATGTTTATCGTCATCACAAGGATGACCAGGTCAAGAAGACACGTTTTGCAATCCCCAATAGGTTTTGAATGCAAAAAGCATTCTGTACGTTTGATTTGATGTGTGATGTGTGTTGGCTGTGGTTTGTGGTAACACGAACTTCAGTGACATCTTATCATTTTTTATAAGAAATTCACCCCCAATATCCACATATTACGGATAAAGATGATATTAGAAGAAACTGCTTTGACCTCAAAAATGTTAAATCTGTAAGATTCAGACTAATTTGATCCAAGCTCTATTGGACGGCATATATCCTGAAAGAGGTCTGCTCTTCTAGCCAGATTTAAATTTGTTCATCTTCAAACCCAGAGAACTTTTGCTTTTGCACAATCAGCTGGACTGTCCTGATATTTTATCGTCCTCCAACATTCTGCTGTAGAACTGGCCATACCAACATACTTAGCTAGACGAGGGTGAATGCTTTCATCGTCCATAATATAATATTAGGACATAAGGTTTACAGAAAACCAACACACATAGGCAGATATTTACATGCCACATCTCACCACCCTCCCTCTCAAAAGAATAGTCTTATATGGACGCTATTTGTTAGAGCACAAAAGATCTGAGACGAAAGTTCTTTACAAAAAGAAATAAATATATCATCTTAAATCAGCGCTAGTAAGAAATGGTTATAGCAATAAGAATATTTGGTCAGTTTTTAATAAAAGTGTTCATCCAAATCGAGTAAATTCTCAGCCAGGACAAAGTAAATTGAAGTTGAGTTTGCCTTATGTGCAAGGCCTTTCGGAAAAATTAAAGAGGATGCTTAGAAAACACGATATTTTAGTTGTTGATAGTACATATAATAATTTAGATAAAATGTTAAGTTCTACTAAAGATAAAGTACATTTAGAGAGTGAAGCTGTTTACAAAATTACTACTAAAATGAGTGTTGCAAATAAAACCTCATGTACAAGAAATGAATGTTTACATTGTCAAAAGAATGGAAAAATATCTTATGGGCAAAGAATATTGAACAGTTTGAAAACTGTATAGCACCTTCCAGAAGTTGACAATGCCTTAGAAATGAACACTTTATCATCGGAATGGGTAGCTTTATGCATCCCAAACATAATGAAATCGATGGCTACATAATATGGACTGAAGATAAATGAATACTGTTGAACCAAAAAGTGGTGTTTTGAAACAGAAAAGGACTTACAGATAATTCATCTAGCACTGAGCAAAAGGAAGTCGTTCGTTTGTTGGTTAAACCCTTAAAAAAGAGTAACATTGAGGAAAGCTGTGGAAAAAAATGTAACAGCCGGAAATAGGTACATTCTTCTGGAAAATATATTAACTTGGGAAAGTATATTAAAGCGTAACTTTATAACTTTTTGTTCTGTTACTTCAGCTCACATTAGTTGACATATTGCATAGTATTTGAGATATTTGCAAAGTTGGAAGATTAGTATCCAACTATTTTTGCAATAATTCAGAACTAAAAGTGACAAGAATTTCCTGGGCATGTCTATAAGTACTGCGCAAGCAGCATGCATGTGTGAAGTATAATTAACGAAACTATTATGTCATCAATTTCCGTTCCTTCTCATCCTCAACCTCTACAAACAATTTTCTCTCAAGGTCTCGCGAATTGTAGTCGCCGTCTATTTTTAGAATCAAAAACGTTCCTCCTGTGGGTCAGTCCGCACACGGAAAGAAAATACAATTTCACCTCGTTGCGTATTCATTTCGTGATTCTTGCAACTGAATAAAACGCTTTTGGATCGTTAGCGGCGCCTATCGAATAATACAACCGGTGTAGAAACTCGAGGAAGTGGCGGCGCAAAGGAAAGTGTAGCAAAGAGCCAGTTACCCTAATTAGGTATCTTTTGTGAAAATGCACTTCAGCCAAGCCGTGCTTTGATGCTGAGTGCAGATGTGCCGACGAGGAAATGAAATTTTGAAGGTGATGCTCATGCAGGATGTAGATTGTATTATCTGTAGCTGGATGCTTGATCATCAGGAATCAGGATATCAGGAATACGAGAGGCTAAATCATTTGAGTACGGGGTAACAGGTTTAAATAGTTACATTAAAACGATTTTTATAATTTGATAGCGCTTGTTTTTTCACCATCTCGTCGAAATATTCTAATTGCTATCGGAGCTATCATCGGCCCAAGAAGCCAAAAAGCAAACGACACTACTTATTCACTACACTTGTTCATGAATAAAACTGCCAAAAAGTCGGAAACACATTAATTTAAGCCGCTACACTTTTTCACGCATTAAATTGTTAGTTTTTATGTGGACACCTTCAAACAACCATAGCACTACAGACGTACAGCCGTGGACTTTGAAAATGAAACGATCTAGGATATCGTGAGATAAATGATTTTTTGGTAGTATAATACTATTAGCCGAACAAATAATGTTGCCTCGTAATTGTATCAGTCTGTGGCGAAGTTTCATAAGTTTTGAAGCGAATTCAGAAAAGTTTTGCTGTGAGTCCAAAAAATCGTTCCTCCTAGATCATAAAGGTATGGTTACCGGTAACCAGTTTGTATACCAACGCTAGCCGTTCTTTCAATTAAGTATTCGGGTGTACTTCTAGGATATCTTCAGTTTTTCGCGATGAAAAACTGTCACTTCAAAGTAAATGTCCTTGTTGAGAGGTTGAAAATGAAGATGAATACTGATCAACGTGCCTGACTTTATAAAATGATCATTTGCAAAAAAGGGGCAAAAAGGGGCAGCTTGAAAATGGCATTATCAAATCGCAGTACTTTTTCACGCACAAAACTATTGCTTGTTGCTCGGACACTCGTGGCCAAAKAAATATTTTTCTGCAAATGCACATGTATTCCATTAAAACAAAAGAATTTATTACACTAACATATATAATTGTTTCACGACTACATTGTAATTGAATAACTTAGATAAAAAATATATGGAAATATCATATATACCTCCAGAAACATCCTCCATTTTTTTGCTATTACATTTGATAACATTCCCACCACAAAATAAATGTTCCTTTCGATCGTTCAAAAAACAAGCGAGTGCCAGTACCGCGTGTTCTCATTCACAAGGATGACTTTGACCGTACCCCTGATGCAAGGCCTACCCTTTTGGAATTTTTTACTTTGATCTCTGCTATATAAGATTTTATGGCGGATAATTCTCGATTTGGGCATTTTGGCCAGGAATTTTGGATTCTGTACCACTGTGCATCGCCAGTTCAGCTCCAGCTTGATATGTGCAGGAATTATGACATAACGCTCCTAAGACAAAGCTACATCTCGGTGACTGAAAGACGAACTGCATTTTGCAATTGGTTATTTGGTCTGACGAGTGCTACTTAAGTTGTGACGGTATTTTCAATAGCAATAACGGCATATAAATATGTATTTCTATCTTGTGCTTAAGATTATCAACTTATGTTTCTACTGTTTGATTTAATACATGTATGTTATATTGTTTAATAATTCGAAATTTTTCAATTTTCGACTAAAAAAGGTAATCAAAATCGATCTAGCTCTAATAATAACCAAGATACCCTAAAAACACATCGAAAATGAAACACTCATAAAATGCGCCTAGATTTTATGTTTTTGCTGGAAACCCTGTATGTTGCCATTCCATGAAATATACGAGAAGGGAAGTATCTTTTTAGTTCTATCTTGAATTAAAATATGTAACTTAACATCTGGATAATTAAACACTAACAGGATTACTATCTCCATTCGAAGTTGGCTAACCGTATCCACTGTTTTACAGGCTCAACATCCGTTCCTTCTAGTGAGTGTTAGAACTTTTACTCGACCATTAAAGCTCTATAAATACAGAGATTGCGCTTGCAACATGATCTACAAGGCATGCCGTGTTTATGCTCGCTCCTTTCTCTCTCGTTACATTATCTGATCTTATGCATTCCGATTAGCTCAGTTTTTATCTCTTGCTAGTCGGAGGCGATCATTATTATTTATTAATGGATGATATTAATCGAAGAACGGCCCACTTGGAGGTGCAGGTTTTGTTTTCTAACACCTGATGGACTATTTTTGTCGCGTACCACACGCAATTTTGAATACCTAATCGTACGCATGTTGTGTTGCGCAAATAGAACGCTGTTGATTTATTTCGACAAAGCGTTTAATATTTAATGCGAGTAGTATCTCCTGAATTCTAAAGTACATGCTCTAAAATAACTAGTTTCCAATGTAAATTGTTTTTACAAAGTCAAAAAACGCTTGAAATTTTAGGGAAGGGAGCTGTAACAATATATTTGGACTTGATGGTTTCAGGCTTCATGGCTTTGTATAAATAGAAATCATGTGTCATTTAAAAATAGTACATGAATTATGTAATTATGAATAATGTGGTGTCGAAATAGTGTAGTTTATGGAGGGTTTTTTTAATCTCGATTTTTACTTGTATTTACTAGTATTCCTAAATCATAAGTTCATGAGTCATGTTAGTTCAGGAAATGTTAATGATCAGCACAAACAAACTGTCGGTATATGTGAATCAAAATTGCTATTTGTTCTAAATTGAACGACAATCTAGCATATGAGCATTTTGATCACGTTACACATTTAGCATTCTTTATGTCTGTATTTCTTTACTATGGAATTCTAAATTCCAACACTTTTTTTCATTCCAGATTTGTCCATTCCATTTCCGCGACGAAGAAACAACTTATCGAAATTTCGGGTCACAAGGAAGTACTGGTAAGTCACTCCACTTTTTTCTTAAATATTATTTTAGAGCTTTCTCTTTATATCTGATTTAATTTTCATGCTGGTGTCAATACTTTTATAAAGACACGTCTTAGGTTTCAAATGGTTAGCGTATTATATATAAACGCCGAGATTTCTCTTGCTTCACACATCGAGGGTATTGATGAAATAATCGTAGAAACAGGCTCTGTTCGTATTTTTATAAATTTAACTAAGACACTTCATCGTATTTAGGTAAATATGGTAAATCAGGTATTTGTATAGTTCGGTAAAGTTTAATAGATTTAACAATTTCTTTGCAAATGTAGCAACAACATATGATTCATATAAAATTCATCTTTCATTATTTACGAAATTGTTAGAAAACTTAAGTAATATACATATAAATAATGGTTTGTTTTATAAAGTTAAACTTTTTACATGTTTTAGCTTATTTCGTGTATGGTTACATGTATGCCAGCCTTTATAAGCGAACTAGGAAAAAATTTTTTATGGGAATTGTTCAGTATTCTTGTTATATGTTTTGAACGTTATCTATTTTATTATCTAATATAAATTTGGTATGTTCTTTCATTCCTTCTTTAAAATTCTTGTCATAATTAAAACATACGACTTTTATTATTTATATATGTTTATTATTATTATTATTATTATTTCTCAAGTACATAAAGATATAGCGCCCTCAGAAATAAATAAAAAAATTTTACTCGTATCAACTCAATTCTTGAGAGTATGTTACGAACCTTACGTCTTAAAAATAATCGTTCTAAACAACGTTACGCATTTTCTTATGCCTCTTTTAGTTCATTTACTGTCTAGTATTGGTTATTGTCGCTGAATACCCCTAGGATTTTCTATTGCTTTCATACAAAGACAGCTAGTTTTTCTGGAATATCAGTTGTTTTTGAAGAATATTATATTAAAATTTTTGTTGGGAATCATTCATATTCTCCAACCATATTTGCGACGTTTCGAGGAGTTGCTTTTTGCATCATACCATATTGTTCTCTTGTTTTTAGTCTAAAATATTCCGCTTGACAAATTCTAGCAGTAACCATGAACACAAATTAGACTGATTTTTGTATTTCATTCAATGACATGTTTTAATAAAAAAAATCATAAAAAATACGTACGAATTTTTTGTTTACACATCCATATGCTGTATCTGAGAAACAAATAAATTCCTGAAAAAAAATCAAGTTGAGTAGTTCCCAGGAATAATAAAGATATTTTCTTTGTACGTACAGATTAAGTTGGTAAAACTTCTTTCTTTATAGTTAATACAGGAGGTTTCGCGAATGATAATGACCCTGACGAAATTAAAAGTGCAACCCAAATACATTCTCATAGTCAATGTGGTTATTTTAGAAAATGGTATTATTTTAAAAATAAATTGGGAACCCACGACGACGCCTGTGCGCTATGGTTCCTGTCACTGTATTTATTAAAAGTCAAAATGTATTCAAATGATGAAAAACAGATATGGTTAATGCAAGAAAAATGCTTCCGCTGCTGTCCGTTTATACAGACAACTTTTTCCAAATAGAAGAGCTCCTGTCGATACAATTTTCAAGACTGGAATTAACTTTAAGGGCAAACCGGCCACCACTGAAAAAGTCAAGAGAAAGAACAGCAACAGGCCCTGACAATGAAATTAGAGTATTGGAAATGATTGACGAAAATCCTCATATTAGTCAAAGGGAAGTCTCAAGCGCAATCGGTATTAGTCTGTCTTCAGTACACCGAATAATTAAAGGTAATCAATTTCATCCGTATCACTTGCAGTTGGTTCAGGCCTTACAGGAGACAGATTATCCTAAAAGACTGGCTTTTTGTAACTTTTTTCGGGAACACCAAAATTTTAATGTGAGATTTTATGARAACATTTGCTTCTCAGATGAAGCAAGATTTTCTACTAATGGTGGAGTTAACAAACATAACAAAATCCACGTTGGATTCGAGAAGGACATTTTCAAACTATCTACTCGACGAATGTCTGGTGCGGAATATTGGGGAATCAAATTGTTGGGCCTTATTTTTTTCGCGATAGTTTAAACGGCAATACTTATCTAAATTTTTTAAAAAACATTTTTCCGGTACTTCTCTAAAATGTAATTTACAAGTAAGACAAGATCTATGGTTCCAACAAGATGGGGGTACCTGTGCATTATCATAAAATAGTGCGAAATCATCTTGATTTGGTTTTGCCTAACCTATGGATAGGAAGAGGTTCAATTAATCCTTGGCCACCGAGAAGCCAGGCCCTTACTCCTTTGGATTTTTTTCTGTGGGGAATGGTAAAAGAGCAAGTGTACCAAACACCAATTGAAAGTGTAGAACATTTAGAAAATAAAATACGTGATGCATGTAGAGCCATCACTCCAGAAATGTTAATGCATGTTAAAAGATCGTTTTGGGCACGAATTCAAGTTTGCGAAAACGGCGGAGGGCGACATTTTGAGCATATATTACATTAATGTTATTGAATAAACATTTTTCAAAAATAAAATTTGTTTTACAATACCGAATTTGCTTAAAGCAAATGATTGAAGTTTATGTCAAAATTTACGAATTTATACAGCTCTGTACGTTTTATATTTTTTAAGACGATGAACAGTTATCAATGTTACCTCTGCAAATATATTTTGGGTGGAATTTTTAATTTCGTCAGAGTAATTATCATTCGTGAAACATCCTGTGTTAGTGGAGCTAAGTTACGTTTCGTTTTAGGAAAGGAAGAATAGAAATATGTTGGCCAGTGTTCCTTTTTTAAGTAATAAAGATTCTTTTGGCAATTGCCTTCAATGTGCTGAATTATTTTTTATTGGCGTACTTTTCAATACTGCCCAAATCGTGATCATTTAACATCACGTTCAATTAGTAAATCTATAAAATGCAGGTGTGTGTTGTCGAGTTACTACCCTTTCATGTCTTCACGTACACAATGCAAACGTAACCTGATCCAGCCACACGCTCGCGAGTCCCAACAAAAAAAAATAACCGGCATTCCAAGCAGACCATCCACCGTGACTCCAAAAAATCCTCAACTTACATGAATTCTGCCTTTCAAGTGAAGCAATCCAAAGCACAACACATAATTGTCTCAGGTGGTGTACGATATCAAACACGTCGCGCACATTTCACCTCACATCGGTCTCGGGCTCTGAAATCGAGTCAGTCCTGGTATGCCAAGAACTTTGAGCCTCGATGGATTTAATGCAAGAGTGAACAGCGAGCGAGACGGAGAGCATTCAAGGTTCCTTTTTGTGCGTCTTCTTGGAGCGCTTATCGGTGACTGCGTGCGCCTATCGCGCTTAAGCCAGCGTTGATTGCCTGGGTGTGTTTGGGTGTGGAGACGATTGGGCTTCGGTCTTCGAAGTTTTGACGGTGGGAATGTTGTTCATACACAAGATGTATTAGGACGCGCGTATGTTCCATACCGAAGTGCAAGAAATATCGCTACAAAGTATGGAACCAGCGGGATATTTCAGACTATGTTCGACAGATTTTTCTGAAATTGTGCAGGGCCTATGGGTAATTAAAATGAATTTTCTGCGTCAAAAGGCACATCATTGAAAAGGATATTTCCTGGTTTCAAAAATGTATCACGCTAGTACAGTTTATTGCTTCTGAGTTGAGAAAAGTGTGATAACAAACTTGCAAAAAACTTCTCGATAAAAACCATATTCGTTATCGCTAAGTAAGAACAAAAACTCCAGGTCTCTCTATTTTCCTCGCGACCGGTGATAAATTTAATTCACTTTGTTATTTGCAATCGCAATGCCTGAGTTAACTGAACATGATCGCATCGAAATTTTGATGATAATTGGCTATGGAGATACAAGGCGAAGTTAACGCGTGATCGGTAAAGTCGGATGACCCGTTTTTTAAATTTGTTTCTCTTATGTCACTTATTAGACAGTTGTCAAACTATTGAGTACACGTCTTAGTTGCATTGCACAACAATGAATAAAAAATGGAACGTAAATCAAGGGAAGACTTTGCAAGACGAGTATGCCACCACTTTGAAAACGTTGCCAACCGAAACAAGTTCCAAACTGTAATGCACTTTGCTCAGGAGGGCCACAATAAGAGATCATTGTATAACATTATATCGAGGTATGAACGAACGGGAAATATGAACTACAAGAAGATTACTGGACGTCCTCGAAAGAAAACAACACAAATACTATGCGCTTCTATAAAGAAGATCTTCAAATTCGATCCACTGACGTCTGAACGTATGGCTGCGCTAAATTGAATATATCCCAGTCGTATTTACATGAACTCCAAGTTCACAAATTAGGGATTAACGCAAGGAAATCTGAGATTGTTTCTCACTATACTGCTGCCCAAAAATTGAGAGCAAAAACATCGTGTCGAAAAATTGTAGAACAACGAGCAACTAAGAAATCCGGGAAAATTATCGTTGTAGATGATGAAACCTATATCGCCTGTGACCCTAATGACATCCCAGGTACAAAATTCTATCATTGTAGTAACGAAAACGAAATACCCCTTGAAATGAAGATTAAGCCTAAGAAAAAATTTTTCAAGGATTTTTTACTATGGCAAGCAATTGATGAATGTGGGAATGTCTCGGAACCCTTCATTTTTCAGTGTACCATGAATAAAGACGTTTATTTAAGGGAATGCATTAAGAAGCGACTACTTCCCTTTATTGCTGGAAAGGACGTGCTTTTCTGGCCAGACTTAGCAACATGCCACTATGCCACTCAAAACGTAGAATTTCTAAAAAGTAAGAATATCGATTTTATAGAAAAACATAACAACGCTCCTAATGTTCCCCAGGCAAGGCCCGTGGAAAAATTTTGGGCGCTTATTAAACGTAAATACGCTGCTCAAAAAATGCCAGCTAAAAATTTAAATTCGTTTAAAAGAATTATTAAAAAAATTACCAAAGAAGTGGCTGAAGAGAGTGGTGCGGCGTTGATGAAAGACGTTCGCAAAAAGCTTCGTTTGATTGGAAGGAGCGGTGTGTATGCGCCACTAAACATTATTAATTAGTTAATAATACTTGTTATTGAAACAGTATGTAGGTTTAATTCAAATGTGTTTACTGGTTTGCAAAAATAAAATTATTAAAAGGAGTCATCTGACTTTACTGATCATACTTTAGTTGCACTCTACAATGCAATTCATGAGGATCGTAAATTGTCAGATCAACAGTTATTAAAACATTGCAACGTCTTGACGAAATCGGCGGTGTTAAAAATCGTCAAAACGAGGACGTCCAAAGGTTGCTACGAGTGAGGAAAGCAGCTTGAATATCCTTTTAGATGTGCAAGAGAATCCCAAATGTTCCGTACAACAACGCGCTTCCACTAACCATATTATCTGCTCAGAAAATTTTGCAAAAAAGGAGAAGTTTCATCCATACAAAAGATGATTTCGATCGTAGGATATAATTTTGCGATACTGCTATGAGCATGATAGATAAAGATAGAAACAGTTTAAATTGGATTATGTTTTCTGATGAAGCGACTTTTTGCCGCAATGGTAATGTGAATAGACATAATTGCAGATATTGGTCGGACACAAATCCGCATTGGATGGAACAAGTCCACACACAACACCCTCAGAAAGTGAATGTCTGGTGTGATATTATCGGTGAGCACAATATTGGGTCTTTTCAACGATATAAGTTTGAATGCGGTCAATCCTGTAATGTAGATCTGAAAAATACAGCATTTTTCATGGAATCATCATTTACCATGGCTATCTCACAACTATAGCTCCTGCAAAATCCTGGCTAGGTTTCCGGGAGTAATTTGTATATATTTACATGAACGAGCAGCTGCCGAATCATTAATTTCTAAAAAGACTTTGGATAGAATTCGTAGTATGCTAATGGGTCTAAGATCCTTATATTGCACAGGATTATTATTCATAGGAATGGGTACAACTATCGATATTAAAAGCTATGCGTACATTGACTGTATGAGTAAGATAAGCAAGCACAACAGGCTCAGAATATAATAATAAATTTATAGATGTGTTATCTCGGGCGTAAGCGTTAGTACTTATTCATGTTAGAATTTCAGATACCACTTGCTCATTTGTAAATGTAAACCCAAAGTCAGCATTTACTAGTCTGTTCTTATATTTATCCAACAACAGAGGATCTGTGCTAATATTACTGCATGTAAGGTCCAACAAAACTTATCATATTCATAAGATGATTAGATATGGCAGATACATTATTATTACAATTGGTTCCTAATGATTTTATTTCTGAAAACAGTTTTGATTTTCCAATCAATGATAATCGATATTGCAGGTACTCAGTCTTCTCCAAAATTACAGAGTTATTTACCAGATTCCTCAGTGACTTATAATAATCGCAATGACTGATTTTTAGTTTTTTTATAGCGAGTGAGGACCTCATCACTTAGGTGCATCATAAACCTGAGATATCAGAGAGCCACGGTGCTCTACGCTTAGTGAGTTTGATTAGCAATATATTGTACTATGGTTTTGCTTTGTTTTTACGCAAAAAAATAGTCATTTTCTGGTCGCTAAATCCAAATACAAAAACTGATAACATAGTTATCTATTGTTTGCTAATTATAGATTATAATAAAAGTTAAGATCATATCAAACGAAGGCATCCACCACGAATGTCTCGAACGCACCTGAGATATAGCAATGAACACATTCCCATGTCAACAGATTCGTTTACTTTCAAACAGACAAAACTGCGTGACCCCAACGTACAGAAATAACTTGCGGGGCATTAATCGGTCACGTACTGGTATAGGTTATACGCTTTCCAAGCTCCGGGCTATTGTAACTAGTATTTTTGGTCTCTTTCTAATATCCGACCTCCATCCAGCGTAAAACCGAATGGAACGGTACACTTTTCCAACGGTTTTAAATTTTGTCAGTCTATGATGTTTGCGCTTCTTATATTGTTACAGAAACACCAATAATGTAACTAAATTAAGTGCACATGTCAAGTTCCAAGAGCAGTTTAAAATCCAGAAACTTTTTGAAATATGGAAACAGCCAATTCTAACTTATGTCAAGTTTTCTTCTTCTTTCGATCGAAGGGATAGAGTACGAGTATATTGAATAATGCCATTAATGTTTCAAAAGCAGCTTATGTTGTTTTGTCATTCCTCATGGTGATGTAAGATATAAGTTTCTAAGCCAATCATTTTAAATCCCGTATACAGGCTGTCTAAAATTTGTGTGTATTCCAGAATATCTCGATAACTATAAGAGATAGGAAAATTCTGGGTCGAGTTTTTGAGCACACAGTTCATTAGTCAAATCAGTTTTCCTTCATGACATTTCAAAATGTTTTTATACAGAATTTTACAATCAATTTGACAAATTGGATAAAACAAATAAGAGATTTGATACAAAGTTATATATTTTTAAATAGCAGCCATAGGTGGGTTTAAAAGATTCTGGTTTACTATTTTTTTATTCTTCAGAATATACATAGTTTGCTTATAAAATTATGAGGAACGGCTAAAAAATTTAGAGCTTTTCGTTTTTGAAATTATCTGGTAAACAATGATTAGCAAGAAATAATGTAAAGGCTCTAATCTTCTTGTGATAGCTATATCGTGACAGCCTCGGTGACGGCTAACAATCGTCTTTGTTAAACACCTCATTATTTACATTCAGGTAAAATTAGTTTAAAAATGTTCACCATACAAGAGAAGTATGACATGTTTACGAAATATATTGAAAACAGCAAAAAACTGGAAGTTACAAGAAACACGTATTTCGATAGATTTTCGAAAAGCACATCCGGAATGTTTCAGAAAATAGATCGAAACTTACAACTATCGGACGTCCCACAGGGACATTTACTCGGACCTTTACTGTTCATCATATATATATAAATGACCTGGTTAAGAACTGCGTAGCGTAATCTCATAACTAATACATTAAAAATAATGAACAAAAAATCTAAACGATGTTCTATTTGTTTTCCTAACCTTGGTATTGTAACTAACTGTAAAAGAACTTAATATGTCAAAATTTCTTACCGTATATTTGTTATTACTTTTTTACATAGGACAGTGACATACTTTTCTCAATAGTATCTTTATGATGAACTAAAATCTTTAATCGTCCTAACGTTCAAAATTTTGACAAGTATCATTATTCATATTTAAAATTCCACTAGCACTATGCTAAAAATTCTGTTTTCATAATTTGTTTTATGATTACAACACAAGAGCAATTAACAATATGTAATGCGCTAAAAATAATCTATAATGTCGCAACCATACGCATACCTAAATATAAACAGCAGTTATGCAGACGTTATTTAGGAAGCTTCATTTTTATTGCATTCAGACACGAGAATATCGACTGTCCGGAAGTTTGGAATATCAAAATGTAATCAATACTTCGCGAGGCATAAGAATTTCTAATTACAACTCCGGAAGACTTTCAGTCTCCCTCGATGTTGTTGTATCCAAAAAGAAAACAACTCTTAATTAAGGATTTCACAGTATAAACTGTGACTAAACAAAGCCGGTAAAGTTTTTCGTGCCGCTAGCATTACCTTGCATTTATTTCAACAATATTTTTCTCAAGTTTTGTGATTATTCAGTTCACCTTTTTAACATTATACTTCAAGGCTGAGTGTATTAAAGTATGTAATCTATTCTGATTTTTCTTTGCCGGCGTATGTTGTATAACTACTTTAAATCTGTTCACATATACAGATAATTTAATAGTAATTGAAGCAATAGAATACCAGCTACACTCGTTAGACGCTGCGTTTGGCTTAGTGCCAGTATGCAATGGTAGTTAATCATATAAATTGAGCATAATGTCATTACCTGTGTGTGAGTTATAATGTAAGATACAAGTATTCTACTTGCGACTCAAATTCATTATAACTGTATTTATTCATTATAATTTAGGTTGCAAACGGTACAATTCCAAAACAGCATCAAAATTAAACATATAACTAGTTTATATACGAGGGTCATGTCAAAATTCGTGCACACAAAAACACAACTCGCACTTTGGCCCAGAGTTAAAACAACAGAGTATAGAGGTTCTCCTCCACCACACAAATTTCGAGTTGTGACCTCTGCTGTTAAAATTATGGTCACAATTTGTTGGGATGCGGACGGAATTTTAATGGTTGACGCAGGATTTGAATTGCACGAACACCCTGCGTATTCACCAGACCTAGCTCCCAGCGATTACTTCTGATTTCCTAAATTGAAAGAATATCTACGTAGGACCAGATATGACGATAATTATCAAGTGATGACAGCAGTAAACGACTGATTAGAGGACCAACCACAATAATTCTTTTCTAGAGGAATCGTTGGACCAAATGCATCGAAGTTCAAGGAGACTATGTCGATAAGCATATAATTATTTTCGTGTTTTGTGTCCTTTCTATATCAGGGGCCGTAATTAATGATCTTCCCTCATATGTCACTGAAAAATTCTGCAAACAAGTTTGAAACTTCTTACCCCAGTTCGCTCATGTCATGATTTTTTTCTCTTGTTAGCAATAAACCTACGAAATAATTGTGGTGAATTATGTAAAATTTCACTGAATTAATTATGATGGTTTTTATAGGCTACTTTTATCATTTGTTTATATACCATCCCTGTAAAAATAAGGGACGTACTCTGTATGATCGAAACTATGAATTGTTAGAGCTTATGCTAAAGCAAGTTGAAATAAATAGTTAATGTGTTTTTAAGGTTACTTAATTAAGTGACACAGAATTAGAACCATAATATTTTTGCCTTTAACAATTACTTTAGGCAATAATTACAAATGCTGCGCGTATTTAGCCAGACTGTGTCAAACAATTCTTCTTTTGTTTCATTATTAACGTCATTCATATTTACATTCGTCGTTAGCACACGTATGATCCAACCATTTCAATTGCGTCAAGTATTATTACTTGTGTGCCCTTCTAAATTTAAACCTAGTTATTATTCATCGCGGTGTTTCAGTGTTGGCTTGCCTTATGTAATTAACGTGATTATTTCGAAACAAATAACAAACTACGTCTCATATAATAACGAAGAGTGCATACCGACACGGGAAATACGAGATGAAAAAAAAACAAAATGACTCGTTTCCATAAATATGCCATTTACTGCCTCAACCTTGGAGTTGATTTTATTCGATAAAAACTGGCATTGCGCGCATATTTGAATGACAATGAAGCGGAGTTCCCCCAGAGGTGTCGCGTCATCTAACGGCGATTCGTATAAAGTTTGAATTTGGGGTTGCAGATTTCGCTGGGGTTGAGTTTGTTTACTTGCTCGCAGATGACGCKACGTGTCAGGAAGTGGAAACATGTCCGCCTGCTTGCAATATGGCGATCTGTCAATGTTATACGTATCTAGGGCGGGGAGTTGTTAACCACGGTCGTAAGGCATTTCAATAAAACTTCCAACCGTGTGACCGCCACCCTGGTCAAAAAGCTCCCGTTTTTTGGGCCGCGTCCCAAAACGGTGCGCGTCCCGTTTGTTAACAGTGACGTACGCAGTGCGGAAAAGAAATCAAAAAAATGTGTAAATCAAAGTAAACAATGCAGCTACGTCCGAGATCTCGTTCGGACTCATAATTGTTTAATCCAGTTCGTTGTGGGGACCTTGGATACACGAAAATGGACAAGGGGGTGTAAATCGATGTCAAGGGGGTACAGAGGGCGCAGGTTCGGACTTAACAAGTAAAAACCGTGTGGCATAAACAATAGAGCGGGTTAAAAGTGAAAACGTACTGCTAAGATGGTGCACCGTGCTTAGGATGCGTGTGCCCTTTTCCTTCGAAAACAAGAGTGTGCTGAGCATGAGACAGATGACTGTGAGGAGGAGGAAGGCCTTCGAGGACACGGTGTCGGAGACGATATCCTTTGTCATCAAGGGCAAGCTTACCCCAGTCAAATCGGGGGTGCTGAAAAAAGGGGTGAAGATATTGAAGAGGAAAGAAGATCCCAAGAAAGAGGTGAAGAAGGTGACTAGAAGAGTAAGGAACGAAGCCAAGAAAACTGTTCCCAAGGAAGCAAAAAAGAAAGTCAAGGTACAGCCAAAGAAGAAGGAAGTGGTTAAACCACAGAGGAGGATGAAGCTTGAACCACAGGAAAAGGCTAAAGCTGCTAAGAAAGAAGCGAAAGCGAAGCCCAACAAAGTGGTGAAAGAAAAGAAGCTGCCCAAGGCAAAACCAAAAAAGGAACCTGTGAAAATGAAACCCAAGGTGATTTCACCGAAGGAAAACAAACCGAAGCTGCAGAAAACTATAAAACAGAAGCCAAAGAAGAAGGAAGAACCCGAAGTAAAAGCTCCTGAAGAGAAGAAGCCCATAAAGAAGACGGTGCTGACGAAACCAAAGCCGAAAGACAAAGTTGTGGTGTTGAAAAAACGCGTCCTGGCCAAGGGAAGGCCTAAACTAAAAGCTGAAGCTAAAATTCGCAAGATGAAGCTTCTAGGTCTATGGAACGCACCTAAACGCCATAGGGTGGCTTCCCTAAACGCACTGGCAAAAGTACACTGCCTCTACGASAACGAAACCAGGAGCGCGATGCTGGATGGTTTAGAACCAGTGACTCCTCCATCAGATGTAATCAAACCAATCGAATCAATTCCTGTACCCACCAGAACCTTACGCTCAGTACCTGGATTACGCGCCGTTGGTAAACACTGGGACATGGACGACGCCACTTCCTCCAGCTCAGACGAAAGCGTCTGCGACGTGATAACCGCAAAATCCCAAGAAATCAAAAGCGAGAACACCCAAGAAAGCGTCCCCGCCAAGAAGAGACGCAGAAACAGGACCGAAATCATCATGGACCTCAAAGACATGGTCGTCCGCAAAAGGATGGCCAGTCTCAACGCCACTGCCATCTTAGCTGCCAGCTACTCGTTGGAGAAGCGAGCCGCCAGGAGCCCCAAGAGCGAGGAAACCGAATCCTTCGAAACGGAGGAGAAAGAGAAGAAGTACGAGGAAGTCAAGCAGGAGGAGGACCGGAGCGTCATCGAGGTGTGCGCCACCCCAAACAAGAAAGTCGCCGTCATCCTCAATCAAGACACCGACGTCACCATCACGGGGGTCTACGTGAACAGCACCACCAGGTCGACCCATCACGAGGGATACTGCAGCATCGCCGGGATGCAGTACAGGATATCGGCGACGAGTCATACTCAGACCAATGCCACGGCTGTTGCCACGGAGACGTTGCTGCATAACTCCGGAGGGGGTGGAACGGAGAATGTAAGTGGTAGACTTATAGAAAGTTGTCCGACGCTTCCATTCAGAAATATACAGGGTATTCCACGACGAGATTTCGTTAGAAGAATATCGGTAACCAATTGAGTACAGAAACACAGAAAGAAAACTAAAGACTCAATTAAATGTTCGAAACACATCGCCATTTTGAGTTATACACTTTTCAATTTTTTTTAATATGCTTAATTGTGTAGCACGCGAAATACAGAGCATTAAATGCCATTAGTACTTTATCCATTAAGTGGTTTTTAGTGGTCAGTACAGTTGATCTTTTACTTAAGTTAAATAAAATAATCAAAGGGTGTTAAATCAGGAGATCGAGGTGGAATAGGATATAGGAATAATGGTCCATATAATCGTAGTAGAAACTTATATGGACCATTTGCTGGTGCTGATGCTGTGTATTATTCGATTCAAATGCAGGACATTTACTTAACACTGAAAATAAAGACATACAAAGTTACTTTTATATATATCCCGGAATACTATACAAAACATGAAAATAATTATATGTTCCAATGCTCTGGTTCTCCTACAAAAGACTTCTAACCAGTCACTTACTGCTGTCATCACTTGATAATCATCGTCATATCTGGTCCCACGTAAATATTCTTTCAATTTCGGAAATAAGAAGTAATCGCTGGGAGCTAGGGTCTGGTGAATACGTAGGGTGTCTGTGCAATTCAAATCCTGCGCCGTGAATAGCATTCATTGAATACGGCTTTTGTGTACAGCATTGTCCTGATGGAACAAAATTCCTTTCCTCAGTTTTCCCCGTATTTTTTCTTCGACGCGCTCGTGTAATTTTGAAAGTAAGTTGCCATATTACAAACCTGTTACTGTGTATCCACGTTCCAAAAATCAATCCAAAAATTCCGTCAGCATCCCAACAAATTGTGACACAAGTCGAAATTTGCGTTTCTTGATCAGGCGTTAACATTCTAGGGACCCAGCGTGCACTTAAAATATCTGTTAATATTTTTTCTATCGTGCCATATGAAAAGCCTGTAATTTCAGCTATCCGACGAATGGTTATTCGCCTATCTGCCATTACCAAGTCACGTACAATTTTTTTACCACTTGGTAAGAAGGAGCACTCATCTAATACACCTACAATATCTTCATGAATTTCTTTTGGCCGAAAAGGTTGTCTTTTCTTTCGCAAATATTTTATAACCGCGCGTATCTCAGATTTTTTTCATTGTCGAAAATTATTCAAACACATTCGCGTAAATTCTAAATTATTTTAACAAACAACGAATGACAAGACTGGTATTGAACAAGTGTCACAACAAATAAATAAACTTTTAATATGTCAAAGATATTCACTGTCAGTCAACGCCTGCTATATCAGGGACCGTAAATAATGATCTCTCCTGGTATATAATTGCAAACAATCACTAAACATTTGTTTCTGCGAGTCCATCGGCTCTGGTTTTCAATTGTCTTTTTAAGTAATCCAGTGACATACGTTTACTTAATTTTTTTACTCTATTCGCAGTTGGATATTTAACTACTTATACTTTTGAACATATAGTTCTCCGGATTATATCTATATGTGCGGTACGGGTACGAAAAATAGTAAAAAAAGGATAAGCGACCACCTATCTTTCGGACCACGGGCGTCGCGACGTCTATGTATGTCCGTCGTCCTATTGAGGGCTAGTACTAGTGGTACCTGGCGATGTAAGATGATGCGGTTTCACAAAATAAATTGCGGTGTAAAGAGTTTCGGTACATTAACGATAACGGTCAGAATAGAACTGGTGATTGCGGATTAAAGGGAAGGTAATAAACAAAAAATGATGAAAGAAGAGGATGAAAAGATGAAACTGAACACTTTATTTTTATATCTTTTTGGAAAATAAGTGTGTTTAGAACATTTGTTAACTCACGGGGATCTCTACATGACGTAGAAAACCAATGCATCATCTGGTCAAATAATTCTTTCTTGCGGCACCTTCAAATTATTTTCAATTAAACGCGACACCTCATCAATCCAAAAAAGTGTCCAATGGGATAACGTGGTTTAGGCTTACTGGCACTTGCTATCCCTTACAGTAGATGAAGTCTTCATCTAAGAAAGAGTTCCAAAAATTAAAACAAAAAACGTATTACTTCAGACTGAACTAAGCACTTGTTGTACATCAACAATTCAAAAAGAAATAGTAAAAACGCGATATCGATAGCCCCTTGAACCATTAGATAATTCAAAATTGTCACATTGATGACGTTTCATTGTTGGGAGACTTCAGAGCCCAATTAGATTCTGTTTGGAAAATGCGTTTGTAAGCCCAAAATTGAGCAAATTTCATTGATTGACTGATTTTCAATTTACATCTATATTTTACAAGTATACGCGTTTTCTCTAGATTCAGGCCATTCACTAGGTATTTTGGATATAATTTGTTGTGACAACATATCTGTAAACGTTATTTTCTTCGTTATGTGCGGTTAAATTTGTTTGTTATTGACTTTTGTCTCATCTGTTACCATATTGAGGTCTATTGTGGTTAATAGATTGCACCTAGTACAGTAAAACCTGACACTTCACATTCCAAATTAGGGCATCTAAATCCGCTACTATTTGACGGTCTAGTATCTTTTGGTTCCGTTCTGTACTCAGTCTTGGTTTACATTTCTTCTCCATCGCTGCTTTCAACACTACAAGGAACATGATCATAATCTTCCTCGCTGTTATCACCATTTTTCTTCGCTATCTGTTTTATAGTGAGCTGCATCAGATAATGTTTGATCTTAATTGTTTAATACAACAGTTTGAGGCAACTGATGGTTGTTAATAAAATCAGTGGAGCTTGCATGTCATTGGTTATATTCACCAGTTCTATTCAGGTGTTATTTTTAGCTGGGTACATATTCATTCAAATAAAAATTTACGTGGCAAATAATCGTATCTCTATTTGCTGAATAATAAAAACTGTTGCACTCAACACGATGAGAAACATCGTTATACTGTCTTTGCAATACAAGTTTTGTACCTGCCTTACTGTGTTGTCGATATGGTCTTGGCAAACATTTTTTTCTTCAAATCTTCAATTAGCTGTGTATTTTAACACGAATACAGATTATAGAAATACCTAAATTTTGAAGATCTTATACTTCTTTTTTTTAGCAAATTGTTTTTTATTTCTAAAACCATTTTTCAGCTATATCTCGAGACATTCTTTGAGCAATATTGTCTTTTGCAGAAAACAGTAAAGTGTAATTTACTCAACCATTCATCAATCCCGCATGTAGAATTATAATACGTTGTACCATCAAGGTGGTGGTGCATCCATAATGCATAAAACATTTTTTGCTACCATCAGTCCTTCATTCTCACCGGTGCTGTGGTCATCAAACCCAAATACCTTACTGGTACTTTAGTTGGACAAATGTCTCGTCGAGTGTAAAATCATTCAATTCGATGTAAAAGAAGATCAGATTATTTAATAAGAAAGGTTTTTTGGACGAATATATTTTTGAAATCTTATGACAAAAAACGTTTTAAAGCAGATTATTATAAAATAMACAGGAGAAATGGSGTGTACACGCTTTCTCAAGAWTTTTGATTCTATTTTTATATTCGCAAGTCAGAGAKCACAATAGTGATCTTGAAAGATCTTACACATCAGAATTTCTGAGACTAGATAGTTTAGCAAAATGTTTTTTTTTCKAAAAATAACTTTATAATTAATTATTGAATTTKAAAACAGACTAKACGGTTTTGATATAAATAGAAATCTAGAAAGATTATCACTAAKTTATTAGTTATTTCGACATTTTTTGCTTCAAAGGACTTATAAATCTACTTGTTATCGGCGTAATAATAGACACCAAATGATCTAATAGCAGTATTAAACGTAGAAGTAAAATATCAATAATTAAGGACCCATAATTGATCCTTGAGGATGCTCTACTAGATAATTTTTCATTGGTAACTTTACTGTCTGATCTTCTGGGTCAACAACAACAAGATTCTTTTTTTGCTGTTAATAAAAATCAAGGAGCATGAATACATAAAAATTAAATATGTGTTGTAGGACAGTTTTCATGTAGAGAAATTCTGTAAGATTGTTCGATAATTAAATTGACTTCGATTCAATGGGTAGATTTGACCAATAAAGTATCATTTAAAAGAAATCGGTTTGCACCTTTGTTATGTGTTTGTTTCCTTAGTTTAAATATATCTACCTATAGCTGGCGCGTGTGACCTTCAAACAAGCTCGAACGTCTTGCGGTTTGGCATTTTATTATGTAAGGGTCATAAATTATTTCTTGCGAGACGTTTTTTGCGACTCTTCAACCTGCGAGCCGTTTGTGGTTGGTTCTTTCGGCCTTCCCCGTACTTCCTTTGTTTACAGTGCACATCCGGCATACAACGCCACCATCGTTTTACGAATGGCGGTTTACAAACTGCACTGTCAACTAAATCAAAAAACTATCTCTCGCCATGAATTATTCATGTCGGGAGTTAATTTGATGTACGCCCTCATTCATCAGCAAATTGTAAAGCAACAGGTTGTTTTTATGAAACGCACCTCTTTCCATAATTATTCCATTTGCAGCACTAATTAAAATAACGATAACTATCCTGGAACACGCTTTGGTGTAAGTGGACAGTTATGGATTTTCCTTTTGGGATAATTGCTGCGATATAATTAATTGATAGCATGAAAAAGACGTCTTCAGTTTTTGATCTGGAGGGCTTTTTTATAACTTCTTCATAAGTAGTATTCCTTGAAAAATTCAGCGGTCTTTTATATAGGAGGGGGATGATAAAAAAAGGGAATTGAGTTTTTTTGCGGCTTTGAAAATTCAAGAATATCTTTAAAAGCATTAATTTATATACGATCAAATTGAAAACCATAAACGTCTTTTTATAATAAATAAACCATCATTCGTCGTTGAATTCGCTTAAAGCATATACTAGGTTATGTCATTTTAAAGATTCCAACATTTTGTTTCATGACTACTAGAAAGGAAGTGTTCGAAAGTTTAAACAAAACTAACAGTTTCTCGCCTGTGTTATTGCCGTTTTTCTTTTCGAAACTTTAAATAAGTATTTTTTAATACTAAATTTTGCGATTCTGCGTTTGTTACCGTGGTCATTCCTGAACAAAATCCTTTTCTGTTGAACTGAAAGTAGATCGAGTTTGGGAATATCTAATTCCACCCTGACTGATGGTTTTTCTTAGGTTGTTGTCATCTATGAGCAATTTAAAAACACCCTTCACAGAAATGTGAAATTGTTTCGTGAATCCTTTGTTATACTTGGAAGCAACAATCTATGAGACTGACTTATGCAGAGGGTTTTACAGCTTGATGGTCGGCCGTCCTAAACTATTGGGATTAATTCCTAAGTGGGCCGTATTAAAAAAAAATCTTGTTAGCTAAAATTTTAACTTTTTCACTATAAATTTTTGAAATTTGTTAGTTGTGATAATTTAGCAATCAATAAAACATAGAAGCTTTTATAACAAATTTTATTTAATGCAGACCTGATGCTAACTGGCGCAACCCGCGATCTATTTTTATGCGATACTTTATTGGGTTTAAATTTTCCGATGTATAAAATAAAAGCCTTTGCATGTCATAACGAATTTATACAAATTTAATATAAAAACATACAAATTAGTAAGTAGAAAATGATATACATTTGTTAGAAAAAAATTACAATAGTGCGCAATAAAATTTATACACGGTATCGATTATGTTCATTACAGCTTGTTAATAAGCACATTACAAGAGTCACAAACTAAAAAAAATTCCTCAATATCACTTTGACTGCTAATATCACGATTAACTGCTATTACTAATTCTTGTACATGATTCGCTCTTTACCGATTTTCAATGTCCAGTACATGCCGCACTGAATTTCTCCATGCATCGACACTTGTTATTTCAGGTTCGTGTCTAATTTTTAGCAGCATTTCATTGCTAAATTTTCCATCGGTGTTTCCTCGTCTAATTCTTTGTTTCAACTGCCCCCATATCGTTTCAATGGGGTTAAAATGCAATGATATGGGGGTAATCGTAGAATGGTGTGTCGACATTCAGAAGCGAGAATGTCAGTTTTAAATTTCTTACACAATCT
Organism: Rhyzopertha dominica; assembly: GCA_025024175.1. Classification (NCBI taxonomy): domain Eukaryota; kingdom Metazoa; phylum Arthropoda; class Insecta; order Coleoptera; family Bostrichidae; genus Rhyzopertha; species Rhyzopertha dominica. The sequence continues at coordinate 50,407,264 of QCXZ01000041.1, forward strand.
TAAACAATTGTTTTTTTGTGTAGCTGTCTTCGAAATATAAATCTTTTCTTAAAAACTCTTGAATGGTTGCTTTATTAGTTGTTGTATTTGGGATTTTTTCCAGTTGTTCCGAATGGTAACTAGCGTTGTCTATTACTATGACGCTGTTTGGTGGCAATTTGGGCAATAAAATGTTTTTGAACCGATTTTCAAACACTTGGTATGCTTATACGCTGTAAAACTTTAAAATATAAGTAAACACATAATGCTTTCAATTCCGTTTATAGTAGGAGTAGATAGTTCCTATTTCTTCTTATTTCCAAAAAAAATATACAGGTAGGGGAGAGTTTCCTTGAAACGGACAATAATTACTTTTTTAGCTTTAAAATTTTCTTTTGAACAAAAAGACTAAAATTGCATCATTAGATTACGAGCAGGAGGTTTCCGAATTTAATTTCCCACGAAAATCTGGAAAAAAAGTTAGTCATAGGAAAAAAAAACGTTTCAACTTTATTTCGTAAAATGTCCATTTCATGGACCGTTGCCCTTGTTATGGACAGCTACGCCCATGAAGTGGACACTGGAACATAATACATAAAAACAGGTCGGTATCTACGTTCTGTTGTGAAAATAACATTTCAAAAGTACTTCTTGCAAAAAAAAATTAAGTCTCCTGTTATTCCACATGATTCATGGGCCCACTTATTACACAAACGACACTGAACAAATTATTCTGCACTTAAACGATATTCACCTTTACACACTATGCAAGTAGAATCATCGTCTTCCTTATAACTTGTATTTTCTTCATTTTCAGATTGTTTTTTGCAGCCTTTGAAACTTTTTTGTTCTTGACGTCTGGCACCAACGGGAGCTCCCTTAAGCATGTTATCTTTGAAATAAACTCGTGGAAATATGAATACAGGGGGAATTGTCCCTCCTGATGCATTGATGAAAAAAAGGACTGTTATCAGTGTGCCGCTTTGTGCCGAAGCAATTTGCCCAACTTGTTTCGTACCTCGAACGGCTATTACTTTTGGTGGTTTCGTGACTGTCATGCATCCTGTTTCGTCGAGATTCCATATCATGTTAGGTGCAAAATTGTGTTTCTTATATATTTTTTCTAAATTTGAAAAGAAAGTTGTGGTATTCGTTTTATTAAAACTGGAAGTTCTACTTAGGGATGTGCTTTCGGGTTGACGTAGCGATAGCTCTTTGTGGCGACTCATAAATCCATGAAGCCAGTGGATGCCTGCTTTATTATTTTTATTCCATTCTGGTAGCGTAACCATTTTATTGGCTACAGCAAATTGGTAAGCCAGTTCTCTTGTTTGCGTTGTTGTTAAACCATGACACATCTTCGAGGTTGTTTGAAGGTAAGAGACTAATAGCTCCTCCTGGTCTTTAGTAAACGTTTTTCTATTCCCAATATTCCTTATATATTTAAAATTGCCTCCTGGAGAGTTTTTGTATTTTTTTACCAAATCGGCCAATAAAGATTTCGAAATGCTTGCGACTTTTGCAACACTTCTTATGGAAAGTTTCTGATTTATAACAGCCTCCACTGCATCTTGAATTTCTTCATCAGACTTTCTAGCCATCACAATCTATAAAAAAGATGTTGAAAATTACTAAAAATTAGCTTTAGGAAACAAAAAAAAATGGGTACATATCAATTTCTCATTTGAAAACATCAATTAATAAAAAATATTTATTATAACTTTTTAAATAAGGTTCTCGGGTTTAGGGCAAAATAAAATATCACTTATTTACTGCCAACGTTTCGCCCAATGCTTGGGCTTCGTCAAGGCTGTAATTTATTGTAAGCACAACAGTAATATTCACAATATTGACTTACCTGTACCTAAATTCGTATATATAATAGTATATAAATACGTATAAGTAGGTAAAACAATATTGTGAATATTACTGTTGTGCTTAGAATAAGTTACAGACTTTACAAAGCCCAAGCACTGGACGAAACGTCGACAGTAAACAAGTGATCTTTTATTTTGCCCTAAACCCGAGAACCTTATCTAAATTAAAAAAGGAACGCGAGAAAATAAAATGGATTTAGTATAACATTTAGGAAGCAATAAATAAATAAACTAGTTGCCTACTTAAATGAAGAGAGAATAACTATCGCGTTTTGCATGGTAAATATCTTAACAACAGACAATAATTTTATATTTTCCTTGAATCGGACATATTGGTGCCCATAAATTGGACGTCCAATTCTTCGGCGCCAAGGTGTCCGGTTCAAGAAATATGTCCTCTTAATACGTAACCTCAAAATACGATTCTTACATATTGTTATACTGATAACATCACATACCTGTCTGATGAGAAACAATCCCGCAATATTTGTATCCAGAGATCGGTTAATAATCGTCACTAGAAAGGGAGTTATTCACTTCGCAAATTCGCATAAATATTTACTGTACCGACATCGCATTTTTCAATGCATGTTTCGTCATCATGAAGCGCGCCACTGATTCCGCCTTTGTCCACGAGATGTCGCTTGACAACACATACATGAGACGTCAGTAGAAGATGCTCCATTACTGTCGGGTATAGTAGGAAACTAAGCCGTCCGGTTCATTGGCTGTCCAGTTCATAGGAACTCTCCCCTAGAAACTACGTTGATGACCCTCCGGATTATAAAAGAAAATTTTAACCTGTGAAGAAACTGTTAAATGAAATGAAGACGTTATTACACGCAAAACAATTGCTGATAATTTCACAGCACTCTAGAGTATTTTTTAATGAACGTCCATTATAACAAAGTATTTAGGTAGCCAAAAGTATGAAATAATCGGTTTATTTATGTAAATATGAACTTTGCAGCAAAATGTCTCTAACAGAAGTTTTTTTGTTATTTCTTAGCCTATTTTTTGTTTTTGTGTGTCAACGCATTGTATTGCTTTTTTATCCTTGAATTGACCTGGTATATATTTCGTATAATTTGATAACAATATTTTTGTGAAAAATCGTGTTTTTAAATAAACGAATAGCTTTATAAAAGTCGGTTTCTGCAGGTGTCAGTATATATTGGGTTTGCTTGTGTCCTTTTTTACTTATTTGCTGATAATTGTTCGAAAAAGGTAACGTTAAACTCTGTTCTAAAACCATTTGATAACGTGACGATTTTATACTCCGTATAAGTTTTTTTTGCGCATCTCACGAGTCAATCTTTCATGACATAAAAAAAGGAGAACACGAGCGACCTAGAAGAGCCTTCAACGTGAGCGAAAACAACGGACCAAACATTCCACCACATGCTCTCGCATTACGCTCTAATAGTCATTCGCTGCCGTTAGCCGACTTCTAACAACCGCGGTACGCGTATACAAAATGGCGAACCGACTTCGGAACTCGTTGACATGCTGGGTCGGTGTGTAATCGCATATACGAGGGAGCTGCAAATGATAAATTAGACAGTCTTGTCTGTAATTTCGACGTACGAGGTTTTGTGTAGTCTATGTTTCCTGTGATGATTCGAGGTTTACTATTATTTATTGCTGATTTTGAATCAAATAAATATGACATTAGTCAAGTATATGATAAGGTCATATATCCATTCAAGAAAATATTTCTTTGATAAGAAATATACTTGCGTGAAATATACAGGATGTTTCACGAATGATAATGACCCTGACGAAATTAAAAATGCAACCCAAAATACATTTGCAGAGGTAACATTGATAATTGTTCACCATCTTAAAAAATATAAAACTTAGAAAGCTGTATAAATTCGTAAATTTTGACATAAACTTCAATCATTAGCTTTAAGTAAATTCGGTATTGTAAAACAAATTTTATTTTTGATAAATGTTAACTCAATAACATTAATGTGATAAATGCTCATAATGTCGCCCTCCGCTGTTTTCACAAGCTTGAATTCATGCCCAAAACGATCTTTTAATATGCATTAACATTTCTGGAGTGATGGATCTACATGCATCACGTATTTTATTTTCTAAATGTTCTACACTTTCAATTGGTGTTTGGTACACTTGCTCTTTTACCATTCCCCACAAAAAAAAATCCAAAGGAGTAAGGTCCGGGCTTCTCGGTGGCCAAGGATTAATTGAACCTCTTCCTAACCATCAGTTAGGCAAAACCCAATCAAGATGATTTCGCACTATTCTATGATAATGCGCAGGTGCCCCGTCTTGTTGGAACCAGATATATTGTCTTACTTGTAAATTTACATTTTGAAGAAGTACCGGTAAAATGTTTCTTAGAAAATTTAGATAAGTGTTGCCGTTTAAACTATGGCGAAAAGAATAAGGCCCAACAATTTGATTCCCCAATATTCCGCACCAGACATTCGGCGAGTAGATAGTTCGAAAATGTCTTTCTCGAATCCAACGTGAATTTTCTTGCGCATAATAATGCTTGCTTCATCTGAGAAGCAAATGTTGTCATAAAATCTCACATTCAAATTTTGGTGTTCCCGAATAAAGTTACAAAAAACAGTCTTTTAGGATAATCTGTCTCCTTTAAGGCCTGAACCAATGCAAGTGATACGGATGAAATTGATTGCCTTTAATTATTCGATGTACTCAAGACAGACTAATACCGGTTGGTCTTGAGACTACCCTTTGACTAATATGAGGATTTTCGTCAATTATTTCCAATACTCTAATTTCGTTGTCAGGGCCTGTTGCTGTTCTTTCTATTGACTTTTTCAGTGGTGGCCAGTTGTCCTTAAAGTTAATTCAAGTCTCTTGAAAATTGTATCGGCAGGAGCTTTTCTATTTGGAAAACGTTGTCTGTATAAACGGGCAGCAGCGGAAGCATTTTTCTTGCATTCACCATAAATGAAAATCATATCTGTTTTTTCATCATTTGAATACATTTTGACTTGCAATAAATACAGTGACAGGAACCATAGCGCATAGCCGTCGTGGATTCCAAATTTATTTTTAAATAATACCATTTTGTAAAATGACCACATTGGCTATGAGAATGTATTTTGGGTTGCATTTTTAATTTCGTCAGGCTCATTATCATTCGTGAAACATACTGAATATGATGCACATAGTTCAAAAATTAAGGGTGTTGGGACAAAAAATCCGCACAAACACAGGACTTCAATTTATTGAAAATGGATAACCTAATACACAAAAACTAAACGCTAGTAATACATTTAAAGCTTAAATAACTGTGTCAGTACCAAAACGACTTGCTTCTCTGATTGTAGGTTTTATTCATCGCATTAAATTGGAGTAATAGTAATAATCGCTTCTAGCCCATTTGATGGAGCAAATTCGTTTTCAGCTTGGCGTCTCAACTTCGTTTTTTGTTCCAATTTTTGTTTCTCCGTGTACTTGCGTGCTGTTTTTCTTCGTACTAATAAAGCATTTTCGTTTTTCAAAATGTTGCMGGCATACTTTTGTCAGTGTTGTATTTTTTACCCAATTTTCTGAGAGAAACTCCAAGTTTACCGTGCGCAAGTTCAACCAGAGCTAGTCTTCGTTTCTGACATTTTTCTAGCGGGCTTTCCAGAACCTTGCTTCCTGACTGATGGCAATTCTAACTCTACACTTTCATAAATATCATACATAGTCCGCTTAGGAACCCCAATTGCGTAAAAGTGATCGACATCAGATTTTTTATTGATTTCCGTATTGCTCAATATAACCGGCAATATAATTTCACGACCCTTGTTTTCTTTCAATCGCTGCATACTCGTTTGTGGCAAATCACATAACTTTAAACTGTTTTACTTATACTGTCAAGGATGAAGTTTAGAGAGATGTAAGTTCAGTTATTGAAAATTCAAGGCCTACTGAAATTTAATAGTTGAAATCTTGTGCGGATTTTTTGTCCTCGCACTTCAAGCTTAAGTTATTGTAATGATCTAGTGTAACGCTTAAGTCAACTTTAGGATACGCTAACTGCGAATATACGATAGGCTCATATTAATTGGATAATACATTCAGAACCGAAATTTGAGCCATTTGCACCATTATTTTATTCTTTGGGTAGTAACCAGCTAAAGTAACATAAAAACACCGTTCAAAAACCCTCGCCGGCGTATAACAACATTGATTATTGCGGTCGGATAAATCCTTACCCAGTTGTCATTGTCATTCTGTAATCAACGAGCTCAAACAAAAAAGAAATTTAACTACAGAGCTCAAGCTGCCGGCTGCGACTTTTTTAATCCAGTTCGCGCCGATCGTCACGCTCTTGTTGTTTGTTTAATGACTTATGAAGATCGAACACCTCTCTCTGGTTTGTCGATTTAAATCTTTATTTACCATGGCTCGTTTAGATTAATACGAAAGAGATGCCGTTTCTTCGTGCTGTTCTTGTTTTTTTTTATTGCGTTCGCCGTCGTTTGCTTCGGGACTGAGGCGAAGCAAGTGCGTCACAAGTAGCGGTGTTCTGAGAACTCGAAGCAGTGAAGGTTACTTGTTAAAGTAACTGAACCCGAAACTGTATGGCAGAACTTGGCACTGCTTGGCAAATTTTGCCAAATTTAAAACTGCGGCATTCTTAGTTAGCCGTGAGTGCGAGGGGGAAATCACCCACCCAAAATTGTACAAACTTATCCATTTTTCAAACACATCCACATCCACCCATATCCATTACACCTCCTACAAAATTCAGACTTATTCACGCTAATCCACACTTATTTAGACAGAGAACCCCAAGAATTACTTTTTACACATCCTGAGGTTAATAGACTTAATAATAATAATAGATCACATCAGACAAAGGAAATACACAAACATTTTTTACAAAATATATGTTTAAGTATGCCAAAAAAAGAAATCCTAAACGTACATAACATAATAAAAAATGAAAAAATGTAAAGAAAAAGAATGTTTCAATAGTTCAAAAGAGCTTTGTCTTCGAAGAATGTATATCTAAAAAATACTCTATTTCGGTTCTCAGAAGATTTATATTTTTTATATTTTGCTTATTTGCCCTTTTCAGACAAAAAGGTTGCGAGCTTTTTGAAATTAATGGAACATAAAAAATGAACTTTTTATTTATTTCTTTGCTGTAATTTTCCGAACTACACTGCTTCAATTTAAATTTCCAACCCAGATACCAGCGGTCATCAGACTAGACTGTAATAGTTTTCAAGCATAATACTAGCACTATTATTTGTATCTTCATCCAATGACAAATTTTCGGTATCTTTGTCTTCTGCATAAGACAATTCCTTCTTTATCTTCACTTGTTTCCAAACTAGTTTCAAATTCAAGAGTATTTCCTGTCATAACAGCTTTACTAATCCTTCCAAGTTGTTTGAATTAATTAAGATTTTGTAATTTTTCGGTGGTAACTAATTTTAGCTCAAAATCGACACACAGATGCGTTTTGAGCTGCAGATTCCAAAAATTTGATCAGAAATGAGCTAGGACGTCGGGCGGCCTAATTTACTCCACTTTTAGATCGAACCGTTGTAGCTAGCGACAAACGGATACCATTCCGAAATTCAGGACGTCCAGATTAGTAAATATGCTTGAAATTATACAAATCGGAGGTACAAAAATTTTAAGGTCCTAAAAGACCAAAGGGGTTTAGCCTCTGATGTTTTGTGATTTTTCGGTGGAGACTAATTTTAGCTCAAAATCGACAAACAGATGTATTTTGAACTGCAGATTCCAAAAATTTGATCAGAAATGAGCTAGGACGTTGGGCGGCCTAATTTACTCCGCTTTTAGATCGAGCCGTTGTAGCTAGCGACCAACGGATACCATTCCGAAATTCAGGAGGTCCAGATTAGTAAATATGCTTAAAATTATACATATCGGAGGTGCATAAATTTTAAGGTCCAAAAAGAACAAAGGGGTTAGCCTTTGATGGTTTGTGTTTACTTACAATAGAAATACACCATCCAAACCTTAAAATTGCACGGAATGAGCCAGATTGGACACTTTTAATAGAGATGAGCAAAAATAAATGTCGATGACTAAGAGTCAATTTAAGAGAAACTCAGTGTGAAAGCACTTGCTGTTGGAAATTTTGAATTTTTGTATAAACAGACCTGAAGCACTTTACATGGATTCAGTTGTAGTTGTTCAATTTTGATTTAAGAAGAAGTTGAATTTTCAAAGTAATTTGTAGTGTTGTTTGAAAATGATGGAAAATAGGATATGATATTGTGGGGAAAAGGGAAAAAATACTATTACTAGTCATATCCAGAAAGGTGATAAACCTTTCAAAGATAGTTTTCCACGATTGCGACATAACCTAATCAACAGTAGTCAGTTTAAAAAAAAATGATAATTGCTATAAAATGCTCCAATGTACTAGGTATCTACAAAATCTATCTAATGGTCCACCCTGTCGAAGGCCTTGGGAAGACAGTATACACTGCATCAACTTGACCTTTATTAACTATAATATTTGCAGTAGAGTACATAAACTGCGCTAAGTTAGTTGCAGTAGAACGTTTTGGATAGAATCCATGTTGGTTAGGTGAAATGCAATGCTTAATTTCATTAAAAATTATATTGTGTAATAACATCTCGAAAATGTTCGCAAAATTTGAAAAAATTGCAATGGGGAGATAATTTTTTAGGTCAGAGGGATTGCCGCTCTTTAAAAAAGGACACAGTCTTGTAATTTTCCAAATATCGGGAAATGAAGCTGTAGACAATATAAGATTAAACAAATACCGTAAAGGTGAGATAAGAACCCTCGAACAATCTTTAATTAGAAAGCTATGTATCTGATCATCTCCGGAGGTCATTCCGTTTATTAACTTGATTATAGACTTTTGAATATCGGATTCAGAAAATTTGTTAAAATGTGTATAAGCCTTGGCTTTAATTAAATTTGAACCGTTTATATTGCCGGCAGTAAAGACATCAGAAGAAAATTAGCGAAACCATTGACTATCTGGCGTGGATCATTAAGTAAAACGGTAGTTGCATTTGTTACTACAGAAATAATACAAATACTATTCTGATAAGTTAAGCAGTCTATTTAGATCTCCGTTAAAACGATCGAATCCAAACAGTAAATAATAACGGCCCAAGTATCTATCCCTGTGGAACGTTTATGATCTCACTTCAAAACCCGAACAAACGTTTCTTTCTTTTCCAGGCTAGCACGGAGCCACCCCAGCCATGCAAGTCCTACACGCCACTGGACGCTCTGTCCAGCATGCAGCCTCCAGGTGGACAACCACCGGGATCATCAACGCACACGACCGCCCCCCAGCACTTGCCGATGGGCCACCACGGTCCTCCGCCTCCTACGCCGCAGATGGAGCAGAGAAGACACGCGTGCTCGAGTGCCTTCACGGCACCACCTTCGGGGACCTTCGGTTCGCCGGGACACCATCCTCACGGGGAACAAGGATACGCGCATGGTGAGTCGATTTTTTTTTATACTTCATCGCCGTTTGTTATAAAATTATCGCTGAARTTTTACGTTCCAAAATTCAGTGAAACATAGTATTCWGATTGKGCTTCCTCTRTAGGTTTTATTTCTTATTGATTAGGGTCCTTGATTCCTCCGTTGATGTTTTCATTTATAATAACATTTAATTTCATTTTGTACATGTTTTAATCTCGATCGAGCTACGTTTCTAAAAAAATCCATATTAGTATGCGGTGCTTAGTGTCAAAAAGTTTTTAATCAATTGGAAAAATAAACGTCATCAATTTTATTTCCAACAAAGTTGGTGATTTCGGCATTCTTCGGCAAGTAGTCGATCTTGMAAGCTGCTTCTGTTGGTGAGCATTACAGCGCGTTAGTATTTAAAAGAGAAATGGAGTMTGTTCTCCTTGAGCTTTCCATATTGTTGGGATCAAATTCCAATCAGCTGCCAAAACACTATTCGAAATTTTCTGCCCTCATTGTGAAGTTAAGCCGATTTAGATTTGGCTCTTATAGATCAATCCTTTAATTCTAAATCCTGTGATTTAGGGTCCGGTTACACGGGGTTATGCCCACTTTCCTCGCGGTGCAAGCCATAAACATCAAAATATGCGCCCCATTATCCTGGTACGGGTTGCTTCCTCTAAGGATAAAACGAGCACATAACTGATATTTTTTTCTTATTTAGTTAAAACGAATATATGAGTTAGAAGATTGATTTACGTTCAAGAAAACACCAAAATTAACTTCTGATTTGGTGTAAACCACGCTTACGTGAGCTTTAGGTGGTTTTAAGTTTTGCTATTCTGATCATTTATTTGAAGATTTCCAAATTTTGTACGTTATTGTTGTCAAACACGTAGCGCCCTACAAATATTATCAATCTCCAACACCCATCTCCACTAGAATTAATATGAGCACCCCGAAATGAGATTATCGTCGCCTCTTAATTTGTAGATAGTTGTTTCTTGATCCTTATTGAATTCTACGTGTTTGTTCCGTAATTTTAATTGTGGCGTCACAGAGTAATACACCAACAAGTTTCAATACGTTTTGCAGTGATGTTTGTTGATAAGTTCCACAGTATCGAGTTTCGCTTCTTTTCCAACCGTTTCAGTCATTGTTATTGCTGCTTCTCTGAAGATAAAATTAAATTCCATTCATTGCAAGTCATGCGCTGCATTTCACACATGTGTAATGACATTTCACTTTGGAATTCAGTTCGTATAAGTCCTGGTGTATTAGATTTGCAGATTTATGCTAAATAGGTAGTGACATTGCTTAGAATTAAACAAATTTATGATCATTTGAGCTGGATTATTATTGCGCTAATACTGCACTGAACTTATTTCAGTAGTGAGATTTAACTTTTGTAGTGCCTGGGGGTTCAATAAACGCCACTTTTTTAGTCTTTGTTATTTGGCTCGTGCCAAAAATTTCTACCAAATTTACCCAGCTTATTGAGATTCATATGACAGCTGACGGACTTCGCGTTCTACCGAAAACGCATACCAGTRTTGTTATTTTAAGTGGAACATGCTTGCATTTCCGGATCCCTGATTGTATTTTTTGGTACTAATAACCATACTAGTGGTCCAATTTAAGATTTTKTGCAAGGCTACAAAGCGTAAGGTTTTCGTATTATGATAGAAGAGCGGAAGTGTAATTTTATTGCATACGGTTTCTGATTCTTTCATCGGAAGTTGCCATTATATAGCGAATAATTTTTTGTTTTTTTTTCTAATAGTTTTTAGGTTACTATGACTATCGGTAATTAAGAACTGTCACAAGTTAGTTTATGTTGATTTTTGAATATCTTTATAAACTAGTGACAAAAGCTGCATTTACCATAGAAAGAATCCAAGTCACTCTTAAATGTGCCCCTCCAAAAGCCATTTGGGTCCATTTCAAATAAATAAATACACAGGTAAATACACTTAAAATATATTTTTCGCTATCTTGTTTGGTTGGCGACTTTCTATGTAGCTAACATCAATGGATGGGGAACACCAATCTCCAGTGTTCTTTAAGGGTCAGGATACCAGCAAAAGCATTCGCTAATATAGTATTGCCGATATTCGTCCAAAGCAATGTCCTGTATGTAGATGACATCCTTGATTTTCAGTTAGCTTGTTGCTAAATCTAAGTATTTATATCCACTGGTTGATCTGTACATTTAGTGGTTGATAACTCAATAAAAAGCTGTCATTTCGATATATCGCTAAGCAATTAAAATTATTTTTTTCTATCACTATAATCCATTAGTTCTGAGGTTTTCTTTTTGTTACATTCGTTATTTGAATTGAAAATTTTTTATGGTACATTTTTGTGGGTAGTTATTTGCTAGCTGTAAGTTTGTCAGTTTAGAAACAATGTAAGTCTGTATTAGTTCTTATATTGGTTGTTGTAACCTCCGAAAATAAAGCTGATGAAGGCCAAAAACATGGCCGAAACGTTCAAATAAGCTTTTCCTTTTATTCAACATTGGTGGAAACCTTCCATAAATCAACATACCTAACAAAGTTGTTTACAGTTTACCTAATTCATGAAATCAAAAATCCATATTGTTTCTGAACTGTATATCGAGGACATCGCTGGTTTTTAAATCATAGGGCTGGAATTTTGAGTAACCATCTTCTAGGTCCTTTTTTTCTATGAGCACCATAATGGCCAGATTTTCTGTTGGAATTTTAGTACTATAAAATCATAACGTACTATAGAATAAAATTTATATTTTCAGAATTGGTTGAATAGAGGTAGTATGACGATTTTAAGGTAATAAGTCCATTTATATAGGATGATTTATAAGCTCTATGCCTAATTGAAAAGATGAATAATGATGATATTCTAACTAAAAAAATGCTATATGAACATATGTCCTTTTTCTTTTAGTTTAGAAGTTATAAGCATTTATTTATTTTTAGTAAAAATCTAAATATAAATTATAAAAACTGCTCAGAATAACCACCTTCCCCTAGAATACAAGCTTCGCATCTTCGAACTACCATGTTATGCCCTGTACAAAATTTGGATCGTTTCTTATTACATGGCTCGCATTTATTATTTTTTGTATTAATTGCTTGCGATTGGTAATCTCCACCTGATAAAGCACCTGTTTCATATGATCCCACAGATAAAATCTAAGGGATTCAAATCCATTACTTAATCCATAGGTGTAAATAATGCATATTCCGCAGTCGAAAATTCGTACATAATTGCTAACTCAGAAAAACCTTTTTGATTTTGACAAGTAAATATGGATTTGACCATTAGGTAATCATTCAAAGCCAACTTAGGCAAATTCCCATATAATGATTTTAAGATAACTAGGGAATCGCATAAAATTTTTAACATAAATAATGTAAATGCTTATAACTTCTAAACTAAAAGAAAAAGGACATATGTTCATATAACACTTTTTACTTAGAATATCATCACTATTCATCTGTTCAAGTTTTCTCTTTATTCCGTACCCACATTATCGAACGACAAAAAAATTACGTGATCATTCGCGGAACTCGGCGGATATTAACAATTTAGACGAAATTTGATCTACTGGCACCAAAAACCTCCTAAAGAAGTAATTACGTCGTAATTGGAGACCCCCCCGCCGCCCCCGCGTGGTCGCGGGCCCACGCCGCCGTATTGACCTGCCCCAAACCACCCCATCCGACGGAGTCCACCCCCGATTCGGCCGTTCCGGCGATGATTATTCAATGATCCGACTCGAAGGACCAAAAATATTTGTCGCGCGACCTTCGCCCACTCTCCGCTCGCGGCCTCCTCGCGTTCGACACCTCGCGACGTTAAAAATAGAAGCATCATCCCCCGTTTTCGACCCCGTTACGTACGTGTCCCAAACAACGTAGTACGTCGTCGGGGAAAATGCGCATCGGAACCGACCTGTTACGCGAAGATGGTAAACGTCGTGCCGTGACACTGCCCCCGGCTCGTGCTCCTCCGTCGCGTTCCCGACCGTGCGTTCCGCTCGTCGTCATCCAGTTTGCCCTGCATGGAGTGTTCCAGAGAGTTGGGGCCGGCGTCGGTGTTGCCAGGTGGTCGGGTTTTAAGACAGTAGGGGGAAATAAAAAAAGGCAGAGGCAGAGTCAATTGAAAACCTTAAAATTGTTATCACACGAAATTTATTCATATCGCTGCACCAGCGCATCGGTTGCTTCAGTTCTGGATCAATTCCTTTGGCACCCATTTGCTGACACTTTATGTCCATAATGCACCATCCGGTATAATACGACGATTTTCTTTAACTGAGGGTTCAGTTGCATTAATGGGCAAACGCAGCTTAGCCCATTTTTAAATGTGTTGCTACATTCTTAGTGGTAAACATGAATTTGTAGCTTCATTTTACGATGAATATCAATGGTTTTACTCCTTCATTGTTCAAAAAACGATTAACTGAACACTCCCTCTCTAATGCAATGCTAGAGCCTCCAGTGTTGTCAACACGGTCTTCTAGATCTCAAAAAACACGCAACTTTTAAAGGATGCTATTTTAGGGCACTTTTAAGGTTTGCATTTGACACATCTGTGTCATTCTTTTCAATATTTTGATAACGTTGCAATCCTACTCTTTCATACTGTCCGAATATCTCACGGAGAAATAAATGTCTGAACTGTTTGAAAGTTTTTCCGAAAGGCCGTACATAAGGCAAACTCAATTTAATTTACTTTGTCCTGGCTGAGAATTTACTTGTTTTGGAGGAGCACTTTTATTAAAAATTGACCAAGTATTGTTATTGCTATAACCATTTCTAAATTTGAATATCCAAGAATGGTTAACTATCATTGCCTTTTAATTCCTTAGTAAATTTTKTGTCAMGATTTTAACTGTTCAAATGATTTAGAAACCTACCTAATTCTTCTACAGTGGCAGCGACCCTTCTGAYAACGAATTATCTTATTTGGAGAATGTTCCAGAACCTCCCACCAGCTAAATTTCTTGATCACGTTGACGCTGATTGTATCAACAGGTGGTCCAGCTTTGTCTGCAAAAGCAGAACGCTCTTATCTTGAGTTTGCCAAAAATATGCTCGAATAATTCGTTCAACATTGCAATATATATTTAGCAGTCTTTAGATAGTCGTCAACTTCTTGGTGAAAAGGATTTAGAACGCGATAATGCACTCGAATGCGATCATTTGGCACAAATTGTTCCTCCGAAGAGTATCGTGAGATTTCTTAGCTCATTTGTAATAATTTGGCGAAGTTTTAGCATGAAACTTTTTTACCCTCTGACTTAATGACGCTAAGTGACAAGAAACGTGAACACCTTCTTCATCCATCGAGACAGAAACTGATCAGGAAGTTATTGAAACAACAGTCCCAGCTACATAGTAAACTGAGTTTTCGATCATTTATCTTCATGTATTACATTATTGGAATTATATAATTATTTCCATGTATGACCGATCGTCGCAGAATTATAGCAACAGGGTTAGTTGAAAAACAGTTTTTGACCGCAAACAATTATTTTTTATATCGTTAGTTTTTGTGTGACTACAGATCGAGGTGCGGACAAAGTAACCAAAATTTGCTAATAGCTTTTTATTGACTCTGCTCAACGTGAAAGAGACTTGCTGTAAAAACCGATGGTCTTCCACCAAATATACTTTTACACCACCTTGGTATTCGGATGCTGACAGTTTGATGGATACTGCATCTGTTAATTCCAGAACAAAAGCAAGCATTTATTGATTGGTACAGATTTGTATTGGAAAACTTTGATTCCTGTAGTATTCGAAGAAAAATAAACACGTCAAAATGACGTGGAGGACTAAACCATAGCTTGAAAACAAGCTGATTGTATATGCTGGGTTTCACGTTTTCATCATTAATCAGAGTACATCAAAACTGTGCTGATTTTAATTTGATTTGCAAGTTCATAAAAGAAAACTAAGACGGAGCTCAAATACTATATTTTTCGCAAGAAACGCTGACACATCATCTAATTCGTCTACTAGTTATCTGGTACGTGCTTTTGTACCAAAACATCCAGAGGCTCAGGCCGGGAGAATTCCAGATCGCTTCCATTCATATATGTCATAAGCCATGCCCATCAACCCTCGTAAGATTTAGCA
The DNA here is from genome assembly GCA_025024175.1 of Rhyzopertha dominica. Lineage (NCBI taxonomy): Eukaryota > Metazoa > Arthropoda > Insecta > Coleoptera > Bostrichidae > Rhyzopertha > Rhyzopertha dominica. The sequence goes on from QCXZ01000041.1 coordinate 50,422,695, forward strand.
AATGAAGACCCTATACGCTTGACTGTTTACCAGATCAGGACTGTAGGTTGAATGGTTCTTGTTCTTTCTCTGTAGTTACCAAGAACTTCTGCTGGGATACGTTTTTGGGATTTAAAACAGTTTCTCACTTATTCAAAGCACTTGCAGTCCTTTTTTGATTAAAAACGACTTGGACTCTCTTAGTTTTGGTGTCAGATTATGACAGATTTTTCGAAACCCAAACAACCAAAACCACTGGAATTAAACTAAACAAACTGTTGCTTTCTTGAGGCTTCACAGTCGGTGTTGATTCTTCTGTTGTTTTCTTCCGGGCTGTTTTGCCGTAGTCCCAAATCTCTTTCCCTTTACAATCAATTTAACACTGAAGATGCATCCAGCGACGAGTAGCGAAACGTCTGATAAAAGGAGAGGAGATTTTGGACAACAGAATAAACAAACTATTGTCTGGTATGATAAATAGTTAAACACTTTTACAAAAATCTTGTTTCTTCCATCATTAGCATTTGGGTATCACGTTTTACTGTACAAATAAGGTATGTGTTGTTCCCTATGCGAGGCAATTATCGTAAATAACCTCTAGATGATGAGAAGTGGATATTCGAAGTTGTAAGCCTCCAGAGGAAATCTCTCGGAAGCTGCTGGCAACACCGTCCCGTGCCGGCACAATCTAGCAGGCAGTTTTGCGCTTCCAAACAGTTGAAACACGTGTCATAGAGATCGCGGTCGTCAACTGTTTTTCCGCGGTGCTCCAGAGCCCCCGTTGGATTATAGTGTGATATGGTTGTTTACGATGTGATTTGTTGGATTATCGGGGATATATCTGGTGTTTTTTTCGAATGATGCTGTACGACATGCTTTTGACGGCTCAGCAAACAGGTAAACACGGGTATTTTAATGGATTGTTTTTGTTTACTGTTGCGAGTTGACTTTGTTGTTGCCTAATGATTTTTGGCAGGGGTTGGGGGTTATGCGAACTGATGCGTAGATGGGTCAATTTGTGGGTGATTGCTATTCCATTAACGTTTGGATGGTTTGAAAACTGGGAGTGGGGATTGTTGCTTACTTCTGAGATACACGTGTTGCTAATTATCGGGATTTGATTCAGGCGTCAACATGAAATGCTTATGTGGTTTCTTTGCTGATTGTTTGAGTTGACAGTTGTTTATTTTGCTCTTCGAAGTGAAGGAAATAAGATTCTTCATAATACGCTGATCTTTTCTTTCATTTTTTCACTTTTAGATCTGAGTTCAAAATAGTAACCAGCTTATTTACTATTATTCGCGATTCTTGCTAAGCAACACGCACCTTGATGTGGTTTATGACAACTATTCTAAGTGAGCCTAAATAGTTGACAACACACACTTGGATGTATTTGGTCACATTTTCCAACTTTTAGAAGTGTATTTTTATGTAATACCACTTGTCATGAAGTTATAGTTAATTTCGTGAATCTTAATAATACAATGGAATTGCGATTTTATACCTGATTGCTTACCATATCACAACCACCGAAAATCATAGCGTATTGATTCTTAGAGACCAAAAAAGTTTTTAGATAAATTGTATGTTACATTTTTTACTGGTGTTTGTCACAATGCTTGTTTTAAATGATTGCTTAAAGGTTTCTTTTTTCTTGTATTCAACTGCTTTTTGTTCGAAAATTTATTTTTAGAAAATAATAAATCGTTCTGGAAAGCTTGCAAGTTCTTTTCATCAAAAGTTACAATTAAAGGAGGTTTTAAAAAGTTTCGACCTAACTGCCATTCTCGAAGAATATTAAAGTTATACTGAGCTCAGATGTGTAATTTTGATACTTTTTGAGAATGACCGTTACATCAAAACAATCGCCAGAGTTGACTTCTAAAACTCGTGAAGTAAGGCACGTTGTTTCCAAGCCATCTAATTAATTCAGAATGTTTCACAATGAATGCACTTTTGAAAGGATTCAACTTAAAAATAACTTGTCTCTTGGCCATTCTGTGTTTGTTGTGGATTTGTAGAGAAAACATAAAGATTTATTTTTAGACATCCACTCGAAAGAATTCTGTCCTTAAAGAAGTGGTAAATGAAATAGTTCAACTTCTACCGCATTATGTAATAAATTATTGGCAGATTATTTGTAAAAACCTTTGCAAATAATTGATTACATAAACGTCCTACAGAAGACCAGCATTGTAAAAGTTCGGGCCATAGGAAGTCAAATGCATAACTATAATTCACATTTAGTTGTATCTTTATCTAAAACTAATAATGTAATTGTCTGTCTATTGCTACAAATAGCACATGAATACAATTTAAGACAAACAATTGGAATCATTCTTCATAATGTATCAATTTTGCACTTCATATTTTTTTATGATACCTATAGGTATTGATTATCCTGATGCGTACTTATGCTATATTCATACAGGTCCATAAGGCTAGTTTTAAGGCTGGTGTTGATAGCAATTTAACTAACTACACATTTCTGAAATAACAATTAATCGTTATACCTAACGTAACTTACAAACAAGAACATTTAGAGATGCAAGATAACTCTAATAAATCAAACCGTTAAGTAATTACCTTAAATATGAAACATGATTTGTAAAAATATCTACGATTTTGCACTGGGAAAAACGATATATACCTAGCTACAAAGTTAGCATTGTTCAAACAAGCATTGTTGTTAATATGAGTTTAAGAATGAATGCTTTCAACGTCCATAATATCAGATAATCTCGTTTTCGGGGAAAACGCTGTCACTATCAAAAAATAGTAGTGAATATTTTACAACAGCCACAGTGTGTAATGAGGAATATATAATACTGCATTAAACCATATTACTTGTCATTTTTCATCATTTAGCTTCGTATTATTTAGATTGCACAAATTCTCTCTCCAATACGTATATCGGATAAGAGWGWTAAAATAGAAATATCAMCAAAGGACCGATTTTTTTTGTACATTTTTAAATCCAGAGAACAAGCTGATGATGTATCAAAATAAATGTGATTTATAAAAACTTTAAATTAAAGAGGGCCTGTAATAGAACCTTGCGTCACTCTAGTTGTTTCATAATAATCCGATGACTGGAAACTTTTTATAAAAATTCTGAGTGCGATTATCGATATTACTGCATAACCATGAACATAAAGGATTTCTGATACCATATACAGGTGCAGTTTTAAGTATGTATGTTTCAAAAGCCCTTTGGAAATCCGAATATACACTAAGAACATTTAGGCTTCAGAAGCACCAATGATGTCTTCAGTAAAATCAATCGCGTTGGTAAGTGTGCTGCGTTGAGCATGACACCATATTGGGCTGGACAGATCAATATATAGTCAATCAATTATACCTGGTTTGTTTGAATCCGCAGTTTATTCCATGCCCATCGAAACTAATTTATATTCTTAAATATTTTTTATGTTCGTCCTTAAAAGATGGTTTGGATGTACATAGCGTATCCACCATTTTTTCTAGAGCATTTGATCATGTCAATATTGATCTATTCTTACTCATATTTGTAGGATAGGCTATTAGCACCTTATGTTGGCAATTTTTTAAGGAGAGCCTTTGCACCAGCCTAGGGATGGGCACCCGGCAAAAAAACATCGATGCTGACATCGATGTAGACATCGCCGACTATCATCGATGTTAGTAAAATCATCGAAACAAATACATCGATGTTTGGAAACATCGTTAATTTTTTTAATGGCTAAAATGAATACGTTCAGTCTAATTATTTGGATGTTATTACTGTTTTTCTGAAAATAGGGGAGCACGATCAAGTACATGCCAATATAATTATGTTAATTTCCAGATTGTTATGAATGGGGACAAATTGATTAATTTGTTATAGAAAAATAATTCTTTTTGTTTTCAGTCTTTTGTATGAGCTTTTAGCAAGGTTTTGTCCAAACACTATGCAATAGACACTTGCACTTTCACATTTAATATTATAAATATGAAGGTACAAAAATTTGGAATATCGGGGAATCACCTGTTCCTGTTAGTAGTTAGTCCAGCAGGATAACAAAAGACGCAAGTAAATACTGAAAATGCGCGGAAGGATGCGAGAGGGATTATTCGATTACTCGAGCCCATCACTACACTAGCCGAATTATTAGAAATATCATTAGAAGAGTTCACTGGAAATTTCGTATTTGATCATTTGATCTTTGTCGATGTTTCGATGTATTGTAGTAACATCGATGTTGGTACAAAAACATCGTAAGTAGAACATCGATGTCAAAAACATCGATGTTCACGCCCAAAGCATCGATGTTGGAAGATCATCGATGTTGATTGCCCATCCCTACACCAGCCTATTACATATGGGTTAAACTGGATAATGTTTGGAACACTAAAGATCCAAGTAGCTCAAGATATAATTTGCAAGTAATGCCGTCCTATAACAACTTTACTCCTCTCTTTTTAATAGCAATTATAATTCTTCCCTCCCAGATGATGATCGTAATTCATTCAACCTTACATCTTTAAGAAACTGATAACCTCAAACAACATTTTATGCATTCATTTTTTTGCCGTTTATATGCAGTTTAATCTTAGTTTAGAAGCTTTGCAAAAGGAAACTGCGAAAACACCACATTTTAGTATAGTACCACCATTATCTCCGCTTGCACTTAAAAACTTGATGAGCCAAAGAATTTAAAACATTCCATGGATGAAAACGTTGAAAACAGATCGTCTTTGATAGTTGTCGTCTAGGATTACCCTTGCACTATTTCCGTCCCACCCGATATATATGCATGTAATTGCTTAGCCAAGAATTTATGCGTGTCCCGGATTCTCAGAAGTGCATAAAGGATATCCTTGCAGAAATTACTTCTCAGGTCGTTTCCTGCTGCGTTTCTATTTGATGACCATTACGTCACCTGCTGACGTACATTGTTTCACAGAAACTTCTTTGCTGATATTTATTACTTAACAAAATTTTCGCATTATTGCATGACACAAAAGTATGATTTTATTATTTTTGTTAAGCCCTTGTCACAGATTGACCATGCAGATTTTGAGTTATCATCTGTATGGAGATCAGGTGACTATAGTAAACTCAAACGAAGAAATGAGGGTAGAACGGGTGAAGGCCAAGGTTTTACTGCGATAGTCTTCGAACAAAATTCAAAATGTAGAGTTAGACGTTTTTGCATTTTTATTCAGTCTTAAAAAATAGACATTACAATCATTTCATACCTTTCGAGGCCCACATAAAGTGTATCACATTTAAGATTAAAATGCATGTTATCAGTTTAGAAATGTGGCATTGATTTCTAAAAATTCAGATATGTAGTATTTCCTGCGTTCTTCCAAGTAAAAAAATATCAAATATGTTGTCTGTTTTTATGGTTTCCATGAATGTATTGCAAATGTCCGTGTCAAATTGCAGTGTGGTGTACGTCGTATATAACATTTCATGGTATATGTCTTTATATGTGTAAAAATAGCTTTCTCGAGAATTTCGTAATTCCTAAAACCGCTGCTTCCTAGTTATGTTACAGTTTTAGTCGCGAATTTTACATACGGTAGTAACACGTAATGGTACAGATAATAATACTTAATCAACCATACTTATCGTATTAGTTGCTGTTTAAATATTTGCATGGATTTCTACTTAATTGAAACATCTGAGTTCATGTACCTTACAGAAAATATTGCGTTAAATTTTGATTGTTTTTCTACTGGTTGCAGTAAATTTTTTCAGACTGTTCTGGTTTTATGGAGTGGTTTTATGACTCCATAGGTAACATTAAATATCTTAAAATGCATGTCTATGCTGTGCTGTCTACACCTCAACCGACTGCAGATAGATCTATTTCGCTGTCATTACAGCTCATCAGTACAGTTTAGGTCTAGTGTAGACAGCACGGCATAGAACTGATTTTGCTTGCATACCAAAATATCATTTCATCGTTATGATAGTGTAGATTATTGACAAAAAAACTAAAGAATTGGGTGTATTGAGAATAATAAAGAATATGTTGAATGGATTCAAAAGTGCATTCATTGTGAAACATCCTGAATCAATTAGGCAGCTTGGAAACAAGCTGATTGAACGTATATGATTTCTATATGGTCTCCCAAAAATTCACTAAAATGGAATACTTTTGAGATAGGTTTTTTCTTACGTTAATGTTCCATCGTATAATTTATGCAATTGAGTGTTGTGGTCGTTTCTAAACATTTATGAATTTATATAAAACGGTTACTAAAAAAATGCATGGGTAGCGATTAACATTTCTCAGTTTAAACTTAATTGTTCGTATCGATTTTTTGTGATTTGACCTTACTGCATACAATAGTTAGGTAGACGAGGGTGAACGCCTTCAGCTTACATAATATAATATTTTCTCGGAAAGATCGCTGTCTCTTGAAAACACTGATAAAAAGTTATTAGTCTGACGTTTCGATTACACCTGTAATAAACGCTGGACAGTTAGGACACAAGGTTTACAGAAAACCAACACACACAGGCACATATTTACATGCCACATCTCACCACCCTCCCTCTTAAAAGAATAGTCTTATAAGGACGTTATTTAAATCAGCGCTAGTGAGAAATGGTTACAGCAATAAGAATATTTGGTCAGTTTTTAATAAAKGTGCTCATCCAAATCAAGTAAATTCTCAGCCAGGACAKAGTAAATTGAAGTTGAGTTTGCCTTATGTATATACAAGGCCTTTCGGAAAAATTAGAGAGGATAATGGAAATTGTAAACTCGATATTTGGAAAACAATTTTGTGGTTTTCTTTTTACCAAATATAGTTCGTGTACCTATATCTAGTTGGTAAGAAAGTAGCTTTCTACTAAGTAGCTCTAGTTATATCTGATTGGCGTATTGTTTCTATGACACATTGCTTATTACTTTTAAAAATTCGTTTGAACTTGGTGTAGCCTCGCATTTGGGCCCTTTGATAAAGATTACAGGAGTAATTGAATCATCAGATTGAAATTTGTGTCAGTAATTGGGATATCTAACAGCGTAGCTGCGCAAAACGTAATAATTCCATTTATAGACTCGTGAAAGCATTGGCACCATCGAATAAAAAATCCACCTTCACGAAATATAATTCAGTCTAAAACGTTTTGATTCGTGCAAATCACATTTTATTGGGACCCGCCTCGTGCTAAAAAAGCCATCGATCGTGACCCTAATAAATCAGTATAACGCACACTCGATAGCCACATTTCGCGGTCGGCCCATATTATTAAAAGTTTTTTCCTCGCCGGAGCTAGGAGAACCCTCGGGGTTTCTTACGTCTGCCGGATCTCCGGCCAACACAACACATCCGCAGCTGTCTTGAACAGCTGGCGAGCGCTCAAGGAACAATGGAGGTCTTCTCGAGCGTCATTGAGTTTTATCAGCGCGGAAGTTTTTATCGGAAGCTTAACGGATTAACAATCTGCGACAGTGGAAGATGCAACCCAGAACAAGGTGGCTGTGTACTAGGGCTGGGCGATACCGTTAGTCAGGTATCGATATTCGATACCGGTGCATTATCGATACCACTCAAAAGTATTGAAGTATCAAAGGTATCGAAAAGTATCACAAGTATCGAAAGCATCGACGTATCCAAAGTACCTAAAGTATTGCATGTATAGTCTGTAAAATCGACTCCTAGGGCCAGGAGGTAGTCCGGGGTGATACCAGAGGTACCGCCCTAATCTTAGTAGTTGATATCAAGCGGCAAATCTGGTACTGCTACCAGTAAGTAACAAGAAGAATCGGTGTGAATTTGTGTGCCGCTCGCAACTCATTGAAATTTGTACAGACAGATGGGTGGACCAAGCAGGTAAGCAAAAATAGCCCTTAACCCAAATGATTATAGGAGTTTAAATTGTATGAAGCATTTTGGAAACAGACATAAGTCTAACGTCCCCTAAACTGCAGTTCTCAAAATGTTTATCAAAGTTTTTGTAATTTCTCGTACGGAACAATTATAAGAAATTAAAATTAAAACAAAGATTAAATCCTCTAGAATATACAGATTTTATTAAATATATACAAAAATACAAAAATATATACAAAATAAAAATTTAAAAATCCTCGAAGGAGTCCGAATCTTCGTCCTCACTTATCCTCTGTGTTTACAGTAAAAATTAGAGGCCTAATTTCATCAATAATTTTTTCTTGTTCTGACGAATTAATAATAATTTTTTCTGTGTGTTCCACGAACGACACCCATTTTTCACTTGGAATTTGGTCCAAAGCTTCTTCCCACATTTTTAATACATCCTCTTCTTTCGAGCCTAACTTCGCAATGTTTTTGTCGAAATAGTTTTTGGCTACTCCCCATATCAGCTCAATAGGATTGAAATGACAATGATATGGGGGTAGCCTTAATATTTCATGCCCATATTGATGAGCTAATTCGTCAACATAATACAAACTTTTTCGGTTTGGCCACTTTCTTTGGCCAATTTCAGTAAGTCGGATTTTAAATAGATATCTGCAGGTATGTGAACGTGGTGTTCATTAAGCCATCTGATAATATCATTTTTTAGCCATGAACCAGTTGGCTGGGGGTTTTTTCTGCGGCTATGATATGAGGCATTGTCCAATATTATAATAGATGGCTCTTCAAGTTTTTTTAAAATAGACTCCTCAAACCATTTCTCGAAGAAAACGGCGTTCATGTTTTCGTGGTAGTCGTCTGACTTCTTGCCGCTTGCGAAACACTGTCCTGCTTCCGGTATAAAACCCATCTTGCCCCCCGCATGCACAATAATGTAACGTTTTCCACTTCCACATTTCGTTGGTTGTTGGTAGCAACGCACACTGTTGTCTTGCCAAGATCTCTTTTCTCCACCTTTACTAAATATCCAAGTCTCATCTAAAAAGACAAACGGTTTTGGGGACTCACTTTTTAAATTTTTTATATAGTTTCGAAGAAACTCGTGGCGTTTAGAAACAATGTGAGACATTTCACACAAACATTTTCTGTTTTGCGTTTTTTTGTAACGGAAGCCCAAAGATTTTATTATTTTACTTAAAGATGGAAGACTAAGTTCCAAAATTTTTTTGTCTTTTAAGGTTTTAGCGAGTAATTGTAAAGTTACATATTCTTTTTTTTCATAGAGCGAATAGATTTCGGACCGTATTTGCTCTTTAATTTCTGGCGGTAAGTCTTTAGTTAAAGGAGCTTTTCGTTGTAAGGCCGGTTTATTTACAGATCCTAAGGAAAAATATATTATTACTAATTATTCTAAACCGCCTACAAAAAACTTACCAGTATTTCGTTGAAGACGCAAATAATTTTGCACGGATGTAACACTAATGCCACATGCTACAGCAGTTCTTTCTTGCACTTTTTTAAAGTCAACAGGAATTGCACCAGAAGCTTCAATACAACGTTTTTCATTTGAAAAAAAATCGTGCACTTTTAACACCATATTACGACAACAGTCTTTTAATTGTTTATACAGGGGCTCTTGCTTTTCGAAAGTCACTTCCATATTTTACAATAACACGACTAACACTAACGAAAATTCAATCTGTTCTAAATGCAAGAGAAAGCGCTTTCTGTCTAAAAGTGCTACCGTCTTAAACAGGTATAAATTAGTTGCCCAGGTACTCTGGATAATTGTTATTTTCTCGGAAACTGTTGATGTTATTGTAATCAATAATTTTAAGAAACAGGATTAACTCGCAAACCTAGGTAAACAACCACCAATATAAATCTGAAATTACTGTATCTTTAAAATGGAATCATTTGTTTATGTTGTTATATTTAGATAGTTTTAAATTGTTATCAAAGCCGAGTGACAGAATACAAAATTTATATAAAATATTTGTAATGAGAAGTTATATATTTACGGTAAAACCCGGTTATCGGAAATCGGGTTAGCCGAAACGAAGACGAAAAACAAAATCGCCAAAATATCCGAAATTACACTTATCGTTCAGGAAAATTAGTCCCAAAAAAAGACCGCATTGCCGAAAAAGTCGTACAAAGTTGAAAATGTTTTTGATCGACTTTAAACATCCCAAATTTCAAATTTAAATGTAAGATTGTCACGTCGCGTCGACTTTTTGCGACCGATTTTAATTGCACATCAAATACTAGTTGAAAAAACTGAAACTATCTCGAAATGTAATGCCTAATTCGGATGCAATTCAAGACGGACAGTCAAAAAGGCATCTAGCCGATATTATGTCTATGGCGCCGGACGGCATGAAGATTCTAGCGCGCCAAAAATAGAAAAATCAAAAATCGCTAAAAGTACTTATTAGACCATGAATAGCTTGGTTAAAGTTTGATGTTGATTGTACTATTGCCGATTGAATCTGGGACTGACATTCACATTTAAACATTTTAGACGAGATAAAATAAAAACTATGATCAAATCAGAATTTAAGAGAAATTACAAAAACTTTGATATACATGTTGAGAACTGCAGTATACGGAATGTTGGAATGTTTGTTTCCAAAGTGCTTCATACAATTTAAACTCTTCTAATCATTTGGGTTAAGGGCTATTATTGCTTATCTGCTTGGTCCACCCATCTGTCTGTACAAATTTCAATGAGTTGCGAGCGGCACACAAATTCACACCGATTCTTCTTGTTACTTACTGGTAGCAGTACCAGATTTGCCGCTTGATATCAACTACTAAGATTAGGGCGGTACCTCTGGTATCACCCCGGACTACCTCCTGGCCCTAGGAGTCGATTTTACAGACTATATCAAAAGTATCGAAGGTAACATTGGTATAGTATCAAGCAACGATTTATGAGACTATAACTTATGCAGAGGGTTTTTACAGCTTGATGGTCGGCCGTCGTAAACTATTGTATTGTAAATGAGGGTTTTTACAACCTTATGGTCGGCCGTCCTTAAGTATTGGGATTAGTGGCACGCTTTAAAGCTCCTAAATGGGCCGTATTCAAAAAAATCTTTTTGGCTAAAATTTTAACTTTCCCACTATATATTTTTGAAAATTCTTAGTTGTGATAATTTAGCAATCAATAAAATATAAAAGCTTTTATAACAAATTTTATTTAATGCAGACCTGATGTTAACTGGCGCGACCCGCGGTCTATTTTTATCTGATACTTTATTGGGTTTAAATTTTCCGATGTATAAAATAAAAGCCTTTGTATGTCATAACGAATTTAATATAAAAACATACAAATTAATAAGTAGAAAATTATTTACATTTGTTAGAAAAAAATGTACAATAGTGCACAATAAAATTTATACACGGTATCGATTATGTTCATTACAGCTTGTTAATAAGCACAGTCCAGTCCATGCCACACTGAATTTCTCCATGCATCGACACTTGTTATTTCAGCTTCGTGTCTAATTTTTAGTAGCATTTTATTGCCAAATTTTCCACCGGTGTTCCCTCGATGAATTCTTTGTTTCAACTGCCCCCATATCATTTGAATGGGGTTGAAAATGCAATCGCAGAATGGTGTGTCCACATTCAGAAGCGAGAATGTCAATTTTAAATTTCTTCGAAAAAATGTTTGTGCCAAATACTTCCAAAAATTGTTTTTTTCTGTAGTCCTCTTCGAAATATAAATCCAACATATTTAATTGCTTCGACGGTACTCAGTTGACCCGCGGTTTGAGATCAGCAATAATCTGTTTGACCAGTTGCTCTACGAAATGTATTTGTCACAAACGCCTCTTAATAAGTGGCTAAATGTAAGCATATATGTATGTAGGCATGACTGAATAAGTAAAAAATATTACACTTGGTACGCTTATATGCTGTAAAACTTTAAAATATAAGTAAACACATATGCTTTCAATACCCTTTATAGCAGGAGTAGGATAGTTTCGATTTCTTCTTATTTCAAAAAAATATACAAGTAGAAACTACGTTTGTGACCCTCCGGATTAAAAGAAAATTTTAACCTGTGAAGAAACAGGGTAGAGGACGATTGCACACCGCGATCAAAAATTAGAAAGTATGGTCGGCCGCATTGAAATTGGAATGTTTACCATTCATGGTTATAAAAATAGATACTACAAATTAAATTAGGATAGAATATGATTTATTCATACATTAAAAGCTATTAAATGAAAAACATTTGCAGTTCAAATAATAATGCCAAATAATGCTCATTGATTTATGTGTATGGAAAAAAATTCTAAAAAAGCCTAAACACAATTTTTTTCCGCTGCAAAACAGTGGAACGTGCCGAACCCGTCTGTTATTTATGACAGCTTCAGGTAATACTTGTAAACTATTGTGAGCGGTAATCGGCTGTTCGTATAATGAGTCTCATAGATCGTTGCTTGATACTTTATATAAGTAACGAAAAGATCGAACTATTTAAAGTATCAAAAGTTGCTTCACTATATACAGGGTGATTCACTCAAACCGTTCATTAAAAGTTTACTGAGTTAGACTCCGAATTGAATTCAGAAATTTGCAATTGTGACACTTCCGGTCATACCGGAAGTCACCATTAACATCGGTTTTTTAAATAGCATGATATCATTTTTTGTGCATTTTTGGATTCGCCTAATCATTACAAATTTTTTCATGTATGACAAACTATATCTAGTTTCAGCCGTTTCAGGGCCGTTAATTCTTTTCTGAAAGTTTTCAGTTTTGCAGTGTTTGCGGAAATTTTCGTAGTACACAGATCCTTTCAGGACCACGGCTGGCATTTTGCAGCTTGTTATAGTAACCGTAAAGGTTACTTGTTACAGTCCTGCCGTATTTTTCAAATTCATACAGAGTGTTCAAAATCGGCTGTTATTTCGAATACACTTTAACGAAGTAGTCATTTTTCTTAAATATATCACCTTGTATATTTTGGGTCTGTCAGAAGCAGATTTTAATAAATTATAAGCTATTTCTTACATTTTCGTCTTATTTGGTGACGTCAGTGTAAATTCACTTACTGAATATAATTAAAAATAGCAGAATAATCGATGTATAATTGCATATGTAGATATTATAATAGTGCGTTTATGCGTTTTGGAAATTCTCTAAACCTTCTTGATTAATAATTAGGTATGTACATCATATTTAATAAAAAGTCGCGTGATTACTTACCTGTGGTACTCGTAGTAGCTTTTGGAAACAATTTTAAATCAAAAGAATGTCAAACGACAAGACTAAATAGAGTCGAAAATCTGCCATGTAGTACGTAAGTTTTACTAGTTTTCGATTTATGGTAGTATTTAAAAGATGCAGAACCAACAGTATTCGAACGAAAACATTTATAATTTGATACATGGAAATGCAACAAAGTTGTTGAAAGAATTTTCTGAGTATTTAACACAGAATATGCTAATACATTTATTATGCTATCTTCCTCCACAGTGACAGTTATTTCAAAAACTTCGTTGCATTTTCCATGTATCAGAAACAAATTTAAGAAAAATTGTAATCATAAAATTTGTTACTTTGTAACGGTTCAAAATCCACGTTCGAAGCTATAGCTCATTGACACCGTTTATAAAAAAAAAGTCTTAATGTTTCCAAATACCAATTCATAAAATTTCTAGTTAAAGATAACTGTCCCATTATTTGTGTGTATTCTTCGTCACTAGAAAGATGGCTCTAGGCGTATGTTTTGGAGACATGGGCTTTTTCTGTATTCGACCGGTTCTTTTTTGCGCGCTGATAAGCCAGGGATTCGGCGAGAAAAATGCTTTGAGTTAGTATCGAAAACAGCTTGTGGTTTAGCGTGAATAGCGATAGGGCAAGTGTAAAATCTTCATTAAGATTCCTTATGATTGAGGGAGGTACTGCCCTATTCGCTCAAGGAAGTGCCCAGTTGGTTGTTTTGAGATTAAGGTACTGGATCTTCGATCTGTCGTTCGACAGGATTCAAATTCACAAACCACGTTCCACGCGGAAATCAAAGCAGAATAACGGATTCCAATCAAAACCCTCGACAGAAGAGGTAACTATTTAATATTTTTCTGTCATTGCTGTGTCTAGTGCCAATACGCATCGTCTTATCCTATTTTAGGGTTTTTAATCCCGGCGTAAATCGCTTTTGTATCGCGGTGTCTATCATCTACGTGCCCTTGTCAGGGAGGTGCGCTCCTGTTCCCGTTTGACCGTCGGATCTGTGGGACATCCTGAAGGATTGGGTCACCGTATTAACAGCCCGTACGATCGTCATCCCTGCCCATCCCGAAGCCGTCTAGAGAGCCACAATTCGCCCTAAAATTCGTAAAGCATTTATAGGAAAACCAGATAAGTTGCATGACAAATGTGTTGTACAGTTTTTTTTTATTGACTAGTCGCAAAACAGCATATTTATAGACGCTTGCATTTAATTAAATCAGATATAATTCATCTGGATTTATCGAAACGCGTAACTATTGGTAATTGTTTGATTTATTAAGTAATTGTAGAAAACGTTTATTTGTAAACTGAACGTGTACACGTACGGTGAAGAAATTGAACATTTTGTTTGTTTCTTTTTTTGTTTTGTCAGAAAAGTATTGACTCAATAATTGAATAGTTATTTATCCGAGCGATCAAATCGACGGAGATTTTTTTGATGCGTTTAATTATTTTGTTGATTATTTAGATGAACTTTTAGTCATCGATTTGCGCTACGGATTAGTAATTTTTTGTGAATATCGCCCTAATATTTAGTTGCATACTTACCTGTAATTATACTTTCATCCACGGGAGATATTAAATTTATTTATATATTACTAGTGCTTTTATCAGTCATTACAAATCGTTTGTATAACTACCTGGAATTTCTTGGTTTATTCCGCTACGCAAGGGGGTAGTTAAACCAAGTGGCGCTCAGGCAAGTCTTTGTTTTTAACCCAGCCCATCTCCATTGGGTTAGCTGGCATCTACCCCGTGTATACTCCGGTAGGGGATTTATTGGCTTGTTTTAGTTTTAATACAGTTATTTAATTGTTATAATTTTTTTGCGTCACAACTTGGTAACGCACACGTCGCGGATTCAGAGTACTATGTTGGCTTACTTGTCAAAATTTCTTAATATGCTTTTGTTAACAAAGCACACTTTACAAATTCTGGAAAAGAGAAGAAGTCTTGTTTTATGCTGCTGAGAATATTCCCACACTATCTATTTGTTACTAGAATTACTACCTAATGGTTACAATGCCCTATTAACACAATAGTAAGTTTGCATGCCTACAGATTTGGCGCTTAGATGGCACTGACGGTGTCACGTTATGTTAGTGAATTTGTTGTTCCTCTCCAATAACCTACCAATACATCTTTTAAACGGCAGATAATTGTTATTTTTTGCTGTGGGAGATGTGATCTGGTCTGATTCATCAATGTTTGCAGGAAGATTTGTTGATTTAAGGCTGATGTACGCTTGGCGTTTAATCTAACCCATTTCTTCAGAATCTGTCACCTGGATGCCATATTTTTTGTAGTACTGTAAGTAAGTTGATGGGTAGTCATCGTCTCTTAAGTTATCAAGAAGGGATGGCCGTTCCTTTCCATCAGCTTACTTATCCATGCCTTCCATGGCTTCCACAAACCGACTCAAGTCGTCGGGACGAGAAAACCTTCGTCTCCGATTGGCATCACCGGTCTCCGTTCTCGGAGCGCCGGTTTGCAACCTCTCCGTCGTTTTCTCTTCTTTTTGCCGACCGAAAGGGGTCTTGTTGCTAAACAAATCGTCCGCTAAGGCGAAGGCCGCGGTAATCGAACAGTGGGCGCATTGTAGGAAACCATCACCTGCCCCATTGTGTCCGCTACCACCTGCCCGCATTTCGAACACAAACCGAACTAATCCCCGGCCGTTCTGGCCGACACGCGCCGCTTACATGCATGATTTTTTATAAAGATGAATGACGATTTTATTGGGCCATGGGTGGTGGTTTCCCGTCTAGCGTTTGAGGCTAATGGGCTGGGATGATTGGTACTCGAGGTTGGAGGTATGGGTCTCTTTCTGTTTGGAGACTTGTCAAGCGTTGGAAGGCCTAGGTCGGTTGGCCACTGTTCATTATTGTTCGATATGTTATTGGTTTTTGGATATTACGTGTTCGTGAAACGGGAAGGTTTGTGCCTGTTTCTATTACTTAATTATAGTCGTGCACGTACGGTAAGAACTCCAAAGGTTGAGGAAAATTGTATTCATGAAAATTGAAAAATATATAATAGTGTAAGGGGTAATAAATGTTCGTTGATTAGTAAATGATTAATTGCTGTTAATTAAATAAATGTGGGACGTATTTGCACAAGAATGCCAGTAAGTAACATACCAAAACAAACAAATCCAATACACTCCCTCCACCTTGTTCATGACATCCAGAAATTAATCAATCAGTGGCTTTTTATGGACCAAATGGAGTATTCGTACACTCAGTAAACACCGGAAACAAACAAAACATTCTTTACTAAATTGCACAACCAAATTTAGATAACTCACCGGGGGGGGGGGGGGGGGGGCAACGATGCCCCCAGGCTAGTCACAAAGTGTCTTCTCGCCTGGGCCCCCCTCTTCTTATTTCCACCTTTGGCCTAATTTCCTAGGTTATTAAACAAKAACAATAGTTTTCAACAACTATTAACTATTCTACCAAGCAGCCGCATCGGCAAGCGAGCGCATGCATGTGAGTTTCTGATCATCACAGGGTCTCCTCAGAAGTGCCCATTCTGAGGTCAACATCGAGGGTCATACACTGTGATGCGTCAAGGGGTTATCCTTAACCCCAGGCACACCAGTTGTCGATTTGCGTATCGGACATTAACTGGACCGACGGTACACCAAATACCATCGGTTCCCCCGTTGCTGGCAGGGCACCCAGATACCAGAATCATACAACAATCTCATAAACTGTCCCAGTTTGGTAGCAACATAAAAACCTGGCGTCAGGACTTTCAACAACAAAAATGCTACCCTCTTAATGTCTCAAAGGGACAACAATCACAATACATTTCAGTACTCACTACTTTAGTACTTTTAATCCGGTAATACTCCAATTGTCCATCAACTCTGGTCTAGCCAAAAAACAAAGGAACAGTTACCACTAAAAATTAACCAATTAACACATTCCAGCACTCTACTCACACTAATGTCGCGCTGCTCCGAAAAGGGTCTCGCCCAGAGGTTTCTGTCTTGTAAACAAAACATAACTCATCTGAACTGTCGGTTCATTCTCGACTAAATAAAACACATAGTCAAAATAATCTTATAATCGAACTTTCAGTCAATATGAGTGTAAATCAATAACAAAATTAGAATAAAATGCATAGTAATAAAAGTAAATCTACTTATCAGAATAGAATTAAACAAGGGTCTTTCAATAGGTTAGATCGTCAGGAATTTTTCCACATCTTTTAGATACACCCTATATAATGGAATTGAAATACATGCATAAAACGTAATGTTTTTAGTTACTAATATTAGTAATTAGAAATACATCTCTGCTATCCACACATTCATAGTTTGTGGCATGAAAGGGGATCTGGGATAGTGCAGCGAAAAAGCATTAAATACTGGGTAGCAATCTCATGAGGTTGTTAAAAACTTTACACCAAAACGTTGGCATTTGACCTTAAAAATTGAAAAAAACAAAAGTTTTTAGAAGGTACTCACAGTACGTGATCGAATATTATATATGAAATTGGGAGAACAGGCACTTTATGAACTTCCTTTGATCATTTTCTAGGCGTCTTATCGCCGAAATATAACAGGGATTGATAACAGAACAGTACTCAATCAGTGGTCTAACAAAAAACGAATAAACAAGACAAACTGCCCGTATGTCATAACTCTCACTCGATTGACGTTGAAGAAGCACCACATACACAATATTAAAAATGTATAAATCAGGTGGGCATCCAAAATAGCACCATGATCTTTGATATGATTAACTTCGTCAAGAACTGTACCATAAACATTGTAATAAAAATGAGGATTAGATCTTTTTCTACTGAATCTTAACATCTTGAAGTTGACCTTATTTATTTCTAAGTCTTTACCTTTACATCAAGATGCAAGAGTCTAGATCGCTCTGAAACAAGAAACTATCGTCAAGACAGTGAACAGATCTTTGTCATCTCTGATAACTAAGAATTTATATTCAAGAAAAGCTGCAATAACGTCGTCTATACAAACGAAAACAACACAGGTCCTAAACGCGATCCTTGCGGAACTTCAGTTTGTAAATTAAGAGATCAAAATTGACTCGATTAAAGGCTTTAAATACCTCTATAAAAAACATGTGGTTAATTAATTATAAGTTGTTTCTGAGTAGCTAACAAAACACTTAATAATTTAACTTTTAATGAGAACACAAACAGTTCCGTGAGCGATTGCTAAAGTTTTTTCCTTGCCCCACAAAATCCCGATGTTCGGCCATAAATTCATTTACCTATTTTCATCAAGTCCATCTACGGCCCCCGATTCAAATTCATTGCCGCCACCGGTCGTTTGCTCAGCCAAATTAACATCGTAAGGGGGTTGAAATTACGGTTGAATTAAGCAGACGGCCGGTAACACTGACGGATTCAATTTCGCCCGTCGTTTTTTTTTCCGTCGCCGCTCAGCTCAGTAGGTCATTGTGAAGCTGTGAAACGGCCTAATTTGTAAGGCTAGACGTCCTCGCCTTGCATGCGACTCTCACCGACAGATATTGTTGCCATGGCTTCAGGGACTCGTTGGAACGATGATGGAACAGTATTTTTATTGCTTGGGAACGGAGTGGGGGAGAAACAGCTTAACGGATCGGGTAGAAAGAGGAAGAAGAATCCTCATTTGATGTAAGGATGGTGTCATAAACTCATTCATTCTAGAAGAAAAAATTACAATGGCTCACGCTAGTCTTATATATATTCTTATGAAAATCATTAGACAGTACTGTAATTTGAGTACTAAATCCTAACCAGTACGCTTTTTGAAAGTTTCATCGTGGTTTCTCAAGTGATAGCACATTTTTAATGTGTGTCCGAACTACTGCTAATTGTGGACGATGTTGGCTTCCTGGAAAGTCATTCAACACTTGTCGTATCACACGATGAGGCATTAAACTAGCATCACAGGAGGAGATACAGAAGTCTAGCTTGCAGTCACGTCTCCATCTTGCCGAATGGAAGCTCTTCTTCTCTTTTTCAGTGTAAACAAGATGCAGGTTGTGCTCTTCTATCCAGTTCATCAGAGCATGTGGTATCTAAGTTGTCTGGCCAGACAGTCAGACTTATAAATGTTGTAAATAGTGAGGTCTCCTACTTCAGTTATGATCATTTCAACACCATTTACAATTTAAGTAAGAATTTAGATGGCAATGCCATCTTGTCAGCATTAAACTGACTTGGCGACAAAGCCACCTAGCTACAGGTCACTTCCTTTAGGAAGTAGTACCCATTAAGGCATTAAACTGACATGATGACAAAGCCACCTAGCTGCCTTAACGGGTACTACCTCCTAAAGGAAGTGACCTGTAGCTAGGTGGCTTTGTCACCATGTCAGTTTAATGCTGACAAGATGGCATTGCCATCTAAATCCTTACTTGCATCATACCATTGCTTTGGTATATAGGACAAAACCAGTTCTATGCCGTGCTGTCTGCACTAGACCTAAACTGCACTGATGAGCTATAATGATAGCGAAATAGATCTATCTGCAGTTCGTTGCGGTGCAGACAGCACAGCATAGACAATGCATTTTAACCATTTAAAATTTCTTTATTAACTGACCGGCAGTTGGTTAAGGCAGATTTCACATTAGTTACAGACCTATGAATGCTGCTGTTTAGAGAATCGATTAGGGTATATTCCAAGATCGTCTCTCGTCTGCGGAGACTTTGAACATGACCGCATGAGTCTCTTGAAGAAGTATCACGTCTACTTTATTGTCTTGAGCAACTCGCAAAGTAGTCGGATTTATCCTTTGATATACATTCTAAATTTAACTGTACAACTCGAAGACTGTGGTCAATATTAATGGATTGGGAGCAACCTGAAGGGTGAGTACGGTCTTCTAAGTGATATCTATTAGAGATTTCAGTTATGCAATACCTCAGATGGACTTTGTCTACAGAGCGGACGTCGACCATCAGGAAATCAAGAAAGAGTCCATTTTCTTAATTCAGTTCCACCCTTTTCCAACAAAGCAAACATTTGGGGTATAAGAATTTAGGCTTCGGAAAGATCAAACTTCCCTGTAACTCTACCGTCCATATAAGTATCTTTCACCTGGGCTTTAGCTGCAAAAGGAAACTGAGAACCATCATCTTTGGTTAACTGAAGTAGTGTTCGAATTGCTAGATAATGAAGACAGTTAAATCCATGAGTAACGGTTATGCTAGCGTATAATCCTGAACAAGATCTTGGCGAAGGGGACGCCAAATAATACGTTTGTAATCTCTACGATGGTCTTCTGATACAATTTGTGGATACGTCATTTTTATATCGGTGTGTAGGTGTTACCGGTTAATCGAATTAAACCATTGCAGGCAAAACTCAATCCTGCCTCTTGCTCGTACGCTGCCTGTTAATTTCTCCGAATTCATTACGACAAACCCGCAGTCAACTTCCATAATCCCGAGATCAAGATTGCCCCCATAAATCACAAGATCTGGGGAAATTTCCTCCAAAGCGGCGTCGTACCAGAATCGATCTGCCGTTCTGCAGATTCTGGCTGCCTACGTGTGTATTATGTTCTGACGTTATCCGCAGTGCTCCAACCACGGGAGCGGAAAGACACGTCATTTGCAACCAAAGCGGATAAGGTTGAGCTGGTCTCCTTTTTTTTTCATTAATACATATTGTTGAACTTGCTCGGACAAATAAGCGAACATGGAGCACTTGCCGAGTTCGAGCTGTCACGTTAAAAAGCTGGGACGATGAAAAATGTCTCTGGGGAAGATACTCGGCGAATGAACTCCTGCTTTACTCAGGGAAGTACGTGTAGATAACTTACTCACTTACGAATCGGTGCAAATTGACGAAACAATTTCAATAAATGTTGTTTTTGAAATATGATCGAAATAGTCATTTTTGTATCTAGAACTATTTCGCGTTCGAGGTACAAACGATATTTTTTTCGAAAACTGCAATAAAATGAGATAATTGTATGTACAATAACTTAATTTATATTTGAAATCCACGCAGTTAATGGACCACGTTATCAAATTTAATTTGTTATTAAATTTGATACCCAATCTGGTTTCAGGAAGGGTTACGCCTGTGAGGCAGCATTGTTGAACATAACTGATAATATTCTAACAGCTATGGATGGTGGTCAAATGTGTTTACTTGTGCTCCTGGATTATACCAGAGCATTTGACACGCTGAACCATAGTTTGCTTATCGCCATTCTGCACTATTTGGGTTTGGGTTCTGATGCCTTATCACGGTTTGAGAGCTATTTCGCAGATAGATTCCAGACTGTGAAGATCGGAAATGCCTTGTCGGAGCCGTGTAGAGTATCTTGTGGTGTTCGGCAGGGGTCGATCTTCGGTCCTCTAGTTTTCACTTTGTACACATCTGTATTCGTCTCGACTGTAAAGCACGGAGAGTGCCATTTGTACGCGGATGACACTCAAATATTATTCTATTTCAATAAAGAAAATCTTCCCGCAATGAAAGAAAATATAAATAGTGATCTGAATCAACTATCTAAAGTCTCGGAAGAACGTTCTCTTTGCATTAATCCTTCAAAATCCACGATGATCCTCTTTGGTGCTCCAAATCCTTCAGCATATAATAATATAATCGAGCATCTCGTCATATAAATTGAAGATAATACCCTGGAAACAGTAAGCTGCGTTAAAAATTTGGGATTGTTGCTGGATAATAAATTACGCTTTATTTCACATATCAGCTCACTTATTGGTAGGTCTTTCTGCAACCTGAAGGCAATCTATAGCATACGACACTTTTTAAATTTAAAACAAAAAATATGTCTTTGCGAGGTCACGGTTTTGTCTGTGTTTAATTTTTTGGCCCGTGTTTAAATTTTGAGTGTTCCAGGAGAATACAGATGGTACAAAATGCTTGTGTTCGCTTGATATACGGGAGTGGTAGGGGAGATCATGTCACTCACAAACGCATTATGATTCCGTGGCTGAGCATGTCGGACAGAAGAAGGCTTAAATTTGTTTGTGTCATAGAATAATCTCGAATAAAACTCCACCCTACATTTACAATAAAATCAAATTTCGGACGGATATACATAACATTAATATTAGGCGTAAAGATGTACTTTCGATTCCGGCACATAAAAGTAGTTTCTTTAAACGTTCCTTTTCTTACAATATCTGCAATTTGTATAACTATGACCCATTACAGCTAAAGTCTAAGTCATCGAGTATTTTCAAATTTGCTTACAAAAAATTATTATTATCTGTCCAACATGTGTACTATTTACTTTTTTCTATTGGGTATTAATTTATAATTTATATACATAGACATATACACTTACATTTTCCATTTTAGTTAGTTTCATTGGTATCTTTAATTCTCTTTTATCTGTTCATAATTTGGTTGAGTGGAAGAGCAGGTGCTGCCCTTCTTTGGGCGGCGACTGAACTCCGCCATTTCGTTAGTGTAAGA
Source organism: Rhyzopertha dominica (assembly GCA_025024175.1). Classification (NCBI taxonomy): domain Eukaryota; kingdom Metazoa; phylum Arthropoda; class Insecta; order Coleoptera; family Bostrichidae; genus Rhyzopertha; species Rhyzopertha dominica. Next base: position 50,445,183 of record QCXZ01000041.1, read on the forward strand.
TAACAAATTTGTTTCCGTTTCATTTTTTTTCTGATATATTGGTACACTACGAATAAAGACAACTTCTTATTATTATTAAACTACTGTTTGAATCAAGACATTTTAGGTGCAGTGGCGTTGCCTGTCATAGCGATAGCTACCTAATAAACAATAAACATGGTTTCTCAGAAAAGTAGTTTCAGAATTATAATATATTGTAATTATTCATATTCTAAAGGGTGTGAAAGAGTGTTTAACTGAAAACGAGCTCGGAAAGTGAAGAGGAGCATTTACCAGGAGAAGTATTGGAAGCGGCGCAAAGTGCTGTTTCACAATTACCCCCAAAAAAATCGTCGAGACAGTACCAAATCGCCTACAACGAATTTAAAACGTGGTGCAGTTCAAAGAAAATTCAAAAAATGTCCGAGGCGCTATTACTGACATATTTCGAACATAAAATTAATAGCTCTGAATTGTTTCTTTTGTGGAACTCCTCTTAGTATGTCTTTGTAGGTTTTTGCGGTACTCGGTTGCAAATGATTAGTGCTTCGGTCTCGGTCTTGGTCTCGGAAATGCATGGATTCTTTGGTCTCGGTCTCGGTCTCGGCCTACTTAGTCCCGGTCTCGTGACGAGAGTCTCGGGTTTTCTGATAAGTGGTGGTAATCCATATATTTTTTAAATCCCGATATGTTCCTTTTACAAGAATGTCATCAAAGGCGATATTAGATATATTTACAACTAAAGTGCATCGTAAATATCTTGAGATATATCTTCTACAGCTACGGGATGGTGGTTACGGGTGATTCAGCTTGGTATTTCGGTATTTGTCTTCTGTAATTTTTTTCTTTTAAAATAACAGTGCGGCATACCAAATACATTTGTAAGCCGTATTAAAATTATATGCGATAAATATATTTGTGTTGGCATAAATATGTCAAAATGACCATTATTTTTCAGATTTTTACATACAGTGATTTAAAAAGTATATACTTTTGTATATATATTGGTCATAATTGACAGCAAAATGCATACAAATTAATGTATTGCAATATAGCCTTCATAGTATTTATGTACCTACGCAAGATGGCTTGTTGATTTCGTAGTAATTATAGTAGTTGATTTGACTGTATTATTGTATTTTATTATTTGTCAGTTTCAAAAACTATTTTAAATATTCATTTAATGCTTCTTGAATTTACATCAAACAATTTTTTGTACGTTCTGCAAACTGAACCGAATAAAAATGTTTAATGAATTATTTTGTTAGTTTGATAAAAGCGTTGTGCTTACATTTCGAAACAAACATATAACTATTTTTATAATTTTTATTCAAGTAACATTTTTATTCACCAAACATAATCAAAGATTTTTAAACTGAAAGCATCACCTTTCCTGCAAATTATTACGTTTGTTGATTTTTATCCTTGCAAAGGCTTTTAGTGTTGCGTGAATTTTGGCACATTATGTAGTTATACGGTAAATATTTTCGCTGTTTTTGACGATATTGCATAGACGTGCAGGTAATATTTTATAATATACTTTTAAATCATTTCTGAAAATTTGCTTTTTCTATAGCCCTAGTATTTGTACTTGACTAGTAGTTTACTGTAGAATCTTTCAGATAAAAACTCGCTATATAATCTGCAGAACTTTACCGCTTACTATTTTATTACTACTTGAATTAAAACACTACTAAAATTATGTAAGTAATAGAATTAGGTAAATCATTAAATTATATTGTGCTAATTTAGTGAACTAAAATAATGGGTAAGAATATGATAATTGTGTTGTTTACATTTAAAAGTGTCAAGTTTGAAATCATCGTCACTAGTGTAAACAATTTAGTCCCACTTCTTTATACATATATTTGTGTAAAAAAACGAGATTCGGTCTCGTATGGGTCTCGGGTACTTTAATCTCAGTCTCGGTCTCGTCAGAAGCACTACAAATGATAACTGATATGTTTCTTTACCTACTACATTTCGGCTCTTCTTGTTGGGCCTTCCTCAGGTGTGTTGTTTTTATTTTATTTCTTAACCATTCGTGTGGCTTGCACACTGTCATCTTGGCTTCATTTGCGTACGTCATAGTTCGTATAGCTACCGCTAGTTAACTTATAATCAAGCTTCACAAAATTACCTCTAAAGTGTGGTGTAAGACGTGCCAAAGTCGAAAAAATAAGAATAACATTTAAGCTCATATTATGCAGAGAAAAGAATGTAATACTTTTATAGATAATTAACAAGAACTTAAAGCTTTAAACAAATAAAACCGGAAAGAGTGCAGTAGCCCAACAAATTTTATCTTAATCCATCTACTTAAGTGTTTGGGACGAGCTACTTTGTACCACCAATAACCCCTTGATCATAAACCATTGTGCACTTCACAAATAGCACTTACAATGAGTTTCGTAGATCTTTTCCTACAACTATACTTCTGCCAATAATAGAGACCTCACTGAGAGCATAGAACAGGTACCTTTTTCCGTGAAGGTTTTATGATCATCTACATTATGGATGGTGATGGTCATTGACCTATTCAAATTCCGTACCCTTAAAACGGATTTTACAGGAATGTATCCAACTGTAGAAGCCACAGAAGCAAATTATGGAATAAGAACTACCGCCCTTCCTAGAAAGGTCTCACAGCCAGCGCCGTCGGTTGCCTTAAAGGGCCAAGACGCAACAAACATTATACAGGACGAAGATTGTAAAACGTGCTGGGCTAATGAGTGTAATAAGCATATCCGGAGGAACAGGAAGTCGGACGGGGGAAGACAAGTGAAACAGCTGCCATTGTGATGCTAAGATCGATCTGATACGCGACCTTTGTTCGGATGATAATGATTAGTTAGTGAAAAGGGACAAGTGCCCGGTAGAAAGGGGGTTATTTATATTCTGGACGTGTTAGACACGTCTGGGAAGCAATTATTACGTTAACGCTTGATTAATTACTTGACCGGTTAGTTATGCTTAGCACAGCGGGTTGCTTAACACTTTATACAAAATGAAGGTGGGTTTCGATGGATTGTGGAAAGCATTTCTAGAAAAGTGGTGGTAAACACCAGTGTTTTTAATTTTGTGTGTATACAAGCTGTCGAGGAGCTTTTTATTATATGATTACAATTTTATGACTACGCTTTTTTAGATTATTTAAAAAAAATTGCATTTATAGACGTAAAACTGTGTGACCAAACTCTTTAGGCAAACTATCAATTCGGAATAGTATTATTGTAAGGTGACCAATCGTCCGGACAGGTTTGCATTTTTGTTTATGAGTCTGTATTTAATATGGCATCCGGATTTTCTAAATTTTGTTTGGATTTGTCAGGTTTTTTTAGGGTTTAGCTAAAATATGTGCTCAAGCATGGTATTTTATTTTTTTTTCATTCTTGTGAGCTCATGCTTCATGCTTCATGGAGTCATTCGTTGCTAACTTTATAGTTTCATCTGTCAGATGAGATGTCTGTACAGACATCTCATCTATGACATTAATCTATTATGTAGATGGTTAATTGTTAGGGCATGCGCAAGAAAATATTGTAACGACCCGTAAGTCGCCATATTGCTCGTTCGTAGGGCAGCGAGTCTGCGCAGTAATTCTCTGGTTTGACAAAGTGAATGGCGATTGATGAGATATGTGGCAGGTCCTGTTGTTTGTTGTGACGTCATGACGTTTCCTTATTATAATCTTTACTGCGCATGCATCTGACCCTATCTGCCCGAGGATAATTTATCCAAAAATCTTATTATTAGTAAATGGTTTTGTGTTCTAGATAGAAAAATAAGTATTCTTGTCATGAAACTCCACTTTTCTTAAAAAATTAAGGAACCATGTGCTATTCCATGGCTATAGACGATGACACTCTCATATTCATTTTGTGGGTGTTACTCTTTTATTAAGATTATACAAGTGTAGTATTTTTAAGTTGGTCTTGTATATTATATTTTTCTAGATGTTGAATTGTAGACTTGATCATACACAGCTTTAATATTGACAGTATGTCTCCCGATTGAGTTTAGAAGAGAATCTTTGTTTTTGCGCAAAACTGCAAACGAAAAACTTTTGCTTGTTCTCAAACCAGCAAATCTGCAAAACTTAAATATTCTACATCAGGGAAAAGAAGAGTTCATTTTGTCTTGATTTTGGACTTAGTAATAATTAATTTTAACTATTACACTTGCATAAGTCATTTCGATAGAATGATGTTATTCGTGCAGCTTATAACTACATAAAATTTTGTGTGATGAAATGACGTCGTATTAAACAGCAGGGACAGAAGAGGTCCAAAATTGGACCCTTGCGGAACACCTAAAGTGGGTACAAACACTTCAGAGGAGTAAAACTTGTGTTTGAATGTGTTCTCTGGGATACTGACATCTTTTTCATTTGTTCCTGTCATGCTAGTACTCCTCTTCTGATCCACGCCTAATTTCGTATTACCTTTTCCTCGCGCTTTCCCCGAGACGGCCCGCGAGTGCGGTGAAAGTCGTTCTTTCAAATAAATCACCCGGAATAAGGTTTCTGCGGCGGCGGAAGAAAGTTCGCCTACAAACAGTTCCTTAGCGCACGCGAATAAATTTGTTGGCAATACTGGAGCCCTGCCAGCCTCAAAAGTTTATTTTATTCCGCTGCAATCTAACTTATTTATGGCGGAATATGAAAGCGGCAAAACCGAGATAGTTCGCAAGTTAGCGGCCGGCGAACACACGTTCCTTTTTTATTCCCTAAYTAGTGCAACGTGGTCGCGTTTATCTCGAGTGGTGCTGATAAAAAGAACGTGTAGATTACGACGTTTTATGCATTGGTGTCTTCCGCTATTGCATGAGTGTTGAGAGTTTGATATTTGAGCTGAACGTCGAGCGTTGATAAAGAAATTATCGACGCACCTCTAGATGCGTTTGTTTTTATTAAAGATCTGTTGTATACGAGAGCATCGTATCCTTTCTTTGGTTCCATCCATTTGTGGCAAAAGGTTGATGAAATCGTGTTGGACTTCTGGATGTGACTTGAATTCTTCATTCCCTTTTGGAACCTTAGATCTGGGGACTTCAGGGGTTCCGCTTCTTGGTCTACCTCTATTGCCTTGAACCTGTACTGGTTTACCCACTTTTACTAAAGACTAAAGACGAAAATTGAAAAGACCCATATGGGAGTTTTCTGGAATCTGCAGATTATTGCATCCCTTCAATATATTCGAACCAACTGTTAGCAATAGCCAAATCTACTTCATGAAACATTAGACGAAGTGTCTAGTTTGTTTAACGAATGGAAATGCGATCTAATCCGTTCATTAGGCATTCCAAACCAAGTGTTTGTTGACGATCTTAAACTATTCAATACTATAACTTCTTCAAATGACTGTCTTTTACTCCAAAATGATCTTAATTACCTAAATACATGGCGTCTTACTAATCGCTTAAATCTCAATGTTTCCAAATGTTTTGTTCTCTCTTTCTCCACAACACACAATATAGTTAACTATCAATATACTGTTAACGATATGGTTTTGAACAAGGTGGATGAGTTCAGGGACCTCTGTGTTATCTTTGACCAAAAATTTACCTTTTGCAGTCACATATTGAACATTATCAATTCGTCTTACAAATCCTATGGATTTATATATAAAAACTGAAGAGAGTTCAGACGATTGGGTACCTTGCAAACATTATACTTTTCGCTTGTTTGCTCTAAGTTGGAATATGCTGTTTTGATCTGGTTTCCCATATACAAAACGCATGTTGTTCAGCTCGAATCTGTCCAGAGAAAGCTACTTAAATTTTGTTTTGCTTAACCCAAGGATATTATCATCCTAGGGGATATAATCATGAAACCTTGTTGGATGGATTCGAGTTTATTTCACTAGAAACTCGTCGTATTTGTGCTGTGGTCAAAATCAAAAAAAACTTTCTTGTACCGTGTATAAATCATCAATTTTATTTCTCTTCTGTACAATTAGGCATAAAATGTTTCCTTTTGTCCAACCTGATGCAGTAAATTTATTGAGGGACTTAAAATATGATCTGTCGTGTAGTACAAATCACCCTGTACACCAGTCAATTCAGACMTAAATCATTTGGCAAATCACCAAACGATTAAAAAWTACAGACAAYCAAATTAATACATGTTACATATAACAGTTGTTTGGCTTACACATATGTATATATTCGTGGACGACGACTCGAATATTAAATTATAATCCTCTTTGGAACAGACCATAATTTCAGTTGCCTCATTCTATTTGTTAGATTCTTGGCTTGCTACTTTCAGAATTTCTCGTTTTGTCCCTTTCCGTATTTTGTAATTCCAATATCCAACAGTTGCCAACTATATTTTATACCCTTGATGTGTAAACCAACCTCTGCTCTACATTTTCTACATTAAAACTAACAAAATGAATAATAAGTATTTAGTTTCAGTAATGGATTCAAAAGGCGTAAATATACTAGACCTCGTGAATCGTGGTTTTGGTAAATTTGAGTTTCACGTATTTTTGTTACAGTCGACGATTTGAGTAATATCGAGCTGTAAACTCGTTAAATTATCGACGAAACATTTAAAATCTGAATCACAACAGTCATTGGCCACCCAAACGAGTAGCCCACAGCTGCTTAATTACGTGCAATTAGATTTTTCATCCACGCCATAACAAAACAGATTTGTTACAAAACTGTTTAACCCGTTTGGACTCGTACCAAATTGTGCCGGTTCCAGGTTATTCACTTGCATACGTGGAGTAGAAATTAAAGTTGCATGCAGCGGGAGAACTGGCGTTAGACGGAGATTTGGACTATGTACCATAATTGAAAGAGGATTTTTTCTTGATATGGAATATTAGTTGTACATGGGATATAGAAATTCGATATGAACTTTTGGATTAATACTTACTGATGAAAGTCAGTGATAACCAAGACATAAGAAGAACCATACAACCTAGTCATTGAAGATTATGACAAAACATTCAGTTGAAGTCGATGAAATGCAAGTTGTGGCAAATATTAACATTAGATCTAGTTATCGCATTATATATAAGCAGATACCTGAGATCTTCATACTTTTTCTTTGCTATTTTAATCGAATTCTGATAAGCCCTATCAAGTTCAATACCTTCAAGGGAACACGAATTATTTGTGTTTCTCTCTGAATGAGTTAACAGTTTGAAATTAGCCTCTTTTGTACGAGATTTTGTAGAAGAAAACGAGTTGGGGTTATTCTTTTTGGCTGTCAATATTGCAGCTTGAAAACTTCTTCAGAATTAGTGTTCAGATTTAAAACAGTTTTCTCTATAATTTCTTTAAGATCCGGATAGTGTTCAGGACTGTCTTGATATTTTTCCCAATAATGAATGGACATCATCTCCCTCGTTTTGCGTGTGATCGCTTATTAAAACTTAATGCCTCACATTTCTTGTCAAAGTGGTCGACAATAAAGCTATGATTTTGCCATAAGCGTCTTTTATTTCTGATATTTTCTTGATGTATTAGGTACACATCTATAAAAAAAGTTAGCTTGCATAGCAGCAATCGAGGAAGTGTGTCTTCTTATTCCATTTTTAATATCTTCTGACAACCATGTGGAGCATGGTTGTTAACCCGTACATCTTTCTTTGATGCATTAACTTCACCCATCAATGCCACTATGTACTTACGCTGTTTAACGGCTCAAATTATTTAAATACCTCTTATTATGTGAGTTTGCTCGTACATTTCTGAATGCACTTTTCGATGTTAGAAAGAGGTTTAATTGATTTGACTGAAATGTTAAGCTTCCTTTTGTTAGGTCTGATAAGATTTTCCAGCATTCTAAAGCATTTAGTTAAATTTTTCGGCCATGTAAAAGCTTGGTCTTTCCTTTTTCAGAGTTTACGTCTCCGATCTCTTATGTATAGTTTAAGGAGAAAAGACGTAGCCAGTTTAATTTTTATGTCTTATGCGTTACACAGTCGTAATCGTTCTCCACAAATCTTGAAACACTGCTGATATAATTAGTCGATATTTTTCTGATAGTCCTCTATTCGTTTCTGATAATGTTCCTTATCAAAAACTATTATGCACGATCATCCTACCACTGTATTGCAATGTATGTTGTTTGATAATTACTTGTGTTTGTCAAGGAAAAAAAGAGAAATCGATCTGTTCATGGAGTGTTGTTATCTTGCCCAGAACATTTGAAGTATTTATCTTATCTACTTTACTGTGGGTATTGTGGATAATTTTCTACAGGTTAAGCATGATTTCAAAGACTTACGTTAAACTCTTTTCAGTGAATTTTACATGATTGTCAGAATGGGGTCCCCACACCAATGAACAATACTCTAATTTATTTCTAATGAAACAATAATATAACTACAACAGCGCGTCAAACCTTTGGTATTTCTCTTTACAAAAACTAGCATTTTCGAATCATCATCTTCGCATTTTTTTTAATGTGCGGAGAAAATGACAGCTGATGACTATCAATTACAACACCAAGATCTCGAACTCGAGAGCATTTTTCCAAAATAATGCCATTCATATTATAATCATAAGCAAAATTTAGAACATTAACTGTCAATCTATTGTTGACTACACCACTGAATAAAAGAATTAATAGACTTTTGCAATGCAATACAATTAGATTCCGAATTAATGACACTGAATATCTTTGAATCATCTGCGTATAGCAAAAACGGACGTGACAAATGCTTCTTCGCATCATTAATGATAGATCGAAAAGCAAGGGACCAAGATTTGAGCCTTCTGTCACACCAGTTGGTGTACTGAAATGAGCATATTTTACGTTTCTATATTCAACAAACTGCTTTCCTCCATGCAACATAGAATGAAACAATTTGATGAGACTATCACAGAGACCGATGCTATCGATCTTGCTCAAGAAAATATCTACGTCTACAGGTATAAAATGCCTTAGACATATCGGTATAGACTACATCAACCTTATAACCGTGAGTCAAGTGCACTTAACAAATTCTGTACTTTACATAAATTAGTTAGAGTGGATTTCCCTCTAATGAAACCATGTTGATCAGCAATAGTTAATAACGAAAAATGACTAGAGAGAACATCTGATATACAGTCAGACAAGTTAGAAAAATTGAAGCAATCGGTCTGTAATTTTTACGCTGGTTTTATCACCTGACTTAGAAACGGGACAATCTTGCGATTTGTATTTATGGATAACATTTCAATTGAATTGAAACGTTTCTGATCTTTTCAGTAAAAATCTTTCAGAGGAAATATCTACTATCTTTGTGTATATAATTCCTCACTGAGCCTACGACTCGTTTTGTAAACGTTGGATGCGTGCGACGAAATGACGCTTTATGAAACTAGTTTTTTGATATACCATTTTATCAAATTAAACTATGTTTTACTATCACTTTCTTTTGTTGTAGAGTTATACAGAGTGAGTTTTTTCAAAATTTTAATGGCTTACTAAAAAGCCAAATTGTGGCGATATACCACTTATTTCTCTAACCTTGCTATTTTTAATTTTATATGAAAGGTATAAATGTAATAAATGTAAAAGGAGCGGAAAATGATTCCCCAATCAGATTATGTCTTTTAATTTTGCAGGTAAGCTGTAATTTTTGCGATGAGAATAACTTATCTTGTTTATTTTTTTATATACAACATATCGATTCCATGCAATAAATGTAAAGGCGTACATTTGTAACAATTTAATTTTTTCTTGTTCCACCCATTTGACATTCCTGCAAATTTTACATTCAACAGCCGAGGCCAATTTTTTTTCGACGGTGTCATTCAAAGCTTTGACATTAAATTTTTTAATTTAATTACTTATTATTTTTAGGTACTTATAGATGCTCGAAAAAATAACATGGCAAAGCACAGTACGCAGTTTCCAATTGTCATTTATTTGGCATAGTGCAATAAAACAACTAGAAAAGGAGCAAAAATATAAAGATTTTGGGTTGTCATCCCCATATGTTCTTTTGGGAAGCGTGCGGAAAACTAAAACTGTCACCATTTCTGAAATAATGGTATACCTACATTGCAGTTTGAATGGTTTCTTCGTTTTAAATCGCTATTGGGCATATTTTCCATTATTATACACAAAACTGCAAATCTTTCTTTATTTAATGTTCGTTCTATCTTCCGCTAGATCCCCATAATGCTAAATATCGAAAAAAGCTCGATCTTATACCTATACCGTCATTTTTTTCGCTTGCGATCATCCCGAACACCATACCGATGCGTTTTATAATTAGTACACCGCTATCTCCGACGCCGTGTCGCAGTCAGGCGCCACTTGCAAAGTGCCAGTGACGTCAGCGCTGACGATCGCCGACGCGCGCCTCCCATTGGCCGTCACGTTCCGCCGTCCGCAACGCGATCCAACGTCGGGTTAGTCGAGCTGCGAACTTGGCGGAAGTCGTATCGTCGCCGTTCTTTTCAGTTTTTTGCGTTGATTTACCTTCCTCGCGAGCGGTTCACGTGATGCAACCCTAACGAAGCGGGGGTGGAACTGTGTGACGTCATGCCGCTGCCACCGGATACCTTCTGTGATACCTGTGATAATAATGTGTAATAACGAACATGAAGATCACGATGTCTTCTTGTAGGCTGTGCGAGTTGGACCAGCAGAAATTGTCGAGCTGCAGCCATAAGCCGCTGCTGCTCGKGCAGTCTTTCGTGCCTTTTGTCGGTCAGGTGCCTAACGGGGTGGTTTTCCCGCAGATGAAGGATATTATGCTAGCGTACTTGTTCAGAGGTGAGATAGACCTGGAATCTTTGGTTTCTTTAGTACCATGATGCTTTTTAACGGTATTTGTTTGTTTGAAAACGTGTCAATATTGACAGGGTGGAGAGTGACGTAAACTGACTAGTCGGTGATGACGCTGTTGCTAGGTAACCAGCTGACGTCGTAAGTCAGCATCGTTTGGCTGTCAAACATAGATAACTTAAAAGGAGTTGGGTTATCTACCAAGTTTATGTAAATATCGATCTTAGCTTTTTGTCTGTTACTTCACACAGAGATGCTGTTTACTATTATTATCAGTATGTATGTACCAACCTTTCTGAGAGCAAATATAAAATATTTTTGGAAATTTGTAGTAGAGAGAGTAGAGATGCCTAAAAATGACATCAAATGTTCAACAGGTGGAAGGCAGTGTCAACTGTTTGCAAATGTACGCCAATAAATCATGTCCAATATCGTGCTAGTGCAACTTCCTTCTGCAATATTCTCCTTATCCAACTATAGTACTTCAATGTCTGAAATTTACGAGAAACTTTTAACTAAACTTGATGGTCTGAAGAATTTTTTCCATATTTTATCAAACAGTTTAGATTTATATTGGCACGACCACTTCATCTTCGAAAAGCGGTGCTTTTTACTCCAATTGGAATATATGAAGACAATTTTCTTGTCGACAACTACATGCCTACCACCATTCAGCATACTGAGTTATATATCTTACGTCATCAATAATGCAGTCGATACTTTACTGTCAACCGCAGTTTGAGTAGCATTTTCGTTAGTCAACAGTTTGGATCTGTTTCTCACCGATGCACTGAGCTTAACCTTTTCGATTTTTCTGTTAACCCTGGTACATAGCCCGCAGGTTGAGGGAATCAATGAAAAACTCTTAATGTGGTTAAGATCATATGTTTCAGAAAAATCCCAAATAGTAAGTGAATTTAACTATAAATCTGGCGAAATAAAAGTTCTCGTCTCGGACCTTTACTCCTCAGTGTGTATGTAAACGACATCTCATCCTAAACGCCACCTTTACAAGGACCTGTATTTTTAAAACTCAGCTTGCTTTGGCATGTCATTGGCATATACTGTGTTAAATACTTAGTTGTAATTGCGTTAGTTTACTAAAAGAAAAWTCTGTTATTTTAAACTTTGTTTATATTGTCAACTGCCCATTGATAAATATGTCGTTGCAGCATACTGATTTTACAATAGTATGATATGAAATAATGTAAATTGTTAGCAGTTATCATCAATACTATCATATACATTTGATTTCTTATAATTTAAAATTATTCTATTGAAGAAGTGATAAAAAATTGTCTCGAGAATTGAAATTGGGGAAGACAAACGTGTGAACATGCAAAGGGTGCCAGACGACCAGTAACTGTCACCATCCAGGAAAATGTTAAACGCTGGCTCCCTAGAATGTTGACGCCTGATCAAAAACGTTCGAGAGTCCTGCATTCTAAAGCCAGTCTGGCAAAGTTTTCAGCAGACCCGAATGAGTTTCTCTCTCGATTTGTAACTGTTGATGAAYCATGGGTCCACCACTTTGACCCKGAGTCAAAACAACAGAGTGTGGAGTGGCATCACAAAGGTTCTCCTCCACCACGCAAATTTCGAGGTGTGCCCTCTGCTGGTAAAATTAAACGTGGATACACAACAGGTTTTTACTATGCTAACTTAATTTCAAAATTGCACGAGCGCACCAAAGAAAAAAGACGGGGAAAATTGAGGAAAGGAATTTGGTTCCATCAGGACAACGCTCCTGTACACAAAAGCCATATTGCAAAAGCCATAGTGCAAGGATTTGAATTGCACGAATCGCCTGCTTATTCACCAGACCTAGCTCCCAGCGATTACTTCTTACTTCCGAAATTGAAAGAATATCTATGTGGGACCAGATATGACGATGATTATCAAGTGATAACAGTAGTAAACGACTGGTTAGAGGACCAACCACAAAAATTTTTTTCTAGAGGAATCAGAGCATTGGAACATCGTTGGACCAAATGCATCAAAGTTCAAGGAGACTATGTCGAAAAATAAACATATAATTATTTTCATGTTTTGTGTCTTTCTATGTCAGGGACAATAATTAATGATCTTCCCTCGTATGTCACTGAAAAATTCTGCAAACACGTTTGAAACTTCTTACCCCAATTCGCTCATTATTATATGTCATGATTTTTTTTCTCTTGTTAGCAATAAACCTACGAAATTGTGTTGAATAATGTAAAATTACACTGAATTAATTATGAAAAGCTATTTTTATCATTTGTTTAGATACAATCCCTGTAAAAATAAGGGACGTGCTTAGCGTTGGCATTGGATCCCCTTGCCTAAGATCTGTTTACTGTAATTCTGCTCCTTGTATTTTCTAAAGTCATCTTCTTTAAATTTGTAAGTTTTGCGGGTGTTTCAAATTCTTCTATCTTCTCCAGCAACTTATTCCTCCGTATCGAGTCGTAAGCTTTCTTAAAATCGACAAAAGATATGATTGCTGGAACTTGATACTTATAACTCGTTGTAATCACTTCTTTCCTGATACAGATTTGGACTGAACTGGATCTATTTTTATATCTAGTATCTCGTATGTGACATTTCGTAAAGATATGGTAATATCTCCTGGCATTACTTCTTACATCCATATCTCCATTAGGAATAATTTAACATCTGATAAACTACAACAATTAGTCGAAACGTCCGTTTCCTTTAAATGAAGTCCAATTTTATGCCTCCACCTGACCTGACCTACGATTTATCAAATTACGTTATCTACGACCGGAAACGCGCGATGACACCTGTTGCCTTAATTCTAGATTTCTTATCTGCGCTATGCTATTGGTTCCTTCATCTAAAATTCGATAAGTGCTCTAGCGGGTTCTCTGTTCATTCCCCTCGTCGTCGTCCTGAATCATAAAGTTTACGTTGATTATTCCAACTTCGTGGCACCGTCACGAATCCTCAGCGATTAATGCGCACTGCATAAACAGCACGTCGGAAAGGTTCATTTATCATCATATCTGATAAATATGTCTTGTTGGAAACACCGTTTTAAGTGCTAGATGCAGATGCTGGGCGGTTAATTTGTTTTGTACGTTTACCTTCCTTTGTTCGGTTGATTCCGTTGCAATTAGAAGCGTATGAGGATCGGAATTCGCCACACAAAGCCACGGTAAACCGACCGGGAACACACTGGTCGCCTGTCGCCGGTTGTTAAAATAGTACACAAGTAGCAGATAAGTGGGAGATTAGAGGTAATAATTAGTCGCGAACGTTTTACGTCGTATGGAAACGCTGCAGTGGATGATCTGATACTGCTGATTTTTTTTGCGCAAACAGCAGTTCAGTCTATTTAGATCAGGCTTGTCCTACATGCGGTCCAGGAAGCTTTCTAAGTGCGGCCTAATAAGACAAAATCGTAAGACTACAAATAAAAATTTATTCAAACTTTTCACCCATGCGTGAGAAATTCTCTACAATTTTTTTTGCTAATCATATTGCTTCATACTTTAGCTATACAACAGATGTTTTCGCTAATTGGAAACAGATATATTTTTGTACAACTACTTTCAAGGATAAAGCATACGAAGAATAAACACAGAACTAAAGTATCAAGCAACAATCTAAGAGACTGACTTATGCATTGGGATTAGTGGCACGCTTCAAAGTTCCTAAATGGGCCGGATTCAAAAAAATCTTGTTGGCTAAAATTTTAACTTTTCCACTATAAATTTTTGAAATTTGTTAGTTGTGATAATTTAGCAATCAAAATATAGAAGCTTTTATAACAAATTTTATTTAATGCAGACCTGATGCTAACTGGCGCGACCGCGATCTATTTTTATGTGATACTTTATTGGGTTTAAATTTTCCGATGTATAAAATAAAAGCCTTTGCATGTCATAACGAATTTATACAAATTTAATATAAAAACATACAAATTAGTAAGTAGAAAATTATTTACATTTGATAGAGAAAATTTACAATAGTACACAATAAAATTTATACACGGTATCGATCATGTTCATTACAGCTTGTTAATAAGCACATTACAAGAGTCACAAACTAAAAAAATTACTCATTATCACTTTCACTGCTAAAATCACGATTAACTTTTATTATTAGTTCTTGCACATGATTCGCTCTGCACCGATTTTCAATGTCCAGTACACGCCGCACTGAATTTCTCCATGCATCGACACTTGTTATTTGAGCTTCGTGTTTAATTTTTAGCAGCATTTTATTGCTAAATTTTCCACCGGTGTTCCCTCGTCGAATTGAATGTGCAATGATATGGGGGTAATCGTAGATTGGTGTGTCCACATTCAGAAGCGAGAATGTCAATTTTAAATTTCTTTGTGCCAACCACTTCCAACAATTGTTTTCTTGTGTAGCCCTCTTCGAAATGTAAATCTTCTTTTCTTAAAAACTCATGAATGGTTGGCTTATTAGTTTTTGTGTTTGGAATTTTATCCAGTTGCTCCGAATGGTAACTAGCGTTGTCCATTACTATGACGCTGTTTGGTGGCAATTTGGGCAATAAAATGTTTTTGAACCAATTTTCAAACACTTTCGCATTCATATCAGAATGATAATCAGTTTAAAATCTGCAGTAATTTGTTTGACCAGTTACCCTACGAAATGTATTTGTCACAAACGCCTCTTAATAAGTGGCTAAATGTAAGCATATATGTAGGTATGACTGAATAAGTAAAACATATTGCACTTAGTACGCCTATATGCTGTAAAACTTTAAAATATAAGTAAAAATATATGCTTTCAATACCGTTTATAGATGGAGTAGAATAGTTCCAATTTCTTCTTATTTGAAAAAATATACAGGTAGAAACTATGTTTATGACCCTCCGGATTAAAAGAAAATTTTAACCTGTGAAGAAACAGGGTAGAGGACGATTGCACACCGCTATTAAAAATTAGAAAGTATGGGCTGCCGCATTGAAATTGGAATGTTTACCAGTGATGGTTATAAAAATAGATACTACTCATTAAATTAGGAAAGAATACGATTTAGTCATACATTAAAAGCTATTAGATGAGAAATATTTGTAGTTCAAACAATAATACCAAATAATGCTTATTGATCTATGTGTATACGGAAAAAATTCTAAAAAAACCTAAACACGATTGTTGGATACGGTCCACTCCGCTGCAAAACAGTGGAACGTGCCGAACCCGTCTGTTATTTACGACAGCTTCAGGTAATACTAGAAAACTATAGTGAGCGGTAATCGGCTGTTCGTATAATGAGTGTCATAGATTTTTGCTTGCAACTATACAATGTAACGTATATCCCATAAGTTTTGGCACAAAATTCGAACTGATAATTTTAGTCAAACTTATTTTACGCTATTATTCTCTTATTGCTCAGAGTGAAATATTTCTCGTCGTCCATCACAATGACGACATCTAGGTATTCTAGCCAGTTGGTTAGCCGTATATTTTGGACATTTCTGTCTTAGTGGTATTTCTGACCATTTATATTCAACACCCTGCTGATAGTGCTCTTGGATACATGATATCTCGTCCCCACAGATGTTGCGACGATGTTCTTCGTTCTTGCTACCAGTTGCTGGTCCCTGCGTGGAGTAAGAACTTTTGGCAATTTCAGACKTGGGATAACTTGCTCAGATTCAGCGATTGTACGATAAATCGTTCTACGAGATATATTTGATGTTAGAATAACCCAACAATTTCCACTTTGGGCATTTGTCCAACTAAGTTATAGATACTTTTGCGGAGCTCTAATTTGTATGTCATATCGACGCTTTCAATATCCAGTTTGTTGACAGATCACTAAGGAACTTTTGTTTCCAAAGTACACTCAAAATTGCATCTCATGTTTCGTGTGTCAGCATCAAGAAATTTGTGCCAAAACTTATGAGACATGCGTTATTAGTATCCCAAAACAAAGTCAAGTATCTCACTTCACTTTTATTACAAAACGCCAATTATAAAAACTACAAATTTTCAAAGGGTTGTTTAATAAATCAAATAACTTTAAACGTTAATCGAAGAATTCTAAATAAAAATGTTTTGTGGTTTTATTGAGTATTTTGCATCTCTTTTAAGTGTCCAACAGCTAGCATAATCGGAGTCCACTTGCCCTATACCGCTTCTGACTGCCCCTAGGTTTTCTGGGAAGAAATCCAAATGAGAATGAAGAAATTGCTTGAGCTTTATATGATATTAAAAGTTTTTTAATTTGTTCTCCAAAAATCTTTTGCACACATTTTTTAAAGGTGCCAATGCATGTTTTTCGTAGTCGCTGAGTTTTTACTTTACTGATTACAGGATACTTCTTCTTTTACATACACAAATCCTTTCCTATTTACAAAGCAATAAGACCAACGGTGGTAAAATAAACATCTTCAGATTTAATCAAAGGTGTATTTACAACATTTTTTGTCCTGGAATTAGGAAACTGCGCTTGGGCCGTTTTCTATTTCTATCTCTCTTTAGTGTGCTACAATTATGTTGGATGCTACAAACTGACGCTTTTTGGTCTTTCTATCTTCTTGAATTTTTTGAAAACATTCTACATGTCTCTTTGCAAACGTTGTTTAGCTGTTGAAATTTACTCCTTTCTAGCAACACGTTTTTCTTTTCTTTCATTACATTTTCATTTGTTCAAGTTTCTTTTGCACTTTCGCCCTCGGTTGTGTTTTTGTGTTCTTCATTTGAATTATTCTGTGTTGTTTTCATTAGTACCTTTAGGAACCTCTTCTTCTGTATCTTCTTCGTCCTTTTCACAACAGGTCTACAAATGATCTGAATCTTGATAGGCCGGATCACATCTCATCACTATTAATTAATTGTTTGATGAACCTGATGCTTGAAGGTATAAATTCTTCGTTAATATTTTTTTGAAACCCGCTTTGATCATTTTCCAATAATATTTCATTAGCTTCAACTATTGTTTCTCACCAACCCGTTTAAGGATTAAAAACTCTTTTAGTGCAATTTTCTGCAGGCTTCGAAGTAATAGGGACGAAATTGCTACTGATGTCTTCAACTGTATCTTCTACCTTTCGAGTGTTATTACAGAATTAATACTATAATCTGATGAAAATTATTCTGTTTTATTAATAATACACTTTACCTCTAGAAAGTAGATGAAAAGTTATGTTACATACACCAAAAACATGAAAATTGAAAATACAGTCAAAAATTATCGTGTAATTACGTGATGGAGAAATAAAACCCACGGGCAGTTTCTAATTTAGTCCACGCTGTATAAATTAATTATGGTTGAAAATATCTTCTATTTTTTACAATATACCATAGTAATCAACTCTATAAGGTATGTAATTCTGAAAAACTTCTTTGAAATAAAGCCCGTGATAAAAATTGGCCAGATTTTACTGTGCGACTACATTATAGGTCACCTTGCTTAAATCAGTCAGTTTTCAAGGTCCTAGTCCAAAATCCACCGGATTCGGTGTCAATTGGTCCGACGAAAATGCAAATCCGATTGTAAAAAGGTATGCTAATCGCGCAAAAACCATGTAGTCAACAAACGTTGCGTAATGTTCAAGGATAGAGGTTTCAGCGGCCAGAAATCGGCAGGAACAGATGTTTTGGCGTATCGTTTCGTATAGTGGACGTGCATCTTGTCATGTTGCTTTGAACTTGCGGTCTTAGTTGCATGTTGCAGTCAGCCGGGATGGCGTATTTAATGTTTGCAACGGTTTGCTTCGTGTTATAGCTTCCTAAGTAGCGAATTGCGAGTCGGTCGTAATTTAATTTTCTTATGGAACGTCTCCATCGGCATCGGGAAGTTTTGAGTACGTTATGCGGTGCATAGCGCAAATCGGGGTGATACTAACATGACTAATTATTGCATCAGATGGTATTTAATCTATTTGTCCTGAAACTGATCCATAAAGCCTGATACTTTTCTGATTGCTGGGTAGTTGCTCCTTATCAGTATTGTTGGTGTTATCTTTGATTCAAGAGTATTATCAAATAACAGCTTGTGTTAGATCTATGTATTGTG
The DNA here is from genome assembly GCA_025024175.1 of Rhyzopertha dominica. NCBI lineage: Eukaryota > Metazoa > Arthropoda > Insecta > Coleoptera > Bostrichidae > Rhyzopertha > Rhyzopertha dominica. The sequence goes on from QCXZ01000041.1 coordinate 50,463,911, forward strand.
TGTGTATCCAAAACACGACCCATCGCTTCGGCAGTAATGTAATGTCGTTAGATCCCCATTTTTGTCAAAATATTTCAGCAGTTCAATAAATGTGGGCTGTGGGAGAATTTCACAGCAGTTCTTCTCGCAAACTCCTTTTACTGACACTGCTTTATGCGATCAAGCGTTATCGTGCAAGGGGATTACGCCTCTGTCTTTCATATCTCGTCTACACTTTTGGAATCATGCATTTAAATATTGTACAGGGTGGGCCATCTAACGTTTGCATTTTGAAGTAGTGGTTATTTTGAGTTTGGCAACACTTCTGTCATTCGTGCTATGACAGAAATTTAATTTAATATTTGACATTTACGAAATGGATCGCTTTACGCTTGAACAAAATTGGGAAATATTGAAAACTTATTTCCAAAGCGGTGAATCTTCTGTCCAAACTGTAAGAAATTTACGTGGAAAATTCAGTAGAAATGAAATGCCTTCACGACAATTTGTGGATCAATTTGTCAAGCGAGTTCGTGAAACTGGATCGTTATTGAATAAACCAACACATTTACGTTCTTGTCCAGTGCGTACAGCTGAAAACATTGCTGTTGTTGCTCGTAGTGTGCGTGAACAACCATCAACATCAACTCGTCATCGTTCTCAAGAACTGAACATTTCTCGCACTTCTCTCAGGAGAATTTTGCATAAATTATGGACAATTAGTCCAAGAAATAAAGCCTCATGACAATCGAATGCGTTTTCGATTCGCAGAATCGGCTGAAGATCGTTTAGCTGAAGATGAGCATTTTTACCGAAAAATCGTGTTTTCAGATGAGGCTCATTTTCACCTTGCAGGCTATGTCAATAAGCAAAATTGCCGTATTTGGGGATCAGAAAATCCACACGTGATTGTTGAGCAGCCAATGCATCCACAACGAGTGACTGTTTGGTCTGGATTTTGGTCAGGAGGCATCATTGGTCCATTTTTCATCGAAAATGATGAAGGAGCCACCGTTACTGTCAATGGAGATCGTTACCGTGCCATGCTCAACGAATTTTTGTTTCCAAAAATTGAAGAGAATGGCATGGATGATGTTTGGTTTCAACAGGATGGTGCCACTTTCCATACAGCCAATGTAACCATCGATCTTTTGCGAACTGTTTTTGAAAATCGAGTAATTAGCCGAAATGGTGATGTGAATTGGCCATCTCGCAGCTGTGATTTGACACCGTTGGACTATTATTTGTGAGGTGCCGTTAAAGATAAGTGTTACGTGAACCATCCAGAGACTATCGAGGCTTTGAAACAGGAAATCGAAGTTGTCATTCATGAAATTGAAGCCCAAACAATCGAAAATGTACTGAAAAATTGGGTTGATCGGATCAGGTACTGCAAAACCAGCCGTGGTAGTTATTTGAATGATGTCGTATTTCATTCATAAATGTAAAAGTTCAATCTTTCTAATAAACTTATAACTTGGAAAAATATTCATTAATTTTTTATTTATAGCCGATCAAAAATGCAAATTTTATATGGCCCACCCGTTACAAAGAAGACAGATATATTTGTCTTTTGGTATTTGTCTATTGCTTCTTTGTCCATGCGGTCTTCTTCCATTATTGTAGCCACAATAGCAGCAAAAGTGTTGCCGGGAGCAGTATGAGGTCACACTCTTCTGTGGTCATCTTTAACACTAGTCCAACGCTCTGGAACGCTTACTACATCAGGTTACTGTGGAACTATCCACACACGATTCCTGGCAAGTTTCTTGTAACGCACCGTGAATTTCGGCAACCTTTTTTTAATCCGCTACAGTGACGCGTGCCATTGTATTAAACCCCTTTTTGAAAAATTTTTACACATAAACTGAGCGAACTATCCGCACTCTTTATATAGCTAAGTGATGTCCCAATGATAGACTTTTATAATTTGACAGTAGTTCTTTTTCCACCATCGCCAGTTCAGCGCCAGCTTAATATGTGCAGGAATTATGACATGATTCTTGTAATAACAGGCATCAAACAAAAAACACGGTAAAATACAACAACTGGACTGGTTGACATTCAAGAAGAAACTTATTGTTTCTAAATTTGTCAGAGCATAAGAGGGGGTTAAAAGAGATTAGATAAGTTGACAGGTAAATATTTTAGAGAGGAGAGGAAGGTCCCTTATCCATATTTTCTTCATAATTGAATAAATATTTAAATTCATTTTAAAATCGAGTACATCTGGGCGTCCTTACTTATATTCTGTATCTTGCGAATATAGTTTTTAACATTTTTTTTAAATTTTATAGAACGTCTTCCCTTAACTGATACCTCTTCTCACTAGTCATTTTTCCATCATTACGTCATTGCCCAGTGGGGCACATTTACATAAACAATCACAACGTACTACGGCCGATGAATTTTAAGTGATTTCTGTCGCGATTTCTCTGACTCCGCKTTATAAGCTAAATGTCGTGCCGGAGATATCGGTCAGAGATAGTTGTTGCGCCTCGCATTCGCGGTACGTCTTGCCCCCCACCAACGTGAGAGTTGTACACACCTGAGTCTTGACGTCTAGAGATGGGCCCTCTGAAGGCCGATTTTCCAATCGTAATTGATACTTGAGCTTCACGAGGGCACTAAAATGTTGTCTGAAGCTAGATCTTCAGTGTGGGTGCTGTTTTGGTGTCATTATCCCTCGTCAACATGGATTGTCATCTCACACATCTCAATATAATGTCACGGCCTATGCCGTTTCATTTTTCGGGTTGCATCCGATATTAATTAATTTTGGGGGTTCCACTGATCTAAAGAAATTGTCTTTACATGTCATCTACATGAAAAGCGTTTCATATTCAGGTCCATAGTTGTCTATAAAGGGGAGGCCGAAGATTCTTCCCGAGTTGCTGGTTTCCTTTTAAACATCTTATACTCCAAGTGTCTCCAAAGGCAAGATTGTTGTACTCCACATCATATGTGTTTAGCATATCGAGATAAAGCTGACCGTTTTAAAGCAGAAAACACCTAATTATCTGTGTCTGAGCGTATACTTCCCAGAGTTTTATTTAAGAAGCTGAAGTATTGTAAAGCAAACTTGTTTTCCCAGTTGGAATGCCATTAATTAAATGAATTGCTGTCTCATTTTTCATAATTTCCCCCTGTCTCTGAATTAAACCTTCTAGGTTAAGACCAACTGTTCAGTAACTGGTCCATTGACACAGTAGAGAGCGACATTGCCAAGTTGTGCAATTTCTCCCTAGACTCAGGATTTTCTTTGTTAACGTCATCGTAGCAATGTTATAAAGCAGAATACACTCTTATAGTAGCTGTTAATCTTTTCCCACGCGAATTATTGAAATAATGATGTCTCTTGTCCACCAATCTACAAAACCAAACCCTATAATTTCATCTTAAGAGAAAACTAGTAAACTTCATTTTCCTCGTACCACATTTCTTCGCTCTCTCTTTCCCATCTCTACATCGGCCGGATTCCGGTTATAGCGGTGTCGACCTCGTTAGCGGTGCAGAAAGTGCGACGATCGCCGATCTGGGGGGTGGCCGACCACCCCCAGGAGGGGGGCGGGCGCGGCGTCGCCGTCCCCCAAGACGTGACATTGAGGCGCCCGCGTAATTAACAGGTGTCTCAAGGCAGTCGCCACCGGTTAAACGTAACGAATGACCCGGCTCTAAATGTTAACCTGTTTCTTGTCGCTTTCGTACACTTACCGTCTAGCTGTGCGGGGAAATGTCAGAGTTCGTGAAGATTGGGAATCGAGTGTGCAATATTTGAAATCTTCGACGGTTTACTTCGCTAAGAATCTCAAGAGTTTGTCACAATGATTGATATTATGACTTCTAACAGTAGGTCATGACTCTGTGAAACTAGTTGCTTAAAAAGTTGTCTGTCTGATCAAGGCCATTAACGAACATAATTGCAATGTCATCATCAAAATTTGAGATCTCTTCATTTAATATTAACTTTTAGACCATTTTGTCATCTTGTAGTTTTGAAGAGCTTCGCGTCAAAAGCACCCAAAAGCTGTTTTTTTTTGGTTCGCGTCACTTTTCCGAGTCTTAACTAAACTATCTTAAGGTCATCCTGACTAGAGATTTAGGGCAGATTCTACATATCTGTCCGCCGAACAGGAAAGGAGTAAGAACATCAAATAGAGATCAAGCTCTAGGCTAAATTAACATACTTTCGTATGGTTGAGACGATACTGACAGAGTAAAACTTGTAGACATACGTATATCTAAAGATTTATGCAAAATAATATGTATATAACCTTGTCAGTATCTTACAAACTCCTTGTCCGACGAAATCCTTCCAATTTATACTTATCCATAAGCTTAGGTTAAAATCCCCATCAAATGTCAATTGGAAACAAAGAATAACTGATAATAATCGTGATCATCTCCTTAGCTAGGGCTGAATATGAAAAACACAGTTTGCACGTGCTTTTGGTGGTAAAGGTAAAAAACCCATTCAAATCTTGTGTGTGGAATACAGAATCCAGTCCTCKTAGTAATCTGGAAGAAATCTAGTTCAAACTGTAGCTTTGAAGCTTACAAGGCAAGTGCCACTGAGCTCATGGGACTGTTAGTTTCATTGTTACAATCATCTACACATCAACTATAGGAGAAGGTCGATCTCCACGGATGTTGAGGCACATAATCAGAGTCATCATCGTCCATTATCCAAATCGCAATTATATGATAATTTCCCCGGCCCAGGTGGAACATTACAAAAACTGTGTTGACCTAGTTTCAAGACAAATCTTGACAAGTGTCTTGGTTGTATTCCTCCTGTCTCCGAAAACTACAACAGGTTTCTGTAAAGAATATATTCCCGGATGGTCCGCGGACACTGAAGCACTTTACCAAAATTCAATTTGTCGTGGTGTTCCACAAATAACCCCTACGTTTTCTTGACACAGCTTCAAACAGGACTACTAAATACTTCAAACACTCGAGCTATAAAGCATGGAATCTGCTTAAAAAGTTTAATGGTAGGAAATCCATAACCCTAAATCAAGACATCGTTACAGCAAATCAAATAACTGCCCAGAACTGATCCAGAAATATCAATATAATACCGAAAAGATACCTTAAAACATTCTCCAGGATTTGACGGAATTCATAAAAAGTGTTCTTAATTGATAGAGGTTTTTACACCATGAACTACTACAAGTATTCAAAAGCACGAAAATAATAACCATCCTAAAACCTGGAAAGAAAGAAGGCAACATACTAAGCTCTTTAGTAATATCTTCCGATGCAAAGTTCCATTGGACTGTACAGCAAGTAAACTGAGAATCCTAAACAGTAGCATCCATTAGGGCCCTGTATTTGCTCCTGCTCTTTTCCATAGGTACGAGTCTAACTTACCAAAACTGCGAGTAAATTTGCATATGCAGATGACTTGGCTATCGTTGTTAAACTTGAGTCTCTAGAGACGACAGAGACCGTATTGGAAAGAGACCTCAAAATGTCGTGGGAGAGAAATTTGTTATAGGAACTGTAGATGAACCTCAAGTACTGTGAAGACAGAATGCTCCTTTTTTTATAATTAATAAACCTACACACATTGAACATGAAATTACTAGGATCGATCGTATGTTAGGTTTTATTAACTGTAAGTCCCAGTATACTGACATTTCGTATATGAAACCGGCTTTTTTCTTATTGCAATCAACTCCCATCGCATAACAGTTTTTAGCGCTCGTTATTTGCGGCATTCTGTAGGTGGTTACTTACGACAAAGCGCCGTTTGTTCCCCCAATTAAATGTGGCACTTACGTCGAGAGCGAATCGTTACGGAACATTTTTGGAGGCTAAATCAAGTATCACTTTATTGCCGTTTTGTTTACGCCTTCGACGTAATAAACCCGGGTATCGTTTGGGACACAGAAAATACGGACGCGTGTGTTGCTCAGAGAAAAAATCGCGATGAGTCACGGCATCCAAGTGAAATACCGCAACGCGATTGCATAACTGGCGATTGTGATGCTAACGTGCATTTAAGATCATATGCGTTTTTATTTGTGCGGCTATCGATTTGTTTTATTGTGATCTCGGAGACGGGAGTGTCCCAAGAGTCTGTCTTGGGACCGTTACTGTTTCTTTTACGTACCATTGGTATTCCTGAATTCATAAATCATCCAGTGTTCACGTTAATGATACTGCCATTGACGCATTCTGCTATGCTGTCTGCAAGTCAACTAACTAGAGACAGACCTGTTTCGCTGTTATTACAGCTCGTCAGTGTAGTTTAGGTCTAGTGTAGGCGGCATGGCATAAAATACCTATTTAGCAAACCAACGGTATGATGTTAGTGGAAAAGTAGGGGCAGTGCCATCTATCTGTGATAGACTAACACGACGACAAAGACACCTAGCTGACTTATCGAGAACTACTTCCTAAAGAAATGCAGGTCACTTCCTTTAGGAAGCATGTATTCTTTCAGCATACATAGTCATTTAGAGTCTCATAGATTTTATTTCATGCTGTATGAGTATATTTTCTGAAAATATTGTTTTTGATTGATTAATATGAACCAGTAATTGAGACCCGGTATTTTTTAAGTCATCACAGTTACATTTTAAAATTATTCTCTTCTACATCCTCCTCATACTCTTAGCAATGTGATCGACTACTTTCAGTAGTAAATACTCCTTCATAGGTGAATTTTTCATATCTTTTCCTACTCAGCCCCTTCGATCGATTCGAATGATAATCTAGAGGTTGTTATATAAGCTAACCGCTTAAAAATGTATTGTATGTTGATACTATTTGATACTTTTGATTGAAAGATAAAATTCGGCATCAGTTCAAAGGGCACATCATGAAAAAGAAAATCGTCTTACCAAATCCAAAAAGTATGCCAACATCACATTTTCATTGACACTTTCCGACCGGAAAGCATTATTAGAGTACTATATATATATATATATATATATATATATATATATATATAACTGAGGTAGTTTGAAACGATTTTGATCGTGCTTTTCGAATTTCCACGTACTGTTCCCGTATTTCTACAACTGACTTGGTTTTATACGAATTATTTTGTCTTTTATCTGTTCAAATTGTTTTATCAGTGTTAATAATTTATTTTTGTTTCAGGTGAGTTCCATTACATTAGTCAGACTTAGATCCTAGTACTAAAGGTAAGCGAGATTAAGAACCTATTATACTTTACGTTTACTTACATTAAATATCGGTTTTCGCAGATTATGAACTTACTTTCGTATCAGAAATGCATCTTGATTTCCTAATTATTCAATGACAACAGGATTAAGTCATTTTTAGCCCATTCAAAAAAAAACCTGCACTCATCTCTGAAGCAGGCATTCTTTATTAGATTTGGATTTTTTATATTTCCCGTCATAATTTCTCCGAATTGAATTCTTTTGTCGAAGTCATTTCTGGAGCATTTTCATTCATTGCTTTGGAATTTTCGCACTAGATGAACGTTTAATTTAATTTAACAACATCAACAAATTGCAACGTTTTATGGATAGGAACTTCTGAGCTATTCTAAATGGAAAATGTCGAAAAATCAGGATTGTAGAAAATCAAATTTTGCATAAAGACAAAAATATAATGAGATTGCCTTTAAAAGTAAACAATAGTTCTTAGTCGAATTCAGCGCTGAGATTATTTTAATTTTCTTCTTATATTTGTAAAGGAGTTCTACAATTTCCGCTATTTGTTATTTTTTATTTTGAATAGTCATTTTTGAGAGAGCTTAATCCATATTTCGGCGAACTTGATAAATATTGTCGATTTTTGACCGCTAAAACGTTATATCATTTTCTTCTATGGCTCGTTCTTAGAAATAACCTATTATATGCTAACCAAAATCAGTCCAAAGCAAACAATTCAACCCAGCAACAACTTTTTAATATTCCACAGCAAAAAAAAGAACAAATCATAAACAATCTGGTTAGAAACAAGTTATAAAAACTCGTTTCTTATTTGCAATACAAATACGTACACATCTTATTAATTAGCGTATTCTCATGGATGTTTTTAACATCGCAGTGAACTAGATAGATTTTATCGTGTTGTATAAACATTTTTTTAACCTTGATCGGACTGTACAGAACGAAAACGAGAAATCTGAGGCCATGTCTTATTGACTGTTTAAATTATCTAGCCACAAATAATGTAGCTTTAATAAAATTCCAGCGAAAAGGGAGCACGCAGATTTACTTACGCGAAGCGGATATTAAAAGATTAATATCAAAGAGTTGGAAGAGTTGAAAATGTCGCTTTGCTGCTACGGTTGTTTATATTAGCTCAGTTGGTATAAAACAGTAACTGCATTTTAATATGGTAACATCTAGAGAGCGCAAAGAAAGAAAAGTTGATTAAACGCGTTTGGAATTAAATTTCGTTGGTTGTTGGTTACATTTAGAAAATGCTTGAAGAACAGATCGGATTTCATTCTTGCTGTTGATAAAGATGTTCCTGAATAACAAACAATGATAAATGTAATTAATGCCTTGGCTTATCACTAATTGACCGGTTGCAAGCATAAACACAAAAGAACCTTGCATTTATTATTTAATGAATGGAATCCGTACAAAGTATTAGGTTTAAACATACTACAAATATACGACTGAAAGAGAAAATGTATAAAAAAGCACTTTCAAATATCTTGACCAATATTTTGGATTACGAAAAAACATAATCGTATGTCGTTGTGTCGCTATTTCAAGCGTATTAATCAATTAATGAAAACTCCACTAATAACTGCAGTTTAACATTCAACTGGCAATTTTTATTTGACAGGGTAGAAGTTCGGAAATTTGATTTTATTAATTCTCCATGAAAAAATAGGATGTGACTTTCACATAAAAAAATCTGACTTGTTTATCCCCTGTGGAAATACAGAAATACAACTCCTTAAAAATGGTGTTTTTCTCTCAATTCTTTTGGAACACTCCGGGTTTATGATCGAATTCAACAATGATTTGCCGACCATAAGTATAATGGTGAAATGTTGTATAGTATCAAGCAACGATCTACGAGACTGACTTATGCAGAGGGTTTAACAGCTCTATGGTCGGCCGTCGTAAACAATTGTATTGTAAATGATGGTTTTTACAACCTTATAGTCGGCCCTCCTAAACTATTCGAATTAGTGGCATACTTCAAAGTTCCTAAATGGGCCGTATTCAAAAAAATCTTATTGGCTGAAATTTTAACTTTTCCACTATAAATTTGTTAGTTGTAATAATTTAGCAATCAATAAAACATAGAAGCTTTTATAACAAATTTTATTTAATGCAGACCTGATGCTAACTGGCACGACCCGCGTTCTATTTTTATGTGATACTTTATTGGGTTTGAATTTTCCGATATATAAAATAAAAGCCTTTGCATGTCATAACGAATTTATAATTAATATAAAAACATACAAATTAGTTAGTAGAAAATTAATTTCATTTGTTAGAAAAAATTTACAATKGTGCACAATAAAATTTATACACGGTATCGATTATGTTCATTACAGCTTGTTAATAAGCACATTACAAGAGTCATAAACTAAAAAAATCACTTTCACTGCTAAAATCACGATTAACTTATATTATTAATTCTTGTATATATTTCGCTCTATAGTGATTTTCAATGTCCAGTACATGCCGCACTGAATCTCTCCATTCATCGACACTTGTTATTTCAGCTTCGTGTCTAATTTTTAGCAGCATTTCATTGCTAAATTTTCCACCGATGTTCCCTCGTCGAATTCTTTGTTTCAACTGCCCCCATATCATTTCAATGGGGTTGAAAATGCAATGATATGGGGGTAATCGTAGAATTCAGAAGCGAGAATGTCAATTTTAAATTTCTTCCAAAATTTTTTTGTGCCAAGCACTTCCAACAATAGTTTTTTTGTGTAGTCCTCTTCGAAATATAAATCTTCTTTGTTGTATTTGGAATTTTATCCAGTTGCTCCGAATGGTAACTAGCGTTGTCCATTACTATGACACTGTTTGGTGGCAATTTGGGCAATAAAATGTTTTTGAACCAATTTTCAAACAGTTCGGCATTCATATCAGAATGATAATCGGTTTAAAATCAGCAATACTCTATTTGACCAGTTTCCCTACGAAATGTATTCAAACGCCCCGTAATAAGTGGCTAAATGTAAGCATATATGTAGGTATGACTGAATAAGTAAAAAATATTGCACTTGGTACGCTTATATGCTGTGAAACTTTAAAATATAAGTAAACACATATGCTTTCAATACCATTTATAATAGGAGTAGAATAGTTCCGATTTCTTCTTATTTCCAAAAAAATATCCAGTTAGAAACTACGTGTATGACCCTCCGGATTAAAAGAGGACGATTGCACACCGCGATCAAAAGTTAGAAAGTATGGGCTGCCGCATTGAAATTGGAATGTTTACCATTCATGGTTATAAAAATAGATACTACTCATTAAATTTGGAAAGAATACGATGTAGTCATATATTAAAAGCTATTAGATGAGAAATATTTGTAGTTCAAATTATAGTACCAAATAATGCTCATTGATTTGTATTTACTGAAAAGAATTCTAAAAAAGCCTAAACACAATTTTTGGATAGGGTCCACTCCGCTGCAAAACAGTGGAACATGCCGAACCCGTCATAGATTGTTGCTTGCAACTATAATGCTAAACGTGTACAATTTTTAACTGACATTACATTTCTAGTGTCAATCACCATTATATCTAAATTCCAGGAATGCGCTGAATCGCTTAGAGAACAGGAATGGCATGCTTGTTGTACTTTTGCACCAAAAATTTGAAGATTTCCTATTGAAATGCTTGCCCAAATCAATGGTTCTAATTATCAGTGTCTGATTGGACCCACTTCTAAAGTTCTTATAAAGGGAAGCACTGAACATGGGGCCTACTAGATGAACATCAGAAAGAGCATTTCGAATCATAGTCTTACAGAGAACGAGTTCATATATTTGACATTTTATCTCTCTGCCATCCGTTCCGTAACGTATTTTTAAGGTACCATGTGCAGGACTCGTCGTTTCAACGCCAAAGAACCACTGTTTGAGCACGAACTTTTGCGTTTATGAGCCATGCAGCTAACTGTAAACAAAACTAACAAATCGAACACACGACTCGGTCGCGGATTAATTATTGTAACGGGTATTCCTCGGCGAACGCAACAGCAAAATCCGCACGGTCGTCCGTACCACGAGCAGGAGGCGATGTTTTGCAAATAATATTAGTGGCTGAAACGCAATTTATTACGGAGGCAAATAAACACCCACGCTTTTCTGCCCCGGGAGCCGTTTTCAGCGGATAACTACCGTTAATGAGTACGATAAGCATCTCGCCTGTTAACAATCATCGTCGGTAAGTAGATGGAGAAACAAACGGCGCAACTGTCCTCCGCCCTCGGGGTTGCGGGTGGTTTTATTTGGGAGAGGACGCGATTTGTGCTCCCGTGGAGTTTCAGACGCGTCGCTTATTTCTATTTTGGGTTTCCGCGTGAGATTCCGGGATGTTTTCCTGTTCAACTGTTGCACGAATACAAATCGAGCGTGCCGTTTGATATATCGCCCTGGCGTTTTGTTGACTATTTCGGAGGGCAACCGTGGACATTCTTGAATGGCGATAACTAAAGCTAAATGCATATTTTTGCTGATTGATGCATTTATTTTGAAATACCTCAATTTGTGCACATTCTCTTTAAACAACCAATTTCCTTCTACAAATTTCATTAAAAGCTGAGAATTGGAGGCTTGACTTGAGCTTAGTTACTGACAATATGCTCACAAAAACTTAAAGATACTATGTACCATTAAACATAGAGTATTGAAGAAAAACCATAGAAAAAATCCAATCAGATTCACCGTCATCAACACGATGGATAGCTCCTACTACCTTTTCTGTAGGATCATCTATAAGCTGCTGATTGAATATATCATATTTCTTAAGTTGCCAAACAGAACACCATTCATCTTCAATGATGTAAGGAGCACGAAGGAAATCTTCTGCCCACAGGGATTGTCTGGAAGTCAACTGAGTTGTAGGTAGCTCTTGCAGATCTCGGGAAATCAGAAACTCATTAGGAGCTGATTGATATTTTTGCCAAGCTTTATATGCAGCAAACCGTCTGAGAATCTCCGGAGMAGCAATGTTTGAAAGAATCGGAAGCCAAGGTAATAMAGTTTTCCAGACAGGACAGCAGTACTCGGCAGTGTTATAAAGCAAGGCAGTTGCAGAAGTACGCAGTACACTTGCTCCCCAACTTGACCCAGCAAGCTTATGCAGGATGTTATTTCTAGTCTGTAATTTTTTACTGATGTTTCTAGATGTTTCCTGTACGTTAGGGACATATCTAGGGTCACTCCAAGGTATTTTGGCCAAAATTATGTTTGAGACTTATGTTATCAAGTACAGAAAAGTCTTTACTTTGCAAAGCCAATGCCATGTCATCTGCATACACAAATTTTCTCGATTGAGTTACTGGATGGTCACTTTTGTAAAGACTGAAAAGAATAGGCGACAGAACCGATCCTTGTGGAAGACCATTATTCAAAATATTGAATTTGCTACTTTTCTCTCCCAGAAACACTCTGAAGTGACGTTGGGGCAGCATTCGTTCGATAAGCTTCACAATCTTTCCACATTTCAGAGTATTAAATAGTTTGAGGATCAATCCATCTTTCCACGCAGTATCATATGCCGACGATAATTCATGAACACTACTCCAGTTTTCAATGGTTTCTGGAAACCAGCTTCAGCATACGTTGTTAGAGCCAAGACTTGGTCACAGCAACTTCTGTTCTTCCTAAATCCTGCTTGTTCCTTCGGCAGTGAGTCTTCAATAATATGTCCTTATTGTTTGGTAGAGTAATTTGTCTAGTAACTTGTAGCAGACGTTCGGGAGGGCAATGGTATGGTTCCGTAACTTCCTGCTTCGTTTGGAGGTTTCTCAGGCTTTAAGGCAGCAATAATAACCTTTGTTTTTTGAAACAAACTTGGAAGAGTACATGTATCTAAAATATTATTATAAAACAATAACAACCATTTTGAAGCATTCGGCCTCAAGCACCTTTGCGGGCTTTCAGAGCATAAATAGCTTGCCGAATGAGAATAATTGTGACAACTCTACTGAAGTTTCGCATCTTTGTCTTAATCGACGAAGTTTTCCCTTCATCTTTTTCAATTCTTCCGTAGATATTTGAACTGAATTAGATATATTAACCAGTGGATAAGCTAAAACATTAGGTGAAAATAATAACGTTTTTATGTGCTTCTAATTTTTTCAGCAGGTTCCAACTGCTGCGACTGGAGTGGGTGAAGTTCATGATATGCATTAGAGTATTCAATTTTTTCTTCCGAGATTGATTCCGGGATTCTAGAGTCCTGTCAGCCAATTTATAACTGGGAAGAACTTGATACTGTCTATACAAGGTATTAGTTTCTTTATTCCAACAACGGACGTAGCATTTTCGAAAACCCCTTGGAATAGTTCTCTTTGCAGCACCTACAAATCTCTCGCAGTTTTCAGGATCGAAGATTCATGTCAATTTGAGTACTAAATCCTTACCAGTCTGCTTTTTGAAAGTTCCATTATGTTTTTTCAAGTAAGGCACTTTTTAATCTGCATCCCAACTACTACTAATTGTGGACGATGTTGGCTTCGTAGAAAGTCATTCAACACTTGCCGTATCACACGAAGAGACATTAAATTAGCATCACCGGAGGAGATCTTGTCTGGATTGTAGTCACGTCTCTATCTTGCCAAATTCTTCTCTTTTTCAGAGTAAACAAGATGCAGGTTGTGCTCTTTTATCCAGAACAAGTACGCTCATATCGTTATCACTCTAGCCCAATAAATTGTTGTGATGGCTATTAAAGTTTCCAATATACACACATAAGGATGTTCGTGGTGTCTAAGGAAGTTGTCTGGCCAGACAGTATGCGGAGACTTATAAATGTTGTAAATGGTGAGGTCTCCTACTTTAGTTATGATCATTTCAACACCATTTACAATTCCAACTGATCGGAAGTTGATTAAGTCAGATTTCACATAAATTGCAGACCCATGAATACTGCTATTTAGAGAATTGATTATTGAGCAACTCTTGCAAGGTAGTCTAATTTATCCTATGATATACCACCTTCTATATATAACTGTAGAATTGGAAGACTGTGGTCAATATTAAAGGATCGGTAGCAGCCTGTAGGCTGAGTACGGTCTTCTAAGTGACATCCATGGGAGATTTCAGTTGTGTAATGTCTCGCATGAGCTCTGTCTAAAGATCTGACGTAGGCTATCAGGAAATCAACAAAATTTCCAATAAAATCAAAACTTTTACGGAGAACTTTATTAAAATCACCATTCGGTTCCGTCTGTGCCCGATATGGGAAAACATTAATCTGATTCGGTCGCATATATCCCCAAAAAAGTACAGTTTGTGAGCAATTAACCGAACTTCCAGATCTCCTTCATCGTCGGTTACTCAATTTCATCTCCGCATCGGCAAACACGGAAACGAAACGCGATCTCGTCCAAACCAAAACCCGTGGAGAATCTCCACAAAGCCGCGTCCTTCTCCGATTGACACGTTCGAGTCGACACGACACCCGTTTATCTGCTTAAAAATTCGAGCTCCATCACCGGCTACTTACCGACCGGCCGCTAAACACGAATCGGTATCTTCGTAATAAATGTTTAAAAATAAACGGACGTCTTGCTCATGCACGATGACCTTCGCGGCAGCGGACAATGCGTAATGTAGGACAGTCCGTCTGTGCGCTGAAACGAACCAAAAAGCCATCGGGGCCTTTTTGTTCCTGTCGACGGTAATCCGATGGTCCTTTTTTCTTTCGTGGCGTTGACGACAAGACGCTTAAGACGTTTATTGCTCTGCGATTGCGGTATGAAAGACTCGGACGAGTTGTGGAGTTCGGAAAGGCAGCTGCTGCGCCCAGGGAGCTGTAAAAAGAACTTTCTTCCGTGGAGGCGTTTAGGAAAGTTCTAATCCGCGGATTTTCTTCCGTAGTTTCGTACATTCAACAAGTGGTTTCACTTCAGCTAGTTAAGAAACGGCTGCTCTTCCTTGTGTACTTCTCCAAATGAAATTGCACTTGTAAGTTGCGATATCCCGGTAATTGCTCGTTTACTTAAAGTTCTTCCAGTCTTATAGCGTTATATTGCCCCACAAAAAAATTATCAAAACTCCAATAATGAGGGCTTACTTACCTCTTCAGGTTCCTTTAGAAAATACCTACAAACAGCTCATAAATTACCTCCCAGTTGCAGACTATAGGCTGTTGCTTCAGGACCATATTCAGTCCGTTTGGCCGTAACAGTTTATATTTATACACATAAAAATGTTATCGCGCCTAGCAACCAGTAATTATGATTGTCCAGATTATTTATTATAAATCACAAAATTATTTATTACCATTTTTGAAAACCCTCGTCGAACCAAAGTTTTCGCACTTTTCTATCCTGAATACCACTCACAACCATATTTCTCATAGTTGATTGTGAAATTTTGGTCATTTTACAAAAAGTGAAGAAGAAAAACCTGATTCCGTGAAAAATTCAGTATTTTTTTCAGATTTACATACATTACAGAAGTTTTCTAGCGTTATTTGTATTATAGTTCTGAATTTCTGCCCTGATTCGTCCTTTTAAATCATCTGTATTATGTGGCCGATCAGCATAAATACGCTTTTTCAGATACCCCCAAAGGAAAAAATCAAGCGGCGTCAGATCAGGGGAACGTGCTGGGCATTCTATCGCTCCGCGCCTACCAATCCTTCTCTCTGGAAATATCGCATTCATAAATCCACGAACGTTGACTGCAAAATGGGGTGGCATACCATCTTGCTGAAACCATATCTGTTCATAAGGACGCGCAGCATTTTCACGATTAGGGAACAGGCGAATAAGTTCTAGTATAAGGTGTTAGCGCAAGAGCGCATTCGAATTTCCATCGATGAAAAAAGCCCAATAATTTGCTCACCGATAATATACCACACCAGACATTCACTTTCTGAGGGTGTTGTGTGTGGACTTGTTCCATCCAATGTGAATTTGTGTCCGACCAATATCTGCAATTATGTCTATTCACATTACCATTGAGGCAAAAAATCGCTTCATCAGAAAACATAATCCAATTTAAAATGTTTCTATCTTCATCTATCATGTTCATAGCAGTTTCGCAATATTGTATCCTACGATCGAAATCATCTTCGCTCAGTTCTTGTAATACGTGAATTTTGTATGGAGGAAACTTATATATTTCAAAATTTTCTGAACAGATCTTCTGCTAATATGGTAAGTGAGAGCACACAGTTGTACGGAACACTTGGGATTCTCGTGCACATCTAAAAGAACATTCAAGCTACTTTCCTCGCACTCGTAGCAACCTTTGGACGCCCTGGTTTTTGACGATTTTTAACACCGACGGTTTCGTCAAAATCTGGTAATTAATTGGTTCACGATCTTCATGAATTGCATTGTAGAGTGCAACTACTTCCGAATAACTTAGCCTTCTATCTTCATAACCAATCATCATCAAAATTTCGATGCGATCATGTTCAGTTAACTGAGGCATTGCGATTGCAAATAACAAAGTGAATGAAAATTATCAGCAGTCACGAGGAAGGCGATAATGAATATGGTTTGTTATCACACTTTTCTCAACTAAGAATTGAACAAGTGTGATACACTTTTAAAATCAGGAAAATGTGATGTGCCCCTTAACATTTAAAAAAATGCAACTTGCACCCATATTTTGGAAACAACAGCTGTCTCCAGAAATGCATTTTTCAGAAAAATCGATCGAATAGAACTTGAAATATCCTGCTGGTTCCATACTTTGTCGCTACCCTGTACAATTACTATGGAAAACTGTGTATTCGGTCATGTATTTATTAATGTATAATCACTTACAGATCGGCAATAGAAATTTCCATAAAACACTACAGAAAAAGGCAGGCTGATTTTTGTTAATTTCAAGCTTTTTTACAGAAGCAGTGAATATCTAACCGATATCTACTTTACTCGGAAGCTCGAAAGCTCAAGTTGTATTCGTCAGTTTATAAGATGCTTAACCCGTTGGTAACATTATTATACTCCGTTCAGCGAACAGATGGAGTGATCATGATGCGTGTTCTTCACGTAATTTTTAAACCATAATCATTTCATTATTTTTTGGTTGATCGTTCAGTAGTCTAAAATTTGTTACAAAGAGTAAGTCGGACTTGAATAATCAGGATCAAATCCGATAACGTGCAGGATGCATACAATTCACGTGATCACACCGTTATTCGGTGATCAGAGTATAGTATACTCGGTAAGACTTTAGCTTATACTGTTGAAGAACTGAAACATAAAAAATAACAGCTAGCAAACAGACTTAACCCGTATTTGCGCTATAGTGGATTTTCCAAGCTTTTGTACTTTTCTGCTAGGTGTGGAGACAAAATGCATTTTATTTCGGGCAATACTGGTCTAGACAAGGAACCTGCGCACGTGATAATTTCACGGTCGTCCATGAAAAGACAGGTGGGCGTTCTTTGCTGCGTTTAGTGGTCAAAATGTCCGGATCACAGAACGACGTTCTTCAAAGCGAAAACGAATTCGCATGTGTTAATAAACCGGTGGGATGTAAAGACATATCTGAATCAAATGAAGACAAACAGCAACACGAGAAAGAGTGCGTTTATAACGAAATTAGTTGCTGTTATCCCGAACGCTGCAAATGGAAGGGCCTCAAGATCAACGTGGCGGAACATTTTCAGAACGATCATCCAGAGAGTAATAAGATCGATAAGCCTTCTTTTCACATGACTTGGCAGGACATTAAGGTGGACATCATCGATGATACCGAAGACGAAGATGATGAAGGCCCAGAATTTTATGATATGGAAGTGTTGTCCAATGTTAACCGTAACTGTATTTCATTTCGGAGATGTGATAACACCAGTGGACCCATCGACATGAAGGTACTCAAATTTGTAGATCCAGAGACAGTAACCATAAAAGTATTTCTGCCACGTGTAAATACTTGTGAGTTTTGTAAGCTGCCTTTAGTTTATTATGGGCTAAAATGTGCAAAAGATCACGTCTACTGTTTAAAATATATGCCTAGGAAAATCCCTGTTTGTTTTCTATGCGAAAAGAAATTTGCTGTAGTGAGTAACGATGACGATCTATCTAGCGCACATGCTCCTCTTCCTACATATATATGTCATAATAATTGTTCATACATGACTTGCAGTATGGAGTTAATAAGGCAGCATGAGCATGTATGTTTTGGCGACAAGGAAGCTGAAATATATAAACCGATTATTTCTGTACCTTTCAGTAAATTGGGCGACACTCCAGAATTTTATTGCGGTGTTAGAAACGAAACTGTATATAGTGTAGGTTTATCAAAAACAATATCAAATAACTTTCTGTATAGTCTAAATGTTTGTGTACCGGCGATCACAGATAGTAGGAGTGAAATACTTACAAATTACGTTGTAACCATAGATGATGGTGATCTAATGTGCACTAACTCTCATCCTGTTCATAGAGATACAAATTAGTATGTCCTTTTTTAACCATGGAATTGTAATACAAGATATCAAATATCTTGATAAAGATATGGCTGTTAAAATATTTATCGTATAGGATAGCCACTACATATATTGTTGCGGTACTAAAATATTCACATAAACACATTTACACATTATTAATAATTGTTTTACTTTTACTTATAGAACGTGAATGTTACTTTATGGGCGGAAATATATTTTCAAAGCAGTCGTTGTCTATTTTTATCAAAACTGCCGAATATATCGGTATAATGAAATTGGTATAAGCAGATAAGCAGCAAATCTCCCACAATGAAAATCTGGCATCATCTCCGGCAAAAACTTGTCTAATTCATCAAATGCAGCGAGTAAATT
The DNA here is from genome assembly GCA_025024175.1 of Rhyzopertha dominica. Classification (NCBI taxonomy): domain Eukaryota; kingdom Metazoa; phylum Arthropoda; class Insecta; order Coleoptera; family Bostrichidae; genus Rhyzopertha; species Rhyzopertha dominica. Next base: position 50,482,828 of record QCXZ01000041.1, read on the forward strand.
ATCTCCAGGATGTCTGTATAAAATGCCTAAAAGCGGCAATGCTCAATGCTCTGTGTAACATTACTCGATCGAACAATTTTGTGTCATATGGATGAATTAGGTGTGTCAAATTGCAAGTTGGCACACTTTGAACATTTACTTACTTCTGTAATTTTTATGAACAAAATCAGTTTGTGCAATGGCTTCACCTCTAAATCCTGTAGTAGCCAATTTGTTTATGGAAAATTTTGAACAGGTAGCGATAAACAGTTTTCAGTTTAACCCAAAATGTTGCTATAGGTACGTAGATAACACTTTTTTATTTCGCCCCACGGTATAAAAGAGTTGGGTAGGTTTCTAAATCATTTGAACAGTCAAAATCCTGACATAAAATTTACTGTAGAAATAGAAAGCAATGGTAGTTTACCTTTCTTTGATGTCTAAATTTACAGAATAAACACTGGACAGTTAGGACACAAGGTTTACAAAAAACCAACACACAGACAGATATTTACATGCCACATCTAACCACCCTCCATCTCAAAATAATAGTCTTATAAGGACGTTATTTCTTAGAGCACAAAGGATCTCAGATGCAAGTTCTTTACAAAAAGGAATATATCACCCTAAATCAGCGCTAGTGAGAAATGGTTTAGCAATAAGAATATTTGGTCAGTTTTTAATAAAAGTGCTCATCCAAATCAAGTAAATTCTCAGCCAGGACAAAGTTGCGTTTGCCTCATGTACAAGGCCTTTCGGAAAATTAAAGAGGTTGCTTAAAAAACACGATATTTTAGTTGTTGATAGTACATATAATAATTTAGATAAATTTTTATGTTCTACTAAAGACAAAGTACATTTAGAGAGTGAATTACTTGTGTTTGCGTTACATGGGTCAAGCTAAAAGAAAAGTAGATACGCGTTTGAAAGAACACATACGTGCTACTATAGGCTGCAACAGATAGATAAATCTTCCGTAGCTGAACACTCATATTTGACTAAGCACATGATGGACTTAGATAAAACAAAAATTTTACATAGAGAATATATTATTACAAACGGCTAATAAAAGAAGCTATATAAATTTGTAGGAATATGTACTAATAATTTTAATATGGTGACATTTGGAAGGCTATTTTGTAGTTATCTTTTATCAAGTAGTTCGTGTATATCTAGTAGGTAGGTAGTTCCTTTTACGTCGTTAGGTTCTTTTTTACCAGGTTGACACGTTGTTTCTATGACATCTCGCTTCCTTGGTGATTTGTTTATTTACTTTCAAAATTTTGTTTGAACTTGTGTCAGGCAAATTTTGAGGTTCTTGTTTAGATCTTGTCCCCAATTCATGGTCGTAAAAACGTCACTTTTCTGACATACCCCGTACACACAAACCGTGGCACATTCACAATCGTCACAGAACATTACTCCCGAATGTATAGCGTCCCATTCTGGCATAAACCTAGATGTGCAATTACTACGTATGCGCCGTAAACGATGGCATCAATTAAGTAAATTATACCATTTGCTTGGTAATTATGGCCGTTGTTTTTTGTTGTTATTATATTTATGACACGGATCTACATGCGCAGATTACGGATGTGGACACACCAGTTGATGCTGGAGGCACACAGACGCGAAAAAAATTCTATAGCAAGTGACTCAGCAACAATAATTTTTTTGTGACACTCGCTCTGGTACGGATCGTGGCACAATGGTTTGCCAGCCTCAGGCCGTGTTAAATCTTCCATGGGAGTTTGCGCAAATTAGCGCGTTGATTTTCTGTTAATTCGATCAGTTTGCTTTAAAAAAAATAACAACTACATTCGCAGAAAAGTAGTATTTTTTTGCAATTTCTATGTATAAGACACATAGGGAAGCATAAGTTTAAAATATTGAGTATGTTAAGAACGAACTCCTGGCCGACATTCCCGAAAGAATTCGGAAAATTCTGACATTCCTATTAAACACCTAACGCAATTCTTCAATTCCAACTCCTGAACTATCAACAGTTGTTTGGTTTCCTGTGACATTAGGACAGTGCCTTTTCATATAAGGTCATAGGAAAAGAATGTATTTCAACTGTCGGGGCTAGGCTGCTGTTATATTGGACATCGCTTCGCAAAATTGTGTTCTTTCATCTGGATCGTCGGATGGCGTTGAATTTCATAGGGGTGGAATTTGTAGCGTTTTAGAACTTTTCTCCACGGATTAACGTGATGATCATTTTGCACTAGCTGCCTCCAGAACAGATAGATTCAACAAATACTTGAATTTGGGCAGCTTCATCAACAATCCTTGCTTGTTTTGTCTTCTTATTAATCTCTGAACCAGATTCTTTCAGAATTTCTTCCGAACTTATAGGTGCCAGTGAGTCCTGCTGGGTGGCGAAATGTTTGATGTCGGCGGTGACGTCGGAAGTCCCTCAAAGATCTATCCTGGGACCAATTTTGTTTTTAATTTACACCGCTGATTTACTCTCGAAGCCCAAATTTTCCACTTGCGTGGCATACGCTGACGATACTTACCTTTTACACCATTTTGACCCACAGAACATAGAGAGGGCAAGCTTAGAAATGAATGAGGGCCTAGGCAACATTAGTGAATGTTCTAGTAACATTAACTTAAAGTTGAACAGCAATAAGTGTTCTGTAGTATACTTCGCGTTGAAATCGTCACAAAAATGTTTTGTGAAGGATGATATTAATGTACATGTGGACCATAATCAACTGCCTGTATATGAAAGGATCAAAACTCTTGGTTTAAGTATAGATAAGGACCTTCGTTTTAAAAATCACGTGTCTTCTGTTATTAAAAAATGTTATGTTGCTTGCTCTTGTACTCTAATCATCTTATTCTCAACTTCAAACTTAGAAAACAATTATGTGAATCTCTGGTGATCCCTCACTTACTTTATTGTTTTATGGTATACTTTCCTTGTCGTGATGCAGGCTTCAGAAGGTGCAGAATAAATGCTGCATATTTATATTTGGACTAAAAGAGTATGCTCATATCAGTAAGTGCATACAGCAGCTTGAATGGTTAAAATTTGATCAACTTTTTCATTACCACCTTGCAACTTTCTTGTTTCGTGTCTTTCTATCCTCTTCGGCAAAATACTTGCATAATAAGTTTCATAGTCATCGCAGCTTGCATTGCACTGATTTATCTCTTAGATATGTCCACCATTTATCAATGCCTAGCTTCCGAACCTCCCTATACACGCGGTCTTTTACTTATAATGCTATAAAATGTTATAATGAACACTATGATTTGTTTACTAAAATGTGCTGTGCAGAAAGTTTCAAAAAACAAATGATGTATAGGTAATTATAATCAAAGCATGGTACTATAGTTGTCTATGTTTTTGATTTGTTTATTCCTCATATTGAACTAATTTTATATTTTTTTGGGTTGAGTGGAATAGCTACTCTAGACTTCGCCCAATAGTATGATTAAATAAAGTCCTATTATTATTATTCTTGAAATTTAGCAGCAACATTTCCAATGTACTTATGCTTGACGAGGTGTTTAGGATGTCCTTTATTGTAAACCCGTCGCTGCACGCCCATAAAGCATTCTCGAAATGCTGGATTTTTTTTATATTAATGAAAAACTGTTTCCTTTTAAAAATCATTGCACGTAACCATCTTTTTGAATTTTGATAAATAGTTGTCAACTGTAAAATGAAGTCATATTTTAACGATCATTTACTTGCATCATTCTTTCTTTCTTATTCTGAATATTTTGTATTTTTATTGAGTTTACTATACTTATGTGCGAGAAATGCTCAGAAAGAAACCTAATACTGATAACATTCAACACAAAAACGTTTTTATAATTATCCACTTATCATGAAGATAATCCACATTAAGTGATACAAACACTTGATTGTTGACGATTTGATAACTTTTTGCGCTGCATGTTTGTTATCAAAGCGAAAGAAATTATATTCATTGCACAGTACACTATTCGGCACTTTTGATAGCTAGATAATATTTTCATTGTGGTTATCGAGAGACATTTTGTGTTCCTGGTGGTGTGAGACCATTATACAACATTTAATGCTTACCAAGTTATTTATTCTACAGATTTTTTTATAATAGCGTCTCAATATTTAGGAAACGGCATTATCAATCGTCTCTAAAAGCATGGTATAGTATTAAACTGTAATAGAGCAGAAAATACAGTAAAAAGAATGACAAAATATTATTATTGACCTGTCATTTACATTATTCATCAGTTTGAATACAGTCTTCTAAGTTCTGTACACCTGTCTAGATAATAACTTTAGAAGAAGCTCTAAGAACTTTTTTGAATGTGGCATTTAGAAACTGGATGGAATTTGCAGCCAATAGATATATCTCGCCAGTTAGAGAATACGGCCTTGTGTATACTTTATTCGAAGTCAACAATAACAATTTGAGGTGTCAGTCTTACACTGAGTGCTCTGCTTTTGATTTGAATTGACTTAAAGGCATCTTCATATGTGGTAGACATTTAATTCGATATAATACAAAAAACCAAAGGGATGTGAAGGCCGTTTTGGATAACATGTATCGTAGACATTTGTAAAAAGTATTTTAGACAATGAGTAAATGCTCCATCTACATAAATTTCTTTTGACTCGCACAATGTCTGAAGATTTGTAGCACAAGAAAATATAACTATGCCTTTGAACTCATCTGCTGTTATCAGGAAATTTTCCTCTATGACTTTCGTCACTTGAAGGGATGCTAGTAAAGAAATAGTTTCTTCGGCACTTTTTGGGAGATTTTGCGCCTTGTTTAACAGGCGACTTCTAATACATGTCATATCTAAACAAGTTATAGTCCCCATGGCTTTCTTTTCAGATTCTAAGACCGCACAAATTATTTTGGTTAGTTTTTCTGAAAATATTGTCGACAGCTTTTCGTTTACCACCTGGGCTCACTGTAATATTTATTAACATTATGGTTAGTATACGCAATTAGATATTGAAAAACTAATCCTATTTGTCTATTTAACGCCGTTTGATTCAACTCGCGAGAATGATTCAAATACTGCCATACATTGGCACCGCAGTTTTTCATATAATGGATCTCCAAAACGTTTCCCCACTAGATGATAGTTTTGTAAATCTAAATTTGGCACTAGCCATCACCAACAGTTCTTTTCCGCTTGTACTTGTGACGTTTCTTACATCCATTTTTAGATTCGAATAAAATGCAAATTCACAAAAGGTATCCCTTTATGTAAGCTATTGAGGCATGGTGATTTAGTCCTACCTATTATTCTGATTGGTTGGGAGCGKAGGGTGCAAAATGCAAACAAACAAATGTATCTAGACAAATTCAAGAATGGGAAATTTGACATGAATGATAAAGTCCAGTAGGATGAATTTTACCTGCCGATTACCGGAAAAACCCAAACATATCTTGGGTGCGCAAAACCGTTGTACTAGTTTTGGACATGCCAAATAGAGGAACAAATACTTACCCCACCTGCTTATTGCTTATTGATTCCTGGTATTCGCCTTAAAATAACAACAAGTCCCATTCCAGAGAAACTTTTTAATGTCATTTCCTTATCTTCCTCACCTGTTGGCCAGACATGACTTTGAGGCGCCTCTACCGTAGCTTTTACGACCACTTCGCCTGATCTTCCTTGATAGTTCAAAGATTATATTATAATTGGCTCCTGGTCTTAATCGCCCAGCAGTAGCTACCTGGACCTGGCGTGTGGCACGGACAACCTAATGATTTAATTACGCTCCGGTTGGTGTTTTTGATGCCGGACGACCATCCTCCGGTCGCAGACTGACAATGGATGCTTTGGGTCGATGGATTTCGTGCGTAAGACGACGCTTATTACTACCTATAATAAAGAAGACCTTCATGAGCGTGAAACGTGCTTAGAAAGGCGGCAACGAACAATATCGTATGCAAATTCAAAATCGTAAATAAATGCCTCGCAGTCCCGGGACCCCAGTAATCCAGTGGCGTAGTAATTTGGGATCGTTTTAGTTTTTTTCMTTATGGTGTAAACATCTSCTATACAAGTATATGCTAATTCAAATCGTACAGTTCGCCTTGTCGAATGTCAATATATCAATTTGTACTTGTGTACTTGTTCGCTATGTTGCCTATGACATTTAGTACATTTTTTCCTAGTAACATTTCTCCTTCTTTTAGTTATTGCCTCTGCGTTAATACAATTCCAGACGAATACGTGTATACTTCATTCAACACGATACATTAACATTTATTGTGATACTTTGTTTTGGTGACCTATCGTTGATTCGGCTTATCTAAATCCACAAGTTCATTAAGATAAATATACAGTCAGACAGAAAAAAAGACTTGCTTTATACTCAGCTTGTTCAGCATATCGATATTCTTTCATGAAATTCACTTTATTTTGACCCAGTTGCTTTTAACTGAGAATGGCGAAAGCATATAATATTTGTATTCGCAATGGGATAGGTAATGAAATAAAAGTCCATAATATCCGATAACTGTAAATATGTAAGGGCTGTGTTACATATTATAAAAATATGAGTAAAGTCTTACTGATTTTTCTACAGAATCGGCTAAACTATTGAAGCATGTCCTCTTTAAGAAACTGTGCCACCAACTCTGTCAAATCAACCTATTACAACCCTTCCTTAATGAGGAAGCGTTGTCCACTCAAAAATACCTTTAATTCACACCTGCATTGGTGATTTTGTAGACAAATGAGTGATGAATTACTAATTTTTTTTTGTTATATCCCATCGGAGATTAGAAAGAGTCGCCGTAATTGTGAAATTAACTCTTCGGATGAGTTTCTGAATGCTTTTTGTAGGAGGTAAAACAATGTATTACACTTTTTCACAATTTCCACTTCAGACCTTGTGTTACCATAATTCCGGGATCCTGTCAATTTATCAACTTCCTTAACGGTTACTCTATCAATTATATATCATGTCTTAGGTTCTTCAAACTATTATGAAATACAGTACACTTGTATCTGTTCAGTGTTAGAAGGCAGTTTTAGAAACAACTGGATCAAATGCTTTTGCATAGTCAAGGTATGTATCAGTCTTCCCATGTCTTTGTCCATGCATTTAAATTTGACAGCATATTCGTATTCACCAGTCTCTGAGAGAGAAAAGCATCTTGTGCCACATTATAATCATGTTACTGGCTTTAAAGAATTGAGTCAAATATTCAGCTAACTAGTCTGTAGTTTGTTGGATTCGTTTTGCCCCCATTTTTGAAGGTACAGATCGCTGTACTTTCTTTCCAACTTGTAGGGAGTCTTTCCTCATCTAAAAAGACTTCTCAAACAGTAAGGGACTGACTTTTTTTACTACACTAGTTGTGTTTGGATTTCTGAACTTCTGGTTAAATTGATAGTGGAAATCGTTGAACCACACGTATTACACAACCTTAAGATTCTRTKCAATTCAKTTTTCCAGCACTATAATGGCGACTACATGTAGCCAAAGTTACTTTMGATTAGTATGAATTAAAACAAACTCKATTTGTTGCCTTATCCAACAATATATTCCMATCTTTCACCCATGGAAGACTTCTGGAATATTGTGAGTAGATCACAAAATTTACCCCTTCTTCCATAGACTTTACCTGCACTTCATGGTACTATGTTATTATTACTGTCTCAGTTACCAAAAAAAAAGTTGAAGAGGACGCAAAAAAAACACCGGCGTTCAATTTATAAATCGCTTTGCGCGTCACCTTACTCAAATATTTAACTAGCACATGTGTACCTGCCGGAGATCATAGCCCACTCGCGCAGTATATCTCTAAACGAGCCAGTTATCAAGAAAAAAAAGGCGTATCTGTCGGTGCTTGTCGTTTTTGCGGCCAGTTGCGCGCTCATGAACCGGGCTGTTAAATATTTATGAGCATCGGGAAAACAAGTTGATGCTTCGTTTTTAAATGTTAAGTAATGCAATTTGTTTTGTCCGCGGACGCGGTGGGATCCTTCAGCTATCGCCGTTTACAAGGGTAAACTGCGGACGACGGCATAAATCTGAATCATGGCCCCCGATCTTTTTAATGTCAGTAGGAAGTGACGGGAGTGAGGTCGAAAATGGAGACAAAGGTAGTAAAGCATGAGTCGATCGGTATAATTATCGCAGACGGCGACAGACGACCTTAAAGGGGAAGATTGTCTCGCGTTTACACTTTCTTGTCGTATCGTAGTGCCTATGATCGTTGAGATTCTTTTATTTGAAGAAATGCATTCGTAAAATAATTAAGATAAGTAACATTACGATTCAACATTGCCTGCTTCGAAGTAATCGCTTTCGAAAGCCACCGAAAATGGTTCTTCCAGTCGTAACAATGCTGGAAGTGTTCCAAATAATGTCCCTTGAGACGGGTTTTCCATCTCGAGAAGAGAAAAAAATCGCGAGATATCAGTTTCAATGGATTGAAAGAAGTTAAGGAGCCTTTCGCTGCTGATGGCTAATTCTTCCTGTGAAAGGTTTTTCTGGACTATTTTTGTCCATATGCTCTTGATTTGGATGAAGCACACACACGCTGGCTACCCCTAGGCCCCAGTCTTTAGAGCAGGTAGTGCCTGCAACCCGTCAAGTTGCTATTGCTTTTAGTGAACCCAAAATATAAAATTTGGAACAAAAAAAAACTGGAAATCATCTGGTTATTGTTTCTTTTCGGGATTATAGCAGTAGATCTAGCTTTCGCCACCTGTAATGATGGTGTACACTAAATGGGATGCACCATTGTTGAAGCGATCCAAGGTAGATCTGCACCAATTTACAAGGGTTTTTTTTAGCTACAGTTAAATTGTGTGGTGTCCAACGAGCACAAAGTTTCCTTGCTTTTAGATGATCGTGCAGAATTGGGTATTTTCACTTTTTTTGAGAACTACGTAAAATGAATCTTGAAGTGCATATATATCGTACGCCATGTTAAAAAAAACACAAAAAAAATATTTGTAGGTAGAAAATTTCAGGTCTGAAATTCGAATCTTAGGAGTCACCGCCAAAACGCTTCTATCCAAGGTTATTCAACTCGTGACGTCAAGTGTCATGTAAACACTACCGAGGAGCGTGCTGTTTAATGGTGTAGTATCATTCTTGTATTGGAAAAGCCTCTATGTGGTGTTTATTGAAAGGACTGTGTAAGAGGTCGCACCAAAAAGTGATTTGTGTAGATTTACATGCATCTATTATGTATGGAAAACAAAACAAGTATTGTTTTGTACATGGTTGTAAAAGTACTTTAGTCAGTACAGCTAACAAAATTTTTGTAACCGTTCCTCGAGATTATCAACGTATGAAAAAGTTGTTTAAGGCCCCTAGACGTGATGATGTGCCGAAATTGCAAAGTTTGTTTTTCTGTTGTAAAGATCATCTTAATTCTTACTGTAAGTTTTATTATTATTTTTGGGGTTATAAGTGTTTACCATTCAGTTTCCATTTTGTTATAACTTGAAGAGGATATGAAAAATTATATGCATTTTAAGTTGATAGAGGGAAATGTTATAATAAAGAACGACGTTATTCCCCATATATTAGACTGTTAGCCAGACCGGAAACGAGCCGCAACAGCACCGAAAATAAATGTCAAGTTTAGGGTACATTTTTGATTCTTACATTTTTATGTTTACAAATAGTATGTTTCCAACAACCCACTGTGATAAAATTTTCAATGCTACGTTAATTTGATAAAAAGTTTACTTATGCTGTTGCTTTTAGCTTCCTCATCGCCGCCGCGTTGAACCGCTCGTCGCTGTACACAAATTCCAATGAACATGCCTTCAGAAGTCGTAACTCATAAGTATTTCGCTTTTTCTTGGCGTATTTTAATTCGCTTGTCACAAAATGAACGCAAACCACAAACTGATAAATTGACGGGCTGAGGCTGACGCGTGACGCGCTGACCCCAGACGTAAACAAGCGGCCATTTACACGACACCTGACGTCACGGCCAATATGTTGGCGTTTTGGCGGTCCCTTTAAATATTCACATTTTTAATATTAAAAATACACCTTACGATCCATTTTTTCGAATTTATACGCTGTCACAGCTGTTTTGTGGATTAGATGCTACCTATTAATATGCAATTTAATAAAATATAAATACATGGCAAATACCCAATTGTGTTGACTGCTTTCACACCCATCTCAGATTGTTGGAGAACATTGTCACCAACATGCTTCGTACGACTGACGTCCAAACTTCCCTCGTACTTTGATGGAGTCGGCGTCTACTCACATATTTGGGCTATATCTGTCCAACACTCTATTTTCGTCCTGCTCTTATTTTCGTCGCAATTAGTCGATTTCAGTTATGTTCGGGTCGGTCTTAATTGGCCTTAGAAAGGATACGCTGAGCGGCCGTATCGTGACCAGTATTTAATTTATTGACGATGTTTATTCTGTTTGACCCACTTGCGTGTTAGAAAATTCATAGATAATTAATTGCGACTGCACCGCGTTATACAGATATCAAAGTGGGCCTTTCTCCTGGGAGAACGAACTGTTAAAGGTTAGGGTGTCTCCAGCGAACATGATGTGTTAAATCGATTAGAATTAATAATAATCATAATAATAATAAATGGATTTTATTGAAACAAGAGTAGATACTGAGAGTAATACATCATAAGCAATAAAGGCAAAGAAAAATTATGCGTCAGCTGGCCGAATTCCACCAATCAGCATTAAATTGATGATCGCTTTATCTCTAAGAGTATTTACTCATACATCTAATTTTACTCAAATTTGTGCATATTTCAAAACCATTATTTGTTATTGTTCTCAAGTTGTAAAAATCATTTCATGTATTATATTCATCTTGCTGGCTGTCATTGATTTGCAAAAAATGGCTCGATGTCACCAAAATCAAAATTATTACGAAATTTACATCACCATTAAACACACAGTATAAATTATTACAAATGTAGGTATTCCTTTAAGTTCAATTAATCTAATGATGGCAATGTAAGTTATACTTCGATTATTACTTCTGCTGAAGTTTTTAAGTGACATAAAAGTAATTTATGTTTTTAACTTTAATCATAAATGCATGGTGTATGTGCTTAAAGCGCCTAATATTGTCATCTGAAACTGAATATGTGCACATCGAGAATACTCCCTTAAACTGGGATATTAGCAAATTTTGGATTAAAAACCGTGATCGCATTGATCTGATATATTTTAAATAGATCAAATTTGAGTACTTCTTTTTATTCTTTGGCTAAAATAATGACCAAGGCATAAATAGGAAGTAGTGCTGTTGGGTCGATTGTATAAATGCATATTACATCTCAATTCGACGACGATTTTGTACACATTATGTAAAATCAGAATTAGATAGTTGCATAAAATTATGCGAGACATGGTTTGTTATGAACACAGTACAGAATATACCATCTTTATTTGATTATCCCATTTTTCATTTAGCTATTATTTTTTTTAAGTTCAATCTCCGTAGTCCGCCAGTGCATTGCTTCCAAAAATTAACCCAGCGCTTAATAATTTAACCAAATGAAGCCTAGTTTAAATAAACTGAAATATATTTAACCCGTTTTCAAAAAGTCTCTTGTATACTGGCATTTTAACAGAACACCGGGTTTTAATTCGTGCTTATAATACTACTGGATTCCTAAAACTTACGTTAAATAGACTTTCGTATCTCTTAGTTCGGATGGATTTTTGCTCGAAATAACTGATATTTTTGGTTTCACTGTATTACTTTGAAATTTGGAACTAAGAGGATTGGAGTTACCACCAAATACAAATATGTGACCGATTATGTGTATCATGCATACTTGAACAACACCTATAAGAAAACATATTATAAGAGCTGAGCAAAGTAGAAATCGTGACTCCTGGCCAAAATAACCTTGGAAACAATTTGACAACGACTTATTGATTGTAATTTGCACAGGTCGAATATGAGTTCTGGATGAAATTTGTGAAATACGCTTGTCTATAAATTTTACTTCATTAACAATTTCGTAAATACGTACTTAATTAATCAGCTAAATGTATGGAAGGTGGAAAGAGCCCAGAGTTGGCAGTCCAGGTCCAGTGGGTTGGCAGCTGCCCCCCTTGCCCCCTCTTCGATACGCCCAGGGCCGGCACAGTCACCGGACCTCAACCCCATAGAAAATTTGTGGGAAGAGGTTGGACGTCGGATTCGCACTTCCCAAACAAGCAAGCAAGCGGCAATAAAGTTTCGTCGTCTTCAACACAAATGTTGCTAAATGGGTTTAGGGCGTAAGGACGAGCAGATCCTAATACAAATTTGCACTTAATTGTCGATTAATCGTCGTCTGTCCCACCCCGCTTTTTTGGCAAGTCAAAATCACTATTTTGGTTGCTACTTTGAAGAGTTACAAGAATCGACCTTCAAGCTAAAGAGTTTGGAACATTGGTGAACCAAGTAGATTCAACTAGAGGAAGATTTGTTAGAGAACTTTGGTCTTTTTGCTTGTTTGGTCGTGGAAAACAACCCATTTTCATGCTCATTCTTTTTTTTAGCCACGTCGAGGTTTATATAACAAAAAAGTAGCTCATCTTTCCTTGGTGGATTCGTACTTGACGTCAAACTTAGCTACGTGACTAGTCACGTCACCTATTCATTTTGGAAAAAAATCTGCAATCTCGTGGCGGATCACCCACGACATTTTCTGGCCGCACGTTGGCTTTTCCGCGTTGACTCCGTCGGTGTCTCCTGTTGTTGCCCGGCTGTGTGCCGTGTGCTGTTGGCGGTTAATGACCGTTTTACAAACGCCGCTTTTGGTCGGCCAACGGCACTGTGTCTCTAGGAAATTAATTCCGCGAGCGCTCCATCTTTTTTTTTTCCCAGTCCATTTCCACGCGAAAATGGGGAGAGGCAGTTTGGGAGCCTTTAGAGATTCATATATGTTTTTAATTCCGATTGGTGAGAAATCACTTTCTGATGATAGACTCAAAGTACTTTTTTGCGACGGCCACCTAGGTTGTTGATCGCTGTTATAAAGTTCGCGTAAAAAAAACCACGGCAATACTTGTTTGAATAAATAGTTCGTTCGTATTTCTCATTAACTTCTTCTTTCATAAAAACAAGCAGAAATTCGCCCCGATTCATTTATGCCATTTGCAAATGAATTACAGAAACCACGATTTCCATTAACTAAAATTAACTGGAATTACAATTTCTGATGGACCGTACTCGTATGTTCGTTGATGTTGCTACTTCCTATTTGTATAGCAGAAAAGTACGGAACCACCACGATATTTCAGGTTCTGTTTAACCGATTTTTCTGAAATTGTACATGGGCCTATGGGAAATTAAAATCCATCCAGCTCTCGTTTCCGAAATATGGGCGCAAGTTGCACTTTTTAAATTGGGAAGGGGGACACATCATTGAAAAGAATATTTTTTTCCTGATTTCAAAAATGTATCACACTTGTACAATTTATTGCTTCTGAGTTGAGAAAAGTGTGATAACAAACTTGGGTCCTGCAAAAAACTTCGGGATAAAAACCATATTCGTTATCGCTAAGTAAGAACAAAAACTCCAGGTGTCTCCATTTTCCTCGTGACTGGTGATAATTTTTATTCGCCTTGTTATTTGCAATCGCAATGCCTCAGTTTTTGATGATGATTGGTTATGGAGGTAGAAGACGAAGTAGTTGCTCTCTACAATGCAATTCATGATGATCGTGAACCTACTGCCAGTTCAACAGTTATTAAAACATTGCAGCGTTTTGACAAAACTGGCGGTGTTAAAAATCGTTAAAAACCAGGACGTCCAAAGGTTGCTATGAGTGAGGAAAGCAGCTTAAATGTCCTTTTAGATGTGCAAGAGTATCCCAAGTGTTCCGTACAACGGCTTGCTTTCACTCACCATATTAGCAGTAGATCTGTTCAGAAAATTTTGAAAAAAGAGAAGTTTCATCCATACAAAATTCACTTATTACAAGAACTGAGCGAAGATGATTTCGATCGTAGGGTAGAATTTTGCGAAACTGTTATTAACATGGTAGATCAAGATAGAAACATTTTAATTTAGATTATGTTTTCTGATGAAGCGAGTTTTGCCACATTGGTAATGTGAATAAACATAATTGCAGATATTGATCGGACACAAATCCACATTGGATGGAACAAGTCCACACACAACACCCTCAGATAGTGAATGTCTGGTGTGGTATTATCGGTGAGCCCATTATTGAGCCTTTTTTCATCAATAGAAATTTAAATGCGGTCAAGTATTTACAGCTCTTGCGCGAACACATTATACCAGAACTTATTCGTCTGTTCCCTAATCGTGGAAATGCTGCGCGTCCTTCTGAACAGATATGGTTTCAGCAAGATGGTGCACCGCCCTATTTTGCAATTAACGTTCGTGGATATTTGAATGCGATATTTCCAGAGAGATGGATTGGTAGGCGCGGAGCGATAGAATGCCCAGCACGTTCCCCTGATCTGACGCCGCTTGATTTTTTTTCCTGTGGGGGTATCTGAAAATTCGTATTTATGCTGATCGGCCACATAATGCAGAAGATTTAAAAGGACGAATCAGGGCAGAAATTCAGGAGTGACCTCCAAATATGCTACAAAGAACATTAGAAYATTTCTACTCAAGCCAGTATGAAGTAAATGGGAGACATTTTGAGCATCGCCTGTAATGTAGGTAAATGCTTTTTTTTTACTTTTGGGGTAATAAATTGATCAAACTAGACGAAAATTATCACAAGTCATTGAAAAATCGGAATACCTGGCTTTTTTGTCCATTTTAGCGAGAAAGAAAACTGTTTTCCTTCTTTTCGTGCCTTTCCAGGCTCAATTATTGTATTCTATTGGGTTAACTTTTTTTCAGTAGTTTACTTGGAATTTATTTACATTTACAGAGAGAAACAAAAGCAACAACAACATGTAACAAATAATAATTAACTTGTCGAAATAGCAGTAGGGTATTACTAGTAATAGTATGGAGTTATACTAATACAGAAGGTATAAGAATTTTCTTGGATACCTTATATTTGTCAAAGAATAATGGAACGTCCACATAAGTTTGCGCAAAATTATCGTTACACGATGAAAACTCGACTTTTATTCCTCACGAACATTGGAAAGCGGCACCTACACTCCAGGAAGACTTTATTAAATCGTCGACTATCCGACATGGTGTGCTCTTTACATAAGAGCCACGTTCTCGTCGAAATGAAATAAAGAAAAATCCGCACCGGGAGATTGTAATACCATAATGTGTCTGCTACGAAATGTGAAAGTGCAAACTTTCTTAAAGCAGCGCCTCCGCGAACCACTGTAAAACTGGGTTGCGATCGTTTGCCAAAGAAAACACGGTTTTAAAACTGTGTAGAAAATGTCTGTGAGAACGTGTTTAAAAAAGATTGCTTGGACTATTACGTCTGGTTGATAAGGACAAGATTTTTATGCCATATAGCACATTATCTTCCATCTAACCTTACTCAGTATAAATCCAGAAAATTACAAAGTGTAATAAATATAGTACCATGTTTTGGTATACTTACTACTATTACTCCTGTACATCAAATCCAAATAGTGAACATACTTTTCTGACACGGAAACACTAGAATGGTCTAATCGTATTTTCGGATTGTTTTGTATTTTTGCGAAAAAACTATATTTTCAGTTCGACAACACAACATATAAAGCATCACAATATGCAAAATGAATTACTATAGTACACCTTTTTAATGCTAGTGTCTAGAGTATACAGGATGCTTCACGAATGATAATAACCCTGACGAAATTCAAAATGCAACCCAAAATATTTATGGTGAATGCAAGAAAAATTCTTCTGCTGCTGCCCGTTTATACAGACAACGTTTTCCAAATAGAGGAGCTCCTGCCGATACAATTTTGAAGAGACTTGAATTAACTTTAAGGACAAACTGGCCACCACTGAAAAAGTCAAGAGATAGAACAGCAACAGGCCCTGACAATGAAATTAGAGTATTGGAAATGATTGACGAAAATCCTCATATTAGTCAATGGGTAGTCTCAAGAGCAACCCGTATTAGTCTGTCTTCAGTACACCGAATAATTAAAGGCAATAAATTTCATCCGTATCAGTTGCAATTGGTTCAGGCCTTAAAGTAGACATATCATCCTAAAAGACAAGTTTTTTGTAACTTTTTTTGGGAACACCAAAATTTGAATGTGAGATTTTATGACAACATTTGCTTCTCAGATGAAGCAAGATTTTTTAATAATGGTGGAGTTAACAAACATAACATGCATTATTATGTGCAAGAAAATCCACGTTGGATTCGAGAAGGACATTTTCAAACTATCTACTCGACGAATGTCTGGTGCGGAATATTGGGGAATCAGATTGTTGGGCCTTATTTTTTTCACGATAGTTTAAACGGCAATACTTATGGAAATTTTTTAAGAAACATTTTACCGGTACTTCTCCAAAATGTAAATTTACAAGTAAGACGAGATCTATGGTTCCAACAAGATGGGGCACCTGCGCATTATCATAGAATAGTGCGAAACCATCTTGATTTGGTTTTGCCTAACCGATGGATAGGAAGAGGTCCAATTAATCCTTGGCCACCGAGAAGCTGGACCTTACCCCTTTGGTATTTTTTTCTGTGGGGAATGGTAAAAGAGCAAGTATACCAAACACCAATTGAAAGTGTAGAACATTTAGAAAATAAAATACGTGATGCATGTAGAACCATCACTCCAGAAATGTTAAGGCATGTTAAAAGATCGTTTTGGGCACGAATTCAAGCTTGTGATATTGAATAAACATTTTTCAAAAATAAAATTTGTTTTACAATACCGAATTTACTTAGAGCAAATGATTGAAGTGTATGTCAAAATTTGCGAATTTATACAACTCTCTACGTTTTATATTTTTAAAGATGATGAACAATTATCAATGTTACCTCTGCAAATGTATTTTGGGTTGCATTTCTAATTTCGTCAGGGTCATTATCATTCATGAAACATCCTGTATTATCTGTTTAGATGTAGCTGTAGTTTTTAAAATAAGCTTTTCTGATTAAGTCAAATTCTTCTTTGTACCTTAATTCGAATTCAAGTTTTATCCATGTAAATTTTTACGTAATTTTAAACCTATATCTAACAGGACCAGATCAAGATTCAAATAGACTTGTCAGGATTAAATTAATAATTTTCAGCACAAAATCTGTCTAAATCAGTTAGTTCTGCTTTATATTATCAGAAAGCAGGAAATAATAATACATCTAGATATCATCAGTATGAAAATGAAGGTTGCAGTAAAAAACTGCAGGTATCGGATCAAAAACTGAGCCTTGAGGAACGCCAGAATGGACAAGACACAAGTAACATCTAATTAGATTTATGACAGATGCATTAGAATCACTGTAATGTAATAATGACATGAGAAGTTAGTAACTCAGTGTATCGATGATCTCACTAAAATCATGTAAAACCAAAGGCGTTTCTTGTTATCTGTCGCAACGTAACAAAATTTGGCTCCAGTTCTCGACAGGAAAGGTTATGCTAACTTTTTTTTGGGACGCAAATGAGGCAAAGTTCGAGAACTACCTGCCTACTGGAGTCAGTGCTACAAGTGTCATATACTCAGAACTCCTCAAGAACCGTCTCATGTTAGCAATCAAAGCCAACTTGCGAAGATCTCTAAGTAAGGGTATGCTTTTGCAACACGACACTACGAATACAACTACAAGTTAAGGGCGATTAGGTGGCAAGAAATTTTAAAGTAATGATGAGGTAATCCAGGATATACTTGAATGGCTCTGCACACGCCCAAAGGATTTTTTCCTTCGGATATTGAAACCCTTCAAAAACGCTGGAAGAAGTACATAGATTATAATGGAGGCTACTTCAAGAAATGACATACTTATTGTTAAAATTGTTTTAATAGAAATATAAAATATCAACTTTTGTTGCTTATTTTGGCCACTTTAATGTCAATGGCCTACTTCAGGTGAAACTCCAGTGGGGTCTCATGTGTTCCAACAAAAGAACATTATTTGTGAATAAAAGATTTCATATAGATAATCCTTCCATCGTTTCTAATTTTACCAGAGGCAGTACGAAGTTTGTTCGCCATGGCATTGTCTGTTTACATCATACTTCGAATCTTACGCTTAACAGATTAATCAATTGAGCTGCTATAATCATATTTTTGCTTAAACAATCTTGTACATGTTTTCTTTTGTCTTTTCAGGCTATTACCAGCCTGCTGGACCTCTTATTAGTGTGTCCCATGGACACGGACATTCACAACCACCTGGGCCTAAAGGGACACCCATTTCTGAGATGTCACCAGCCCTGTCGCCCATGCCGACCCTGCATCCACCAGGTCCCAGCTCAACGGGGGATTCTTCCGACAATGAGGTAACTAAAAAAAATCCCTAGTGGCTGATACACCCGTAAGTTTGACGTGGACACAAACTTCAAAGCAATTTTATTTCACTGGGATTTTCCAGTGGTCTTAATATTCAATGTAGATCTCGGTACTTACCGAGCGTACCATCCTACCTCGTAATTCATAAAGCCAGCCATCGCTAGAAAGTGTTTCCACGTCAAAAATCTAATCTGACCATTTGGAGTTTCGTTTTAATTACTTACATCTCTTTCTTTTAATTAGGTGATAATTACGTCAGTAACCAGCGCTAAGGWACCCCTCCCCCCTCAGCAACCACCCTCCCACTATCGGATCAACCAGTATCCCCCCACTCCACCATACTCGTACAGCTACCCTCAGTATTATCCCCCTCCACCACCCCACCCGCCAGCATACGCCCATCATGATCTCTGTTATTCCCCCACGCCTTACATAACGCACAAGTACGCCACCTTCAGGAGGTACATGCCCAATCCGCAGTATTACCAACACGGCACCACGGATCTCTACAATCCACAGAGTGTACCCAGTCAACAGAGCCAACAGGTAATTCGAATTTCGCGGGAAAGAACGTCAACGTTAAATGGCGGGAAATTCAAATTTGATGTAGAATTTTTCGCGTAGCTTCGTTCAGTATGTTCCTTGGATGTAGCTAATTGTTTGTAATTGCAATCAGATTGTGACGGCGACGCCTACCGCCGTGAGCGGTAGCACATTTCAACACCCGAGCGGACCACCACCGATTCTCGAAACATTTCCACCTGCGGCACCCACTGCTCTCGTAGAAACATATCCCCCACACTACTACCCTGGCTACGGGCCCGCGCCACCTTCGTGCTACACTCATTCGTCACCATCAAGAAGTATACCGTTCATAAGTAAGTCGATTTAGTTTATCGATTCTGAAAAAAAAAGATTGAATTCACCTTCTCAGATGCAGCGACATATCAGCCCTGTCCGTGCCCAATGCAGTCCTGTCCAAAAAACGGACTTACTGGGCCTCTTACTGGTGATAGCAAGAGGTCTAACATTTCGTCAATTGCCAAAGAATCTGTTCCATTGCCACCCGTCGCGTCGCTCGCTCTTCCCCTGGAACCAGCCAGTGCGACCGGTCCCCCAAGCCCTGCTCGCGGCTCGGCGGGGATGCCTCCACCCCCCTCCCCAGCAGGAGCCACCTATCAACCAGGATCGACTCCCAAAGTTGAGAATTTAGAAGACCGCAAGCCGAAGAAAGCTCGCGTCGGGAAGGCGATGGTCAGGAACAACATCGCAGCAGCCAACGGAGTACCGCCCAATACGATGCTGTTAATGATGCACCCATCGCAGGAGAACTACATAGGAAGCGTCAAAAGAGAAGTGGAAAGCCCCAAAGAGGCTGAGCAAAAGAAAGAAGAGACTGTAACTAAGGTGGCTGAATTACCAACGCCCGAAGTTGAAGAGAAAGAAGAAAACAAGACGGGGAGGTTGCAGGACGTCACACAGTTAAAGACTGAGGAAGAGAAGGTTGAACCTGAGGAAGTCGTGGCGGAAAAGGTTGTCGACAATGAACCTTGCATAAAAACGGTCGCGGAAAACGTAAAGGTTAAGAATATGAAGAGAAAAATGAAGCTGGAACCTGAAGTCCAATGTTCCCCACCCAAGAAACCAAAAACAGAGAAACCCAAAGGCAGCTACAAGGATTTAATCAACAAAAACGCCAACTGCATGAAAATAAACAACGGCAGAAGAAAACTAAACGAACCCGCGAGGAGGCTGGTGAAACTKAAGAAAGCAACCACCAGACAAAAACTGGCAGTCATGCGACAAGAAACGCTCGCGAGAAAATCCAGAACAAGGCCTCTGACTGCCAGCAACTTGCACAACTCCAAGCTGAACATGAAGGAATCGAAAAAGCTCGCTTCGGAAGCCGAGCTCACCGAAAACAAAGAACCGACGACGGCGAAGAAGAAGAAAAAGCTCGCACCGACCATGTTGGACAATCTCTTCGCGAAGAACAGTGTTGACAGGACGATTGACAGTGTGGTGAGTGAGGCGACGGCCAAGTGCAAAGGGTGCAAGGTCGAGAAGAACAATAACAATAAAAAGAGTACAAACGTTAAGTGCGAGAAGAAGACGGCGGAATGCAAGGGCATCATCGGCGCCGCCAAGAGGAAGGGAAGGAAGAGCGTCGAAGCGGTGCCACAGGCAGTGCCCAAGGTGCCCAGGAGGTCCCTGCATTGCCCGAGGTGGTCCAACGGGTGGACGTGGGAGGGAGAACCATTCGAGGCCACCGTTTTCATAAATGTGAGTAGATTTTTGAGTTTCGTTGTTTGGAATGTGCGTTTTATTATCAGATCTCCTCTCACTGGGCCCACATCGATTTTAGAGTGGAAGGGGACGCCTCTTCCCGTTCGGGTCGTGGTCTTTTTTCAGCATAAGTAGAGGACGAATATCGGCGTCTTCTTACTGAAACTTGTTGGCATTCTCAGCCGTCCATTTCTCTGTCTGCTTGTTGGTAGCTTCTCTTATGTCCAACAAACTCAGTTTGCTATATCGTAATAGTTGCTGCCTTTACCCATCTTTTGAATAAAGCATCAGCTTGGGCTATACTGTATCTTGAAATCATACTGCTATTTTTTTCCATCCACCTATCAACTTATCCTATTATGGGGTATTTTCGTCCATATAACTATGGTCTATAGACAGAAAGTGCTGATCTCTGATCTTCTGTGCCAAGATGGAGCTTACTGTATAATGCTATCTTTAGTATTCTGAAAGCTTCCTTACAGACTTAGTCCCATGCAAATGTCGTGTTAGATTCTGTGACTTGAGATAATGAACCATTCACAAGTCTTCTGTAACAGGTGCAGATTTTGGATTGCCCTTTTTTGGTGACCTTCAGTATTTCTTTCACTTGTTCTTATTTTGCTAAAGGTAGTCTGAGTGCCTGATTAATAGGTATTAATTCTAAGGTGGAGTAAGTCTATTCTTCTCAACGGTTTGTCCCATTTTTTGAACACTTGCTTGATGTATTGGTGGCTTCTCATCACTGATGTGTATTGAATGTCCTCTTTGCTCGCTTGACTTGACACCCTTTCAGTTGAACTCTCACCTCTCGGAGAAACTCTCCAGTAATCCAAATTCAACATCTAGACACCAAATTGTTGCATGTGTGATATTTGATGGAACGTCCTTTATTTATTTACAGTTCGAAAAAACGATAGGTTCTTGACGAGAAGACATACTGATTTTTTGATTTGCAATTTAGACTTTGACATAAAGTTTTCCTGATTAACTGTTTGACTTTTACAGAGTGATGAAACTACTGTGACAAGAAAATGCTACCCAGCGATGAGGCACAAAGAAGGTGACCTCATAGAACCTAGGGACTGTGTGCTATTGAAGGCTGGTCCAAGAAAAAATGATCTTCCATTTGTTGCTAAGGTTGCTGCTCTCTGGGAGAGTCCTGAAGATGGTAAGTGCATGTCAATGTTCCGAACTCTTTTTGAAGTTTTTAAAGAGATATTTATTTCATCCCAGTAATAATAAATTTTGTTCATTGTTTTTGTTTGTTCCAGGTGAAATGATGATGTCTTTGCTATGGTACTACAGGCCAGAACACACTGAACAGGGCAGATTACCCATAGATCAACCTGACGAGGTGTTTGCTTCGAGGCATAAAGATTCCAACAGTGTGGCCTGTATAGAGGATAAGTGTTATGTACTGACGTTCAATGAGTATTGTAGGTAAGTACGAACCAAAAACACCCTCATACTCAAACTTTCTTGTCTTTGACGTTCTTCTTGTAAAAATTGCTTTTGCATGAGAAGAACTCATCTAGATTGCTTGCTTATTGTATCTAACAAGATCCTCTATCTGGTGTTACTGCAGATTGACAAGTGATTACTTGAGCATTAAGTAATGATAATGTGAAACATATGCTTACTTCAGGGCATACTTCAGATCTGGTTCAAACTTTGATTTTTTTTGTTCATATTATTTTCTTTTTGTTTCTGTGATGTTCGATTTGTCTTCTTTTATAGTCTTTTTTTGTTCTTTTGGATGTCATTTTATTTCAGAATTTTCTTGGGATGTATTGAGGAAATAATTGATGGAATAAATTATTTCAAGCATATTCAGAGTTCAATTGGGTCCACTTTTGCTGTGTAAACTTATATATAAATATATAAATTTCATTTTGGGTGTTGATATTATTAGGTCCACGTCAGGTTCTGTATTTAGGTCAATATTAGGTGCTACATCTTGATTAGGTCTATGTTTTCCAACATTATAAAGATACTTGTTGAAGGTATTATTTAGAAATGATATCCTTATTAAAGAGAGATATGCCATATTTCAGTATTGAAGTTCTTCTATATTAACCTTTGGAAAATGTGTGACATCATTGTTGTCTTAATTTTTTACAAACTGCCAAATCAAGCAGTTTAAGTAAATGATTTGAATGAGAAGGCAGTAAAAGAACTGTCACATGGTATTTCACATCCAGTCGCTCAAATGCTTTAACAAAATAATMTTCAATTTGAAACATRCTTTCCTTTAAAAATAAGTAATGGAGGACACTTCCTTCCTGCACTGTAAGCGAGCAGAAAATGGTGTTTTCTCTCCCAGGGCAACTGACAGTTCTTGTAGTTGGCAACTGTTTCCCTCCTACTATTTTTATTTTTGAGGGATCATGACTGTTTCATCAAGATACCATAAATTTTTTGGTACAATACAGAGTTCCTCCAAAGTTATTTTTAGTCATTCAAAGGGCAGAATACAGGGATCAATCCTCGTACTACAACCATTGAAAGGAAATGCACTTTTTGACGTTGCTTTAACAGAGAATGATGTATATTATACAGGGTAAGTCACGACGACCCTTCCATTTAAGAATATCAGGAAACAATTGAAGACATGTTCTGAAAATTTGTTGGGTATAGTTTCATGCTAGACTCATTTCATTTAAAATGTTTTTAGATTTCGGCCACTTACTATACAACAGCACATGATCTCTCTGCTGTCATTATACCATAAAAACGCCTGCTTAATTTTTTGTAAATAGTCTTAACCCACAAAAGTAATATAAAATCGCAAATATTTCCTAAGCTTTTAGGAATAGACCCCAACATACCTAGATAGAGATAGAAATGGTAGATCACTCACTAAGCCTCAAACTACATGTCATATTAACAAAGTAATGATGAAATTCAACGGGTATTCTATAAATGTCATAATATGCAGGGTATTCCCTTTAAATTAATAAATTAAAAAAAATATTTGAAATAATTGTTACCTAACATAATAATTTCTATTCCAATTAGATTCAGTTTCAGTAACAATTTCGGGAATTAAATTTTTGTCATAATGTGTGAAATGTATAACATTTGCTGTTGTTAAGCTTCTTCTGTTGTTTCAGGTACCGCAAGAGCCTGAGGCGGCTAGAGGAAGGCATCGAGGACACGACACCGTGCATTCCAATACCGGAACCGTACCCCCGCCTGCACAGGCAGCCGCCAACGACGCAGCTGACGCCAGCCGACCTGGTGTTCTTCTGCAGGCGGGTGTACGACTTCCGGCAGAAGAGGATCGTCAAGAACCCCAGTTAATTGTCTTACCCCCGCTCGAAGCATGGAGTCGAGTGAAAACAATCAAAATATCCGATTGTTCTTGTCCCTTTGTTGTCTGTTTTTATTAACTTATTTATTGTATATAAACGTACGTGGCAGGTAATATTGTCTTTCGAATGTTCACAGAGAAATTCTTTTAAATGAGGGATCATTTGTACTATAGAGAATATTAATATCAAATGTTTGTATAGAAAGAAAACGGAGAAAAAGCAAAAAAATCATAGATGACTATATATTATTATTGCTACTATATATTTAACACAAAAAAAATTAGCTATAGTCGTTACAGACCCGGTGTAAATGGTGTGTGCTTCTGTAGGCGGTATTAGTAAGTTTTTTGTCAGTGTCGTCATGCAATTATAGTAGTCAGAACGCATGCATTTAAAAGGCGGACAACTCGGGAATCATCAAATTAAAAAACAAGAGTATTTAGTGATTATCGTTAAGTTTTAACAGCCCCACACAGATCCGTTATACCTTTCCAATCGCGGGCTCTATTTTTACATTTACCAATTTTATTCTGTTATTATTATTTTTTTTTGTTAATCTTATTTATGAGTAATATATATTTCTGGCCCTGTCGAGGCCACAAAAAAATGGATGCTTTTAAACTGTAGCCAAAGTCTTTTTTTATTTATTTCCCTTTTAACTTGTGTTTTAATCTTCTCCTTCTTGTCTCCACTTGTCGTTTTAGGTTTAGGCGTTTTGTGTACGGGAACATCCAATAGAAGTTTATTGTTTATACCTAAGCCTTTTTTAGGTGCCTTCCTATTGCTAACCGTAAGATCGCTTTTGTCTCTGTCAAGTTTATTTCGTGTCAATAATTGTGAATAAATGTGTGAAAGAACGACGTATTTTCTTCGCTTCCACAGGTTTCTTTTTTATTTTTACGGGACCTGCCTACAATTTCTACAGCTATTAAATAACAAGAACATAATCAAAAACTTGAAGTTCTTAAATATGAAGAATGTTTTTAACATCTGACAACTTTGCATGATTTCTGTTTCTAACATTTTGACAGATGAAGACAGTTCCGTTTTTTTACAAGATTTCATAGAAAACCATACTAGAGGTCGGTTGCACAAACGTGGATCAAAGTTAATCTGGATTTATCCGTGGTCGTTGCCTAGCAACGTCATGAATCCGGTGTTCTGATTAACGACTGCAGATTAAACTGGATTAAATTTGATCCATGTTTGTGCAACCGGGCCTAGAAGTTAGAAATTATGGTTCAAAATAAGAAAAAAAAATCAGTGAACTATGTTATACATACTTAGGTTACTAGGTGAATGAAAACTAGGGTTACCAACTACCCGCTTGTACAAGGCGGGATAACAGTGGTAAAAAAGCGGGACGAAGATAAGGAAGGCAAATCTTGAAAACAAAGGAATTACTAAATGCTAAGAGCTCTTAGTTGCTAACATTCTTCATTAAATTCTTGGTTTTGGGTGCATCATGGGGCAAATTTTGTATGAAACGCGAAAAAATTAAGGAAGGATATGACGGAATTTACATATTGAGGTTGCGGGCGTGGACCATTTCAATCTGCATCTTTTTGCCTGTAAATTACTACCCTGTGCGTATTGACAAAAACACAAGACATATTCAAAAGCGGATTGTTGGCAGCCCTGGTAGAAACCAAACTATATCAAGTTTAATCTCAAAATTGACCCTGACAGGTCGTAATGCATTTGTACTACCACCTAATACTTCTTATTCATTATAGTAGTTATATTCGTAGGTATACAGTTTTTTTCTTTGTGCTCACTGGTATAGGTATATGTTGTGATGGTAATGGAAATACATCACTGATGACATTAAAAATTTAAAGTTCTGTGAACAGCGGTATAGCAATATTCCACATTTTTTGCAGCTGTTCTTTAAAGATAAAAGACTTTTTAAGAGTAGTAGTTAATAGTTAAGACTAAAGTTTATTGATATATCAGCCCTAACAGCAGATTTTTGCTCTTTAGATAGATACTTGCATTTCATATCAAAATTTTTAATTTCTGTTACTAGATAACTATTGAACTATTTGTGTTCAAGCATTCATATTTTATCCACAATTATAAGAGTGTATATGCAGTTATAAAATATAAAATTTTATGAATTACTGGTGAAATACCAAAGCCCTTGGTTCTGACAAATGACTAAACTAGTTCAGAAAATCTGTTTAAATCACTTATTCAGCTTGGCTAAAGGTGTAGATTTATAGCAGAACATAGTTGACCAGTATTTAATGTGCCCAAATCTAGTGTTGCTTATATTTTTAAGAGTTTTGTAATTTTTACTGGAAGTACAAAAAATTGTGGTAAAATTAGTGGAAGGCCCAAATTGATTACAGAAATGAACAGAAGAACGCTTGTAAAAATTTGCTTCTTGGGCATAAGGTAAATAAATAATGTTACAGAAAATTCATACATAAATTGAACAACTGCATAATACCTATTTAGGCAAAGAAAAGTTGCTGTTAGAAAAGCAAAAATCAAGTGTGATAATTTGGGCCCAATCACAAGTTATCTTAAGACAGTCAAAGATTAGTCAAGAATAATCTTTAGTGATAAATCTAAATGCATGTGCACTTTTTGGACTTAAGAAAGCCATGGATTATGACGAAAAATGAAGTGTTTTTTATTAAGATTGTCTTTAAACAGAGTGTTAATTTTCCAAAAGGCTTGATTCTTTGAGATTGTGCATCTGCAGAGAATGTGTGTTATGTTGATGGTATCATAAATGCTGTAAAATGTCCAACAATTACTCAGGTGGTTTGAACATTTTATTTTGGTCTTCCAACATTCCAGTTCTCAATATAATTGAAAATATATGGCATAAGATTAAAGCCAAATTAATAAACGATCCTGAAACATCATTGTCTGCTCCTAAGAACAAAACTGCAGAAATATGGTCAATAATTTAATCATATTATGTAAAAGTTATTTTCTCATAGGAATAAAATTACTTCAAAAGCTTTGATAGTGCTATTATTTGTAGAAGTATGCACGTTATTACATGTTGTTCACAAAAAATAATGTAGCAAGTGACAAATAATTATTAGGGTTTTAGACCCATAATTTGACATTCTGTAGTAAATATTTTGCCGCTCTTTAAAATATAGAACAATTGAGTTTCAAGACTTTTTGGTCACCGTTTCAATGCCATTATTAGCTTAATAACATAAACATAAACGAATTTTTTTGTAAATTAAACGAAAACTTCGAGCAATTATCTATTACATAATTTGCTCATATTTTCATATTATATGCTTGAATAATCCTCGATTACGTGGCATGGAAGTTTCGTCGTGATTCATTCGCAGTACAATAATATCGTTGTTTTTTTAAATGCACATCAGCGCAAAAATTACAGATTCCTCTCCCGCCGATTACCTAATTTTCTTATCGAGTCGGCCGCGAAAAATCAATAAAACCGCGAATTCGGCAATCACCGATCGACGTCATGCGTATTGCGCGTCTAGCGGTTGGGGTCTCGCGCGACAGATGGCGCTGGTGGCTCGGGCGAGATCGTCGCGTGTTGGCAGACGGCGTTCGGTAGCGGGCCGGTTCCGTGATTGGTCCCGAGTACCGCCGAATGGGTCAATGTCTGTGCATCTGAAAATTGATGGTGAGGTGAAGCCCGTTGCGAATTAAAGATGGTTTAAAGACGGGTTCGCTGGCGAAAATATGAGGTGTGGGTGCATCGTTTAACAGTCCCGTGTTAGGTGTGCGTGTTTATCGGAACATTTATGTGGATAAATGTCCGTTTAGGGTGCGCAAAAAGTGTGGAAATAGGACAGTGTGAGCGAGTAATAAGTGTAAAGGGTGCCAGCAAGAAATGTGATAGATCTATGAAATACATCGTCTCCGAAGCCAAATAGACATGAGTGGACGCCCCAGGACGACGTCGTTCGCCGAGGGCAACAAACAACCGCTTAATCCCCCATTAGGCGGCTTAAAAATTAGCAGTAAGTTTTACACTTGTCCCGTTGTTCGTTCATTCGAGTGACGTCGCAACCAAGGCGAATGATTCCCAGAGAGCTCGATCGCCAGCAACATGGCTGCGGCAGTGCTCTTTTATCGAACGGATCGCCTCAACCGTAAAACAATTGCCCGTCGGATCAGCAAAAACCGGCAAAATGCCCGCTAGCTAAATGATCGCCACCCCACCGGAGGGTGTAACCCGTCGATGATGGCTGCACCTGCCCCAGTAGTAACCAGCAGATTACTGTGTTACCCACGGCAAAATGGGTGACAGAAATTCGTGAAACTGAGTCACTACGGGGGATTTTTTTTTGTCGCTAAAAATAAATTTCATAATACTATTGAACCCTGCATAGGTTATAATAACTGGGCTCTGACGGCGCTAAGTACGTCAACTTTCATAAATAACTCGGTTAATGACGTCAGGGGGGACGAAACGTCAAATTTCTGAAACAAATGAACGCTCCAACTCGATGGGATATGCAAATTCCGATTGACCCTAGCGCACCTAAGGTCGGGCGGCCTCTAATGGTCGAAACATGGTCAAGTATAATCGGGGCAGGGCCAAACCGACTCGACATACCTAAACCCCGAACAAAGACATGTTCATTATTAATTTACACCACGCTAGTAGTTACCATGGTAACCTTTATCAAACACTACGTCACGTGCTGATTGTTTCTTTCAAAATTATTTCGACAGCCGTAGTTTCCACCCTCTTATCAGCTCTATGGTTTGCGAATTTGACATCCCCATCTGTCATTTCTAGTTTGTTTTAGTAGTGCAGCAACAGTTACGAAACCGTGTATTTTGCATGTCTGGGAGTAATAATCTAATCAAGGAATTATCATAGCCCCTCAGTTGCTGTTACCGAGCGCAAATTGAATGAAAATGCTTCCAGGTCAGTGACGTATTGCGCACCGAAATTTATTTATTAAGATCACGTACGTACGCCGCACATAAACAATGCCGTGCGATTAAAAATGGAGTGTTCGGTTGTTTCGGAGATAAGGAAAGAGAATCGCGTTTATCGATACGCAGTCGACGCTGCTTGGGAAAAAAATGCCATTACCGAACAACCGACAATGGGAATATTTATCATCTGGGAATAACTTGTTTTGCTGCGCGTTTAATAATCCTCAGTCGTTCGGCGAGCTCAAATGCGTTCGGTAAAGAATTTTAAGTTGTATAATCAATATTTACTATAGTGTAAGGAGAATTTTAATGTGCGGTCACATGCTGCTCCGACGTATGATCAGACAACATCGATCGACACACGCGATCAGTGCCGTTTCGGAATGACACAAAAGCACGAGGACGAACCCAAGAAGACCGTCTTTCCCCAGCTCGTCTTCTGCTGGAAGCGCTTTTTCAACGGCACGTGCAAGAGTAAGTCAGCATGGCCTTGAGTGTTGTTACCAAACGTCAACTTTTTGACACGCAACATGCGAGAGTTGGTTAAAATTCCTCGCATCCTTCAGTGAGGGGCTATTTTTAACGCATGGCGGCTCTGAAGAAGGAAAAGAAAAAAGATGACGATGACCTGGACCGCTTCATACTTTCGGTGACTCGCGAGAAACCAGGTCAGCCAAATTCGGTTTGTGGCGGGATTTTTTTCGCGGGGAACCTTCACTGAAAGATTTTCGAAAAATTCCGGACCGGATATTCGTCTTTAGGCCCTCAAAGATGCTTCAAAACCAAGCTACTTTTTTTATATAGGTTAAAATGCGTTTAATCTATCAATTCTCCAATTTTTTAAACATGTCAAGAAGTAAACTCTGCTTCCTGAAATTCCTCAGGTATGACAGGAAAACCTAACCTAAAAGAACATCTTCCTATGTTAATTATTTACATTTCGTGTGTTTGTTCTTGGCATCGAAATAATACAATCTTTTGTTTTGCGTTGGTGGTTTTTCAGGCAAAGATGGAGGCAAGGTGACAACGGTAGTGGCAACGCCGGGGCAAGGTCCCGACAGGCCCCAAGAAGTCTCCTACACTGACACAAAAGTCATKGGCAATGGSAGCTTCGGTGTTGTCTACCAAGCGAAACTTTGTGKTACGGGCGAAYTGGTWGCAATCAAAAAGGTCCTCCAGGATAAGAGGTTTAAGGTACGATACATTTTAAGAAAAAAATAGTCTACTTTTTCCGATTTGTTCAGTGGCAATTGGATTATTGCCCGCTATTTTATCGCAGACTTTTAGAACGCTGTTTATTACCTTATCTGTTGGTGTTTGAGCTTGATAAGGTCACATTGACGAGCATATTGCACCAATTATTATGTGGATTAATACCATGTGATTAGTTTGTTCTGACACTTTTACGATAACGATATTGGTTCAAGTGGGTATCATGATTTAGACACTTTTTGTCGGGGCATAACTCTCAGTCATTTGATTAAGTAATAGCTTATTGTCATTAATTTTTAGGTAATTTAATTATGTTTTTCTTTATCTTTCGGCTGCGACATTGAACGTTTAAAACCTGTAACAAGAGTATAAGTCTGCGGTTGGCATGGTTACATAATTATCATTMGAACTTGTTTTCTTCTGAGAATTGAATTTTTTTCGTTGCKTAACAACWTTAATGGTTATATTTRTTGCTTCCCAGCTTGTTAGCATTTAAAGAGGTTTATAGTTACGAATGCAGTAGCATTGACATAAGTCCAAGTTATAAATTATCGGTGATAGAGCTTTAAACAATGAAAAAATTTATGAATGTACATTTTACTAGGTACTGTGTTAATTGGTTTCTTGCACTTTAATATTTATAAAGTACATGACTGCTTTTTCAGTATTTAATTTAATTTTATAGATATGGTTTTAAAAGTCCACAGATCAGACAAAGAACTCAAAGTTTTTTTAGCTGAATTTGTAACTTAGACATTGACAAGTTCATTAATAAACCGAGTAAGTCTAAATTCTTCACCCAAGTGGTTGTAGATCATGTAGAATGATTATTCTTTACCATGTGATGCGGGTACATTCAACATGCATTTGTTACTCTTATCGCACCAATCTTTTTTTCATTTCCATTTAGAGCTACATTTCTCGCAGTTGATTGTGAAATTTTGGTCATTCTACGGTTTAATCAATTTTTCTGCTCTTCATAATAGTAGATGATCTCTAATTGTATGGTGTTCTGCAACGACCATCCAATCTACTCTACCCAAGTTTACATAATTTATTTGCGACAAAATTGTTTCCTAATGAGGATGTCAACAGAAGTTTCCATACTCTACAAAAGTGTTTTCTCTCACGCCTACATCAACAACACTTTTGTACAGCAGAAAATATAAATCTTCTATAAACACCTTTGATTCTACAGTTTTATTTCTTGAAGAAATATGTTTTATATTATAATTTGCACACCGCTTCTTGTATTTCCTCGAATCATTAAATAACTTCCGTTTCCTCTCTTTTCTTTCTTACTACGCCTCTCTACTTCTTTCTTCGGTATCAAGATCTTCCAAATTAGAAATACCTTCCACATCCGGAACATATTCACTATCTGGTAACTGAAATTGATCATTTTCTTCAGCAGTTTTATACTTCTGCAGGCGTTAGGTACATGAAATCCAACATTCACATCAACAAACACCAGACTTTCAGAAACAATCTTCTGTTATTTCTGTGGAACCCCGCTTTCACTTTGTGGAGCTAACAGCTTAAGAAGCTGTCATCCTCTTGAAGTCATTACTGCCAATAGAACTGCTGCGAAAAAAAATGTACACTTGTAGGTTATTTAAATGTTACAATTAGTAATTTTAAGAACTTATACAAAACTGGTGCAAATTTTGTTTTCAAAATTTGTCAGTGATCTATCTCAGTGACAATGTGGAGTAGATTATTGCTGCATGTCATTGTGGAATAAACTTTTGTTACAGATTTCGCACAGCCTGTTTTATACAAGTTGGTTAGTATTTTCAACTGCAGATGGTGCTAGAATATAGAATATGGGTTAGCTCAGTTTAGCTTTTACCCAATAAATTTCTGCAGCTTTCTTGTATTTCTTAGTAAAAAAATTTGCTTCATTTTTATATTTTTTTTGTTTGTTTCAGAACCGAGAATTACAAATTATGCGACGACTGGAGCACTGTAATATAGTTAAACTAAAATATTTCTTCTATTCGTCAGGAGACAAGGTACGTAAAATCTCCAGGCAAACCTTAAATAGACACACGCCATATAGAAAAAAAACTGTAGAAAACAAGGCAATTAAGTATAATTAACCCAGTCAAATTAAGGTCGTAAAAAAGCCCATTTGCATTGTATGCACACCGACTAGTAAAATTCTCGCTTTTATTTTTGTTCTGTTTTTCTGTATTTTATATATGGTTAATTTGACTGGGCTGACGTAGCGAGAGTCTCACGAGAAATTTACCGATTCCACTTTGTGTGTACTTAGCATACTGAAGTGCCTAGTGACATGATGATGTTATTAGCCACTGCCGATCAGGTATGACAAGAGTGTACCCGTGCTTCTGTCCCGTTAAATCTCCCGACTTCCGTAGAAGGCTTGGTTTACCGCGCCTCAACTTCCCCCCGTGCTAACCCTTTTTCTTTTTTTCTCCGCAGAAAGATGAAGTGTACCTGAATCTGGTGCTAGAATACATCCCGGAAACCGTGTATAAAGTTGCGAGACACTACAGTAAATCCAAGCAGACCCTACCAATCAGCTTTATTAAGGTGAGTTTTTAAATAATATTTTTTATTAAAATGATCTGTTTGGGATAATTATAGCCTTAAAGTCACTATGTGTTGTGAGAAATCAGATAAAAGTTTTAACAATAATAATGACTTATTATTATATGTTCTCATAAATGACAGTAAGTTGTATTAATTTGCTGCTACTGTGACATCTTTAATGACAATTACTTCAGTCCCTTCAGGAGTTATTACTGGGATTTTTATATTAACAATTTGTTTTATAGATATAATTTCATTATTAGCTGCCATAACATGTGAAAAACTACTTTTTCTGCCTTCCAGTTCTTCTGAAAACCTTGTTATGTGTGCTGACATGTAGTAATTTACATAGCTGTATTRCTTMCTTGTACTTAATGAAGATAACATTGCAGTGAAGGGTGTTTCTTTATTTTGCACCTTGTTACACTCTCCAGGTTTCTGTGCATCTTCTGTGGTATTTATTTTCAGCTTGATACGACAACATGTTGCAAAATGTTCAAATTGGTTACATTTATAGCAGCTCGGTGTCATGGATTTTTCTTTTGTATACAAAGTTGCTTCTATTACACTGTTGGACAAAATTTTACGCCCACCGTCGATTTTCGGTGTTCTGGACATTTGAAAACGTTTAACCTTAAACTGTTATTGACAAATGATTTGGCATACGGAAAAACCTGTGCTCCTATGTTTTTATGAAAAATGATTGATATTTCACGTTTTTATAGACATTTTTGCATTTATGACCTGGACAAAAGTTTACGCCCACTTCGCATTTTTAATGATATTTATTTAGTTAAAAGCCAAAACTAATTTAATTTTAAACATTAATTATAATAATTAATAATAATTTGAAACATTAATAATTTATAACGCCACCGTTACATTTCAACAGCACAATCATGCGTTTTTTCATAGACAAAATGAGGTTGTTCAAGATGTTTGGCTCAAGTTCATCCCAGACTTGTCTGATCGCGGCTTTCAGTTCGTCTACGGTCCCATACTGCCTGTTATTTGCATATACTCGACGGACGAGTATAGCTCAAACGTTTTCCATGGGATTACAGTCCAGAGAACGCACAGGGCATTCGAGTAATTCCACACGTCGTTGTCGAAACCACTGCAGTCACATTACTTCGATGAATAGGCGCTTATCTTGCTGATAAACCAACTTTAAACGGCGAAATCGACGAAGGTACGGCACCAGATTTGTCTGTAAAACATCAATGTACTCTGCGCTATCCATACGAGGTGAGGTAAAAGCAATTCTTAGCGTGCCAAGTGCCGAGAATGCACCCCACACCATACAAGTACCGCCGCCAAAGTTACGCCTAGAAAAAAAGCGTGGCTCTTTCCTTAAATCACGCCAATAATGAAGGAATCCGTCTGGACCGTCGAGATTGAATTTCTTTTCATCGCTGAAGATGACCTAAAGAGAATTAGAAACTGTCAATGTAATGGTTAATTAATAATTTTATAAATTTATTAAATTTTTTGAATTATTATGAACGTTTGCTTACCTCGCTCCATTTTCTGTCGACTGCGAAATCATAGCGAAAAGCCTATCAGGATCTTTGAGTGACGGGGCACGCATCATCTTGCATCGTTTGATATGCGGCGATTCATTAATAGTCTGCCTGATCATCCTACTCGATACGCTCAAATTCAGTTCCCGTTTTATGTCATTACCAGACTTACTAGAATTCGAGGCAAATTTGATAATTTCCCGTTTAGCGCGTTGACTGAGTTTCGTAGGCCTTCCTGAACGTTTCTTTCTACCATAATCAGCAGAATTTCTCAAAAAAACGACGAATCACATCAGGTGACCTTGACAAATCACGAGCAATTTTACGAATACTATCGCCGGCTGCACGTTTTGCTTGAATTTGCCCACGTTCATACTCAGAAAGACTCTTTCCTTTTCCCATGTTGACAGATTCGTATAACAAATGACACATTACATTACATTAACATAGCCGCCTTAAATTCAACAAAAATGCGAAGTGGGCGTAAACTTTTGTCCAAGTAAAACATGCGATAAAAATGTCTAAAAATGTGAAATATCAATTGTTTTTCATAAAAACATAGGAACATAGGTTTTTCCGTATGCCAAGTCACATGTCAATAACAGTTTAACATTAAACACTGAAAATCGACGGTGGGCGTAAACTTTTGTCCAACAGTGTACTGAATTTTCATTAGCAATCTCCACCTCCATTAAGAGGCTTGATTTTGATCGAATCTGCAGTAATAAGAGTACCTTTTCAATTAAATTAACATTACTCAACCAAGTTGTTACTAATATTTTCAGTTTGTCATAGACTTATGTGCAATTAATTAATTAGTTCCAGTGCCAATATAATTTAGAATCTTGTCCTGAAACCTGGAAATTTTCTTTAGCTACATCTAGGTACCTTCAACACACTCCCTTAAGTGTTCATGTTGTAGTAAAACTTGCATAGTTAAATACCATGTCTATTGCGTCTGAGCACTAGGCCCATAACCTGTGGAAACATAGTTTGTTTGATGATGGCAAATGATGAACATCCAATTAACACAAAAATAGTCCTTTTATTTCTTCACACAAACACAGCCTCGATGGGAATAATAACAGAAGTTTAGCTTGAACTCCTAGTTAACTGAATTTTTGATTATCAATACAAAATTTAGGCAGTATTTTAACTTTGTGTTGGAAGAATAGTAACTTTATTTCTACTGCATGTTGTTGCAAACTTATGGGACGATAAACACKAAAAATGTTTTATCACTGTTTTCTTATTCAACAAAAATATTGTGCGTACAATTGCACTATCTTATGTAGATAACAAAACAMGTCAAGCATACGTCAAATAGTTGCAATGAAACAAAGAAAATCTAATAACAGCGCTACTATATTTACTGTTAGCAAATAAATTTTCAAAATGTTTTAATTCTTTACATAATTGATAATATCTCAGAGTTAATCTTATCTCATAGTATTTGTACACATACATATGTTGAAACCTTTTGAGTTTGGTCATGTCTGCTGGAAATGTTTATGATGTTACATAACAATAATACCTTATATAATAATACAGAAATGTGTTTTGGATTGAGCATTGATATACATTCTGTTTGCAGGAAAACTTTCAACCGTTCAATTGGAACAGGTGCATGTCTTTTTAAAATATTCAGCTCAATACCAGGAAATGACCTTGTCCAGTTTGTAGCCTAAAAAAATGACAAATTGGCAATTTTTGGATGAAAATATGTCTTCTGATGTAAAAATTGTGAAATCCTAGTATAAATATTAGCTTTTCATTTGTCATTTTTTGACATATGCTTGAGTTTGTTCAGCCTCTTAGTCTCGGCACATAATTCCGATGGCTCAAAGTTATTTTTCTTGTTTGCAGTTATATATGTATCAACTATTTCGTTCGCTAGCCTACATACACTCCTTAGGAATATGCCATAGGGACATTAAGCCGCAGAACCTGCTTTTGGACCCCGAAACCGGTGTTCTGAAGCTTTGTGACTTTGGTAGTGCGAAGCATCTCGTCAAGGGCGAACCTAACGTCTCCTACATCTGCAGTCGTTACTACAGGCAAGTAAACCATACAAAGGTGTTATATAGTTAAGCATCGCCGGTGGAGAGCTTTGTAAATGTTTTTCAAAAATAATAAMTGTATTGTGTACCACAACTTTTCAGAAATGATTTTTTTTAACATGCTTGTCAGTTTTTTCTACAGCTTTGGTAATAGAACTTGATGTGCTTCTGTGAGTTTCAAAGTTATTTGATAGAAAAATATTTATTTTCTTCGTATATACGAGGGTGGCACATGCTTGTAGAAGATGAACAAAAACAAATAGCAAGATCGGATAGAAAGTTCCATTCTTTAGTCAAATTACAGTATTGGTTTATGTTAAGCCTTAATTGTTTAGTATTTAATTATGCAACTTAAGGTAACAAAAAAAACAAAATTTTACTTTAATTTTTTGTAAAAAACAAACCTTGAAGAATTTGCCATTCCCCCTAGTTCTACAAAATCATTTACATAAGCACAGTCATCGTCCCAAAAAACACACCCTCCTTTTCTAAGATTTTAATTTTTTTCTCTACTCAAGGGAGATCTCAAGGGTAATCATTACAACTAAAATGAAAGCAGCTGTCAAGTTCTGGATTTGGTGCATATTAGAAGACTTTTTGACTGTCAGAATGAAGTTTGTTACATGTTGGACAAAATTTGTTAACCTTAAGGTTGGCTATGTTGAAAAAGAAATATATTATGATTTTGAAGCTTAAAAATTGTACTTTTTTGTCTGATCATGCTATTTATTTTTGTTCATGTTCCATACAACCACGTGTGCATTATTTTTCAAGCTACCTTCATTAGATCTAGTTTTTCTGTTTTCTAACTCATTTAAAAGTTTATGGTTTTTCATTTATTTGGGGCAAAATGGAAGATTGTTTTGGGAAGAGCAATACAACTTTAAATGCCTTTGGTACTTTAGTAAATTAATAGTGTTTAAGGATCAGTTCTGTTAAAAGTAATTCTGAAACACTTTAAATATTCTTAGAATTTGCTTTTGTTGGGATGTAGAAGACACTTCTTAAATAGTTGATGATGAAACATTTTTGTGATAGTTCCATTCCAACAAAAGTTTTATCACTGACACATGGAGAAAATATGATAACTATGAAATCAGCAGCTGTCACAGATGGTGGAAAGAGTAAAAACATAAACATAACTTATTATAATCAAAAGAATTTCTGAATGGTGGTTCAAGATCCATTTTTGTGAGACATCATTTTCAAATGTGCTGCTATTTGATGTCTATTGAATCTACATAAAAATGAAATTGTTGCTTATTTTTGTGAAGTTCAAACATATATAAATAAGTTATTACATTATGTTAACCAAATAATTGATTTACTCATTAGAATGTATATACAAAGGATAACATAAATGGAATAAGACACTAAAAACAAACAAAGCTCTTTAGCACATTCAATACCTCAATACCTTAGTGCAATTTTTTTCAGTATTTTTGCCTAAATTTCTAAAGACCAAGAGCAAGCCATATTTGAATTATCAAATAAAATCTTGAACCCTCAGTTTAGATCAAGTTTGAAAAATGTTTCCTAATTATTGTCTTAAAATTTCTGAACATTTTGCCAGCATGGTATACATTTTAAGTGGGTAGACACCTGTTCTCAAACAAACAAAAATTTCAAATTTATGTAGATTCAATATCAAAAATGTTTCTTGCGTACCTGAAGATGGTCTTCAGCTATAGACCGAAGCATGTAGCTCTAATTTTAAGATATTGAGAGAAAAGGACCCTTTTTCTCTATGCTTTATTTAACATGGCTTAAAGGAATTTCTGTAAACGTCCAAACACTGGTGGTAAAAGTAGTTCTCAAGCTTCAATTGTCCCCGCAGGGCWCCGGAGCTGATCTTCGGCGCCATCGACTACACCACGAAAATAGACGTGTGGAGCGCAGGTTGCGTTTTGGCCGAGCTCCTCCTCGGACAGCCCATATTTCCAGGGGACTCCGGTGTCGACCAGCTAGTAGAAATAATCAAGGTGTTGGGCACGCCGACTAGGGAACAAATCAGGGAGATGAACCCCAACTACACGGAGTTCAAATTTCCACAGATCAAGAGCCATCCGTGGCAACAGGTGAGAATATCCGCTACTGGTTTTTATGGTTGCGCAAGGGAGGTGTTGGGGGGGTGGTAAAATAAGTGAAAGGACTATCGACAGTGAGAGTAATTTTTTTTTGTAGTCTTTAGAGGGTTTTCTAATATAGTGATCAAAGATTGTTTCAACCTATGGTTCATTTATTGAGAAAATTTTAATTTTGCAGTTACATTTGGAGAAATATTATATCTTTGTATGCTTGCCTTTTTAACAGGAATTTTAAAAAAGTTCCACCATGATCATAAAGCAGTTTGTGGAACAAATTCTCAGTGGATAATGTCCTCAGAATCTTATACAAACAAATTAACATTCTCCTCGTTTTTGACTTCTCAAGATGACTATTTTTCGGATTTGGCTCGGTTGGGTGCTTCCATTCCATACTATGGACGCTTGGTTTTGGTATTATATTGAAAACACCCCTTTACAATCTTCAGTAAGTCTTGTGCAATGTTGAATTCGAAGCTATCTTTCGTAGTCGATCAATTTGTGTGAAACAAACTCTAAACACACACTTTGTTCATAATTTGATGAATTCATACACATTTTCAGTCTTTTTTTTTCAGTCAAAAAGTTTTTTGAAGGACCTGTCACTTTGATTGTGATATCTTCTGTTTCTATAGAATGAAATGTCATGACAATAGATGGTACCACTACAATAAAATATCTTGAAAATGCTGTGTCTGGTGGGACACGCTGTATAATGATCCTGAATTTTTTTAAATTTAATACTGTCTCTTTAGTCTTCTGCGTTGAAATTTCTTCTGGTTTTTGAACTAACCAATCATATAGTTAAGCTACCTATCACCAAAACGGTTAATCAATCTTCTATTAACCTTCTGGGTAACTAGTCTTCCAATCTTCTAGTTTACTGACTGTCGGGTATTTTGGTTAACATGTTAACCCATTAATCAAGGTTACTGATGACTGCTTTACCAACCTTTTGGTTATCCAGTTAACCAAACTTCTGGCTAACTGGTTAACGGCAATTTTTAATTGGTTGGTTAATCTTCTAGTCGACAGATTTGCCGATCCGGCTACTGATGAATTAGCATTCCTGTTAACTGGGTAACAGATATTTATTTTATCCATCTTTTGGTTAACCAGTCAATTAGTCTTCTGTCTAACCGGTTAACAGATCTTGTTAGTTAACTGGTTAACCAATCATCTGGTTGACTAATTTATTAACCTTCCAGTGAAGCAATCTTGATGTTAACTGGCTAACAATCTTCCAGTTAAAAGGTTAATCCATCTTTTTCATCATGGTTAAAAATTGACAAAAAATACAGACATTTGCAATTTTAGTGTTTCAAGTATCTCTTACAATAAACCAATATATAATGGTTATTTCGACTGTAACTGTTTGAT
The DNA here is from genome assembly GCA_025024175.1 of Rhyzopertha dominica. Taxonomy (NCBI): domain Eukaryota; kingdom Metazoa; phylum Arthropoda; class Insecta; order Coleoptera; family Bostrichidae; genus Rhyzopertha; species Rhyzopertha dominica. The sequence goes on from QCXZ01000041.1 coordinate 50,522,490, forward strand.
CTTGAATCGGTTATTTTTATTGTCTTATAACCAGACAATTTCCAACAAATAACGACAACCATTGACAGCACTAGAGTTAATCAAGTTGAAAGAGGTGGAAAAAGAAAATATTAATTGGAGTTAAATATGCTTCTTTAGGTGATTCTATATTAATTGAACATTTCGAGATGTCTTTTGAAAAAAAATTAAAATCCTCGGAAGTACTGCGTCTGACGAGAGTTTTCCTGTTTTGTAGTTGCTACTGTCACGCATGTCACTGCCCCAGTGCGGTACAGAGCACCAAAAGATCCGCGTAAGTGGCGCACGCCTTTTTTTTTTACTTATCCTTTTTTTCGTCTGTGACACGAATAACCGCTGCCGACTTTCACTTGTTTTACTAACCGCCGTGTTGTATGGCATGAGTCTCGTGTCCGTGTCGTCGTCGTCGCGATCACCCGGCCAAGTTTCCGAACGTCCTGTTGCAGGTGTTCCGTTCGAGGACGCCCCCGGAGGCCATCGAGCTGGTCGCCCGTCTGCTGGAGTACACGCCGTCGTCGAGGATCAGCCCGTTGCAGGCCTGCGCCCACCCGTTCTTCAACGAGCTGAGGGAGCCAAACACGCGTCTGTCCAACGGGAACGAGCTGCCGCCGCTGTTCAACTTCACGGAGCACGGTGAGTCGCATGAAATTTTTCGTTGCTGATGAGGCGTAATGACGGTGAAACAGCACTGCGCTAGGCAGTTTTGTACAGGCAGGTCTGCTTGTTTTTGTAATACAGATGGTCGAGCAGATGCTTCCAGTATACAAGGTTTTTCAAAAATCAATATAAAAAAGTTTATATAAACAGTTTTAAGAAATTGATTCTTTTTATTTATTATTTATTACGTTCTTTATCCTGCCAGAGTACTCAATTCAAATCAAGTGAATGGACGTGAATATCAACAAGTTTTAAGAAACTTATAAAAAGAGATTTTGACTTGTGTGATATGTTAAAAAAAGGTCAATATTATTAAAAGGAACATTATGATGAGAAATCTCAAAAGTTGTGATTCAGAATGGTTTATCTTGTATGGGAAGTAAATTTCTTTTTGTATGGACAACTAAGACAGCTCATCCTAACAAAATACATGAATGTCATTTTTTGCTTTTTCCAAATATAGTGACATGTTTTTTGCAGGTTATTAATCATGATTTATTATAACATTCTTCCAAAATTTTTACTAAAAGTAAACAATACTAATTGTAGCTACCTGGTTCTGGTTTTTTATATTTTGGGTACCACTTTATAGAGAAACAACCATGATAGTTCATTATATTCAAATGATATAAGCAGTAAGTTTCATCTCCAGCCAAAAAAATTACATGTACTTTACAACATACTGATGAGGTATAGTGACGACGAAACAGTATTTTCCATTGACTATGTAGTCATAATGAAGGGGAAGTCAGCAAGTTGGATAACAACTACATAAGCATAAACCGATTTAAACAAACTTACCTTAGTATCAAAGTTGCTAAAAATACAGGGTGTCAAAGTTAAGAATTTTTTTGCATAAATTAGCTAGAAATTTTACAAAATTTAGTTCCCAAAGGATTTTCAGGTTGATGAAAGTAAATTTATGGTTTCTTCCAGAGGGCGCTCTGAAAACAATTTGTACAACTACATATTGCTAAAAAAATTTTGTGCCTTTCTGTTTATCACTTTTGGCTAAATAAATGTTATTGTTTGCAACTTTTAAAACAAAATTGATAAGATATCACTTTCTTTGTATTATTTTCGAAATTTTTGTATGGTGAACAAATTTACCTTAACAAAAAATTGTTTTTTGTTTAATATTTGTATATGTTGCCCACAAGATTTTCTGATTACCTTTTCAATTTTGTGATGTTTGAATGACAAGATAATTAATATTTTATGACAAAAAAATCTGGTGTATTATTTTACATACGTAAAAACGGGCTAGAGGTATAATGATGGGAAAACATTATAGTTAATAATGGACTGTCTTTGTTTGGACAGTCGTCATCATACAAATTACTTGAGATATTTTTTTGTGCAAACATTGTAAGATTGGTTTTTTTCCAAAATTCTTGTAATTTATGCCGTTATTATTCCCACCAAATTTAAATTGATATCCTTTATAGTTCAGTAACATGTAGTTTTAAAAAATGATTTTTTTCAATTCAATTTCAAGACCCTTTATATAAAAAATCAAGCGTTTTCAGAAATTTTTTATTCGAAAAAGTTGTTAAAATTGCAATTTCTATCACCTGTCAAAAGTGGTCGGTATGTTTGGTGGACATCCTGCATATCTTTATAGGACTTGCATACATAATGTATTTTTCTTGTAGTCCGGTGAATAAAATAAATAAATTTCATGAAAGTTATTATGAATCTTGACGCATCAGAGAAATTTGACAAAAAATAATGGCCGTATGCTGGTTAAATTTTCAGAGTTGAGCATCCAGCCCAGCCTGAACGCGGTGCTGATCCCGCGAGGCGTCCAGCCGCAGCAGCAGCAGCCTCCGCAGCAACAGACGCAGGAGGCGACGAACAGCCCCCAGGACGAGGCGGGCACGTCAGCACCAGCCGATCAGAACGACGCCGCAACAGCTTAAGTAGCCTAGGTAGTTTTAAAAATATCCAAGCCTTTGAGAAAAAACAAAAATTAACAAAAAAAAATCAATAGCGAACGTGTTTCACCGGGATCCGACGTCGTAGTATACTCTAATAATTGATCTGTGTGGACCGCCGATCGGTGCAGCTGTACTATAGGTTAAATTATACAAAATTGTACAGAAAGTCTAATCTTTGAGTAGTTGGCAATTTTATATAATTGCGATCCTCCCCCCACCACCGCCCAAGCATATATGAACTACTTTTAGTTGTACGGATTATTTTTAAACTAGAAATGTGGTATTAAAAACTTATATACAATTAATTCTCCCTGTTCCCTGGACTTGAATCTATTCGTATTTATTTTTAATTTAAACGATCCTCCCCCTCCCCGCTAACGTCGCTTAGGAGAACGAGAAGCAAGAGTAGTGCGTGGAACCGAACCTAAAATTAGCTTTAACGTGCAAGCATTTTGTAAACTTTACTCTTTACTACACGTCGACAGGCAGATGTGCACAATTTCCTCGCACGCGCGGGAAAAAGACCGGCAGTCGTTCTTTTTTTACCTGTGAAAGTGACTGTAACTTCGTTTGTTGTACATTTTTTTTTCTTCAGTTTGGTACATTTACCGTGTTGTTTTATAATCGGGCGACAGGTGGTTTGCCGAATCGAACTGCAGAACACTGAGAATTTCGGCTCACGGGTTCCATAGGGACGTGTTTATCTTGACGGGGCTGAATTGAAAAATTGGCTGGCTTTAGGTCCCAAAGTTTGGATTAAATTATAATTAACAGCATATAATATCAGATAAAGTTACTACTAAACAATTTTCTTCCTTAAAAACATTCAAATAATGCTTCCTATAGAAGATAACTGTTGTATTTTATCACCTTGGCAACTGATCAGGTCATATTGGGTCAAACAACCATTAGAAAGGTTGAATAGAAAACAAGTCGTCTTTCATAACTTGAAACTTCGGACTTTTTAGAATCGATGTATTTTTTTAATCTTACATTTGTCGAAGGGAAAAAAATGATGCTGGTTCATCACGTTTGTGTAAATCAAATAACAGTTTTATGAGCTTTGGCAATCCAAAAAAAGTGTTTGAAACTTTCTTACTTAATTTTAAAGCAGATTGCAAATAAAAATAATGTTCTCTCACTAGCTAAATAAAAAAAGAGTGTGTACTTACGTATGGTTGCTGAAAATAACAAATAATGCTACCAAGCACATGTTGTTGTCACCTCAATGAGTAAAATGCAAAATATTATCAAAAATTTGACCCGACTTAACTCGGCTGTATTTTAACTGTGGTAGCATAATTTAAAAGATGATTAATTGTTGAGCAGAAGGAAAATTCGCTAAAGGACTGCGCAGCTTTGCAGCTCGAGTTTTCAGTGTTTTGCGGTCCAATCCGGGAACAAAGTCGCGTGCGTCGGCTCGCCCCCTCATGTCAAAGCGACGGGTGGGCGCGTCTGCCGGCCAGTTAGTCCGTTATTAGTCGATATTTTGTTTTGTACGTTTCTAAATGTGTGAGCTATATAGCGCAGGATGTGTAAACAGACGATAACCATTGATCACGATTAGCCGATTGGTTTTCGCTTAACGAAATTCGCGGACATATCAATTAGTCGTACGGGAGCTCCCTTAGTTTTGTTTTTCAGACGGTAACTGGGCACACATTTTGTTAATTCACGTTAAAGCCGAATTTGAACAGCTTGATTGTGTTATGACTGCATTCTGTGAATGCTCTTGCCTATTTGTTATATAAACTTTTCGAGCTACGTGATTGTACGTATTTTTATTTGTGGTAAATAATGTTGTTAGCAAATTTACTGTGTACATAGGTGACTTATATTRAATTTTTTTATGTTGTACTGTCTCCTCGTCCCTTTTTCGAGAACAGCCGAAGATGATGATGATGTCGTTGCTTTGCAGACAGTGTATAGTCCAGAATTTTATTGTAATTGAACACAAAGGTTAAATGGGGTAGTGTAAATTTGTAAATAACGCTTGTAATCCTTGCAGATTGATGATTCTTGTAATGAATTTCGATTTAGCGTAATTTAATATTTCTTTTTTAATTTTCAATTAATGCAGAAGTTAGATTGCAGATCTATTGTAAAACTTAGACTGTTCTTTTTCAAGATCGATGTGTTATAGCTGTATATACCACTTGCTTAATGTATGTTAATTGACACATTATAATGAATATTTAAAATACAAAGAAAACATTACGACTCTGCCCGTTATTTCTTTGACCTTAATTTCAGCGTTTCTTTGTTACAGGTCGCGATTAGACGAGATGGTTTTTTATTTTAAACTATGAAAGTGAGTTGTATTCCCTAGAAAAATACGAATCTGTAAGTTTGTCAATACATGTTTGTGATCGTCCATTTTTTTAACTAGTTCACTAACGTTTGGCCGAAGCATTCTTTCGTGTCAAACATTGCTAACAATTTTTTTGTAACAATCAGGTAAGGTTATTCGCAAACCATAATGGGGTTCGTGACAAGAATAAGTGTCCTTTTTACAAATCTGAAGTATATTTATGAAATTATAATGCTAAAAAAGCGAGCAAAAACGCGATGACATCGTSAAAGTGTGTTGGAAACGTKGCAATTGGGGGCATAAAATAGRGAGCTAAAAACATCGCACCACGGGAAATGACGAATAAATACCCTATATTTATATTTAGGAACCCTATGGCATTGATGAACTAAACACTACAAATCAGTTTTCAGTTAAATTTTGGGTTGTAACGTTTTGTGTGATATTTACGTTGATTAAGTCGAAATTAATGCAAATTAATTACCATTACATACATTTTGGTTAGGAAACCATTGCAAAAACTCAATTGCTGAACATAGAAAACTTATTTACTAGTGTCTATTGGAAGTTTAGACGTCGAAAGTTGGTAGCAGTGTAAAATTTTTACAAAACTACTGAATATTTAGAGATAAATGAATGCTCATCTGAGAGACAAAAGATTCAGAGCCTAAGGTATTTCTCAAATAAATATGCTTACTATTTTTTACTAAAATAATTGCGAAGTCTACCATTCAGATTATTTTTGGCCTACACTTTTATGAATTTTGGTTATAAAAAATAACTTACGTGAAAATAAGACCATTTTCAAACGTCAGTGCTTTAATTATGGATGTTTCCTATTTTGTAAAATAATTGTGGTTAACTTTCAATCGTTATCTGGTATGGATCTTTCCTCTCTCTCCAGGATCTCAGCCTTAAGGCACAACCTTGTTTTGTTCCACCTTATTGGCATGAAGCCTGTCTTCACTACCATGCCATTACATTAATGATAGTGGGGGAAGAACTAAATTTCTACTAGCTTATTTTATAGATTATCGTTTTGTATGGAAGTGGTCTACAAGAAGCTAAAACTCTGACTAGAATGAAATAACAGCTTGGAATAAAAAAACTTTATTTCTACCCGAGTAAAACCTTTTTCATCATATAACTGCTGCTAGGTTTTACATCATATTGTCTACTAGTGACACACTTTGAAGAACAAAGGTATTGCAACAACGGAATCCTGTACTTTCCACAAAAGTCCACGAACTTGATGTGCTCTATTCGGCTGTCGAAATAAACACCTAAAAAAAACAATTCTATCAGTTACAACGCTCTATACAAAACCTTCAATTTTACCTCTACATTTTGGATTCACACAATGATGTGCGCTGCTCAAATACTCTAGCAAATGGTCTGGTATTTCCCCTCTTTTAACCGAGACTTCGTATATCTTTACCGACCTTGCTGCCAGTTCCAGCAGTGTTGCCGGATTGTAAGACATGTCGCTTATGAATCGAACTACTAGAGGGTTGTCTCTCAAACTTAACTGCAACGGGACAGTTTAGTTCTGCTGTTATAAATGGCTTGCTTTGCTTACCTCTGTCAAGTTTTTTAATGTCACTATTTCAGGTGGCAGTGTTTTTATTCGGTTTTTGTGCAAAAGCAATGATTTTAACTGGCTTAACTTGGCTATGCTCGGGGGAATACTTTCGATTGCGTTGTCACACAGTACCAGGGCTTGTAGAGTTTTTACCTGGCCTAAACTGTCTGGGACTTCCGTTAGGTAGTTGCCACCCATGGATAGAACCTGCAATCTTATTTTTAAATGAGAATTTGTAAATTGCATTACATAATATATTTACTTAAAACTGATGGTAAACTTTCATGCCAGTATGATAACTTGTTGCATTTTTTGGGCAAATGGAGGATTTTAGTTAAAAATCCTTGAACTGGCAGCACTTGTGACTGCATTTAACAAATACACTGCACGAGAGAGATGCCCTGCATCGATAATACTAGCACTGCCATTATGAAATCACAACCGTCACAGAAATCTGCGTTTTATGTAAAATGACAATATAAATAATACATTGTTTACTATACCTATGCATTTTTTAATGTTGCAATAAACTTTATTATTGTCATAAATAAAATACATGATCGCATATTGCCATTTCTGGACAAATGCCTGAATAGAGCAAATGACAGTACCATTACATGAAATCTCAGCATTTTAATACTTTTTTGAATCGATTTGAAACTTGAAAGTGTTTAATCATTTGATTACTATTGACGCCCAAAGCACAATGATGTCTATATTGCAAGGAATAGATGCCTTTGTGCGCAATTTCAATTTTTCTCATTGTGCATCTATTTAGAAAGTGTAAAATGTTCATGGTTGATGTATATTAACATAAGCTACATAAATGACTGTTAGTTTAAGTTATGGTCATTTTTCACGAGCTACATACGCTGACATATAAAAAGTGTTATTTACTACCAACTTTCAATGTCCGAATGTCATTCATTTCAGAAAAAAATGTGGGTTGGTAACACCGTTCGACATGTTGCCTAGCAACCACATACATATGGATTGTTTCTTTTTTAATGAGAGATATTGCTACCCTGATAAAAGAAAGATTTATTTATTCCACTGAATTTGACGAGTATTACTTGAATATTTTTCTATTATAACGACGTGATTTTGTATTCAACTTACTGTTGAAGCCTCCAAATGTTTTTCGAGATTGAAGTAATGTGATTCCCTCCTAAATACAGGTACTTCAGATTGATCAAGTCGAGCAGTTGTTCAGGAAATACAGTCAACAAATTCCCACTCAAGTTCAATTCCTTCAGCGTGGCGTTAACGGTGAAAGTTTTAGGCAGCGAACCGTCCTTCAAATTATTGTTCTTGGCCATCAAACAAGAAAGCTGGCAGTGCGCTAAAATATCCGGCAGGCTCGTCAGATTATTGTTACTGATGTCGAGCACCCTGAGTTCCGTAAACTTCACTATATTCTCGGGGAACACCCGCAGGTGATTGTGATGCAAGATTAGCACTTCCACATCATCGGGTTTGTTGGATTTCTCTATTAGAACTTCGATGTTGTGGTTCACCTCCTCGGGTTCTAGCAGCATATACGAGAAGTCCAGGGATCGGTTGGGGTTGCTATCGCTATCGCTGCTATCCGACGTATAGATTTCCATTTTCTATGCAGTTAACCGTGTTCGCTTTGGAGCAGAGCTCGACAATGACTAAGGGGTTTTGGTTGCGACTGTTAGATGATACTGCGAAACCTAATGACCTGTGACCCCATGATAAGGAGCCATTGAACACAAAGTTGTTATCTAGACCCCACAGGAAAATTTGAGTCGGGACGACACTTTTTAAGACTTCATAACGGGAGAATTGTTTTTAATGGTATTGGGAATATAAAATCGTCGTTTGTTCTTGGCGAAAAACTGATTTGCTTATCTTTCCGCTGAAGGTTAAGGAAATGATAATAGTTCAAGTTATTGCTAGGAATAGCTGCATTTGTTAGTTATATTAAGGATCTAAAGTGAAGTCACATGTTTTGGTGCATTTTTTTTAGTACAATAAATTTTATTACAATTTTACAGACTACTAGTCACTATGAATAAACTTCAGTTTCTGCTAATGTAAATAAATCATTGATCCAATAATAATTTAATTTTGGACTTTTGAAGAAGTTTATCGATTACTAGATATGCATATGTACATCAAAAGTGCAAATACAAGTCCCTAATCACATATTCAATTTTGCAAGTAAGCTGCCTTTTTCAAGATATTACTTATTAAAAAAAAAACAATATTTTGGTCTTAAATTTAGCAAAAGTTTTGCTTGAAATCATGCACATTATCTCCTGCTGAGGCTTTTTTCCAATCGTATGCATCAACATATGCAACAGACAATTATCTATGTGATTATCTTACAGACTGTGCCAGTTTTCGCCGTAGCTGATAATCAAGTTTGTCTAAGCCTTTAGGACCACAATATTTTAAAACAAAATTTAATTTATTCAATATGATCTTTAAGACTAAAAAGTTATTCTAAAACCTTTTAATTTACCAAAATCGCAGGTCCCACTAACGAAAAATCACATTTCTTTTGAATTTGTAGCTTTTTAGTTCATATTAAAAAAAACTTAGTAAAACTTACAACATTTATTGTACTCACAGTATAAATACAATATTAATACTGCATCACGTTAAAAATTGCTAAAATCACTACCATTTGGCGCGTTTGCCCCAGTCTTTTGGAGTCCAATGCAGACACTTTGAGTCTATCCTGATTTTCRGGGTCTCCATGGCTTTCCTATGGCTTTGTATAATCTCCCTGTTCAACGTTATAATGTACTGACCCTTGTAGTAATTTATGAGATTGAGATTTTGCAACGTGGAAATTACGTCCTCCTTTTTGATGCTCGTCAACTCGCAGATTTCACTGAAAAGGTAAAATTTTTAATCTGAAAAATATGTAGCAGGTTGGACCTCACTCACTTGATGGTAATCTGAGGTTTCTCGTTTTCACCAACAGGCGTCTGAGATATCATTATCTCCAATATGGTCTGAGCCCAATAACTTCGATAAGACAGAAGCCCCAAATCGGACAGCGGTTTTTCCGGTGAACCCGTTTTACCTTCGAACTTTGACAGTTCATAACCTAAAAAAAGGAGGAAATAACGAAGCACACTGATACTATATAATGACATACTGAATTCTATCAAAAGTTTTCCATATCCTTTCCTCTGATATGGCGGCATAGTTAAAATACACGCTACATTGTAATCTTCCGTCGATTCTTTCTCTTTAGAGAAGTAACCAACTATATGAAATCCTCTATTATCAAAAACGGTCATGACATAGAAAAGGAAGGGATCTGTGTCGTAATATAGCGTTTTGTGATCTAAAAAGAGTTTCGCCAACAAACAAAGATTTTGTGCGTAAACTTTGTTTTTCCGTCCGTCTATTTCGAAAAACGAAATATTATCTTTCCTATAGATCTCGTTCCCAGGTGGATGTCGAAGATTGCACTTGACCAAGTGTCTTTCTAGACATTTTCTGCTCTTGCGGTACTTTAAACAGAATTCACAGATGTATATGCACGGTAAACTGACCATCTCCTGAAAACGGTACACCTGAAGTAATCCACGCAAAATTCCGAATGATTTGTGATGAAAATCTTCAGGATAAACGTGAAATTATTAAAGCATTACCTGTGGGTAAGGCGCAAAATACCACGGCTTTATTCTGTGCCTCCCGAGCTCGATCATTTCAATATTCTTCATTCTCGTAACGATATCGTCGTGGTGCGACACCATACTGCCCGATTGCCTAGGACCCGGCGGGGCGGGCGAAACACCATCTTGCGAGTCTTCGCTTTCGAGCGAGGGCCCTTTGCGTTTCCTGTTTATTCGTTTCTGGAGCGCAGCCGCCAAAACTGCGCTCCCATTCACTATTTCTGCAGTTGATATCGGACTTGAAGGTCGTGAACTATAACGCCAGCAGTTTAAAGGATTTATGTTCCATAAGGAGTATTCTTACCTGGAAATGGAACCACCAGCACCGATGTGAAGTTTTTTGGGTGTGGACACACCAGTATTGCTAGTTCCTTCTCGGCGTGGAAAATGCACTTTTCTAGTGTCTAACGATTCTTCCGTAACCCATTCGTCCAGCCGTTTATTGACTAGAATTATAAAATATTACTATTCGTGTTACAAATAGTTTTCGGGTACACATACAGTCAACATAATGGACGTAATAACATCTCTGGGTTCGCACATCCTTTATACTAATAATTTCGGCCAACGCTGAAAAAGTAACAAGTCAGCGATGTTAAGGTAAGTTCTGATGACACTTTCACTTACGCCAGTCGTTGGTTCCCTTCATATGTACAGGCAATCTGCATCCCTCTACTAGCGATGACTGAAAATACAAAATGTTTCAGAACACGAATTGAAGCTCATTTCTTGTACTTACCACCGAATCGCATATAGTTGATACATCTAAATCTTCCATGTCGATTTTCATTTACGACGAAATTATTTTCCTTTCAACTTTTAAAGTAATTCGTAAACTCCACAGGCTCAGTAAACATAACCTATAAACACTGCATTAGCTTATGTCCCCGTATTCATGTCTGCAATATATTAAGTGTTAGCACTGGATCATTTTTCTACTTAATTTACAATAGATAAATTGAGTTTTATGGGAATTTTTGATTAATTATTARTTACAGACATAAAACGTCGTACAACTAAAGTGACAGCTTGACAATGACAACTTGACAACTGACGTTGACGGACGCAAGTTACCAACCATAAACTGATAAAATGTATAAGTATTACACGAGATTGACTGAGCTTATTCAGCAAAAGTTTATTATGAAATATAGCATTGCATGGTATGGAAAATTACACTTTAACACCTATACCTATACATTTCGCATTTGAACTAATAGTTTTAAAAGTGCACCTATCCTCTCACTTATTCTAGTACTTGCTCTGTGTCCGGTACTGCCAACTGTTATGTGTTAACCTCAATTCATGCTGATTTGTCAAATCCAAAACTCCAAAAGGTATCCAACTAGTCTTGTTGCTTAAAACATGTCACAGGTAAGAATTTTACAAATGTTTTGTAGTGTGTTCCACAATTACTTTTTTATTTTGCATATTTTAGTCCATTAAAAAACTGGGACTGTACGTGAAACCAGGGCTGTTCGATAATGGTTTGGGGGCTAGACTTCCGGAAGCTTATAAAAAGTTCTACAAAGAATGGAAGCTTACAGAACCAGCTGCTGTACACTACATCCCAGAAGAAGGGAAGTGGAAAAGAGATGAGATTACGGGTGAAGTGTAAGTATACGATTCGTATGTAGTTCAGTCTTTTGTTTATGTGTCGTGTGTCCAGGCATCCTGTACAAAACATCCCACTGCCCTTGAAGTTTCCTATGCAGTACAATGAGCAAATGWGGGGAGGCGAAGCCATCGTTCAAGGGTTTCTCAAGAAACACCGCAGATACAAACGTAGGGTACCGCATTTCTGGATTCCAACGTTAAGACGTTCTGTTGTGTACAGCGAAGTGCTTGACAAGCACATGTCTGTAGTTGTGACTGATAGAACCATTAGACTGATTCATGAGAACTATGGATTCGATCATTATTTGTTGAAGGTTTGTATGACTATATTAGTTACTATTGCTGTTAAGTAAGTGGTTTTGCAGAATTTGGCTTGTGATTTGAAGTCGCTGCTTGCCTGCGCTTTGAAACGGAAGATCCTGGAAGAGTTGCAGCAAGGATGTCCAAGTTACGCCGGTAAACCGGAAAAGCAAGAGGAAATTCTTAGCCGTTATAAACAGTACCTCTCTGCAGTAAGTCGTTCTTCTTTTTTGACCTTGTTTAAGCTGCATTTTATATTTTCAGTTTACACCCGAGGAAATTGAATGGTATGGTTATTCGTTTAACCAAGCATGTAAGAAATTGCAAGAATCAATCGAAGCTGCTGAGAAAATTGTACCGTTGAAACATGTGTATCGTTCTGAGTTACTAGAAAAACTAAGGGCTGCAGGGATCAAAGAGGCTTCTGGGGATGATAGCAGCTTAGGACTCGTGTAAGTATAAATCTTCCGGAATCTTCTGTAAGAGTTTTTTCTGCACAGTGTTCCTTGAATTAGTGAATTAACTGTTTTTCTTTTTTTTAAGCCAATCTTCGTGGATGCAGAAACTTAATCCATTCAGCAAGAAAAGTGAAACATAGTGGTAGTATATTTTGTAGCTGTCATAGCGTATTATATAAATATAATCAGACATTGTTTTGTTTGTGTTTTTTTAATATAGTGCATACCTATTATTGTGTTTATTTTTGTATTCCATTTAGATCATTAGCAGGCAAACATGTTCGATATCAGACTGGGGTATAATTTTCTAATCATAGATATCCAAAAACTGATTTTAGATCTAGGTTTCTCATGCTCTAACCCTTGTAGTTTGTGAAAAATCACCCCTGATTAAAATATGACTGCTATTGTAACTCGTTTAGGGCAATGTGAAACCAAATGATTAAACAAAAGTAGTTATGTTTAAACTTACATATTTCATTAAAAACAGTGAAAAGTTTACTTCAGCTGAAACAAAAAACTTGGAGACGCAAGTTTTAAGCTGACTAATTTTAAAATGAGCCTCGCAACAGCAAATTTTGAACGGGATTTCCCTCAAGAGTCATTGCAAACAACTTCTTTTCTCGTAAAGCAACCCTAGGTACATTTCAATATGTTTTTAGTGGGGTAATTGTCAAATCGAATGTAAAAATTCATGGTAGTCACAGTTGTAAAAATACAATTTTTCCTCGTCTCTCCTGAGCAGACCAGTTGCTTGCGCCGAATCTTTCGTGGTGTGTACACTCAAGCTATTAGCTACATTACGTAAGTCCTACTTGCTATTCTTACTATTTAAGTAGGTCAAAGAAATCATCTTGGAAAGCAGAATCGTAATTAATTTCAGAACTTTTACATTTCAGGTATGTCAAATGCACTTTGATTCTGTTATTACTTCACAATTTGTAAGCCATTAATTGTACTCAAAATCAGTTTTCTGCTTTTAACACCATTTAATTGCAAAAACCTCTCACACGTTTTTAATTATCAAAATATAAGTTTTTAATGTTGCATCCGTCTCATTGACTAAATCGATTGAACGTGTTACAGGTGGATTAAAAGGAACAAAACTGGCCATCATCTACAACGAAAAGAAGTCAGACGATGACGTTAAGCCACAAGTCAATTGTTGATACTGTTGGTAAGTAATTTTTATAAATGTTTTCTCTTCATTTAGCAAATGAAACTAATAATATGCTTTGGGAAAACTTTATTAGTGATAATAATTATAATCTTTACAGCTCACTTAATACTGCTGAGAAATGGTTTATAAAATTTAGGGTTAATTTTAGCTGCATGCACTACAATTGGGTCGTTGTACCATGCGAAAAATGATTTTTCCTGACACATTCAATATAATTAGCTAAAAAATTCAAAATTTATACTTGCGTCCCTGTTTTTTTGGAGGTGCAATATAGAAAACAATATTGATCATTTTTGCTTTAATTGGATTTACTTTAGATGTACTAGAAATCTGTTTTCGTTATTTGAAACAGTGTTAACTGAAGCTTACACCTATTAACATAAAATATTAATATTAACATTGGAAATACCCAAAATTAATTCTTAAAGTAAAAAAATGCACGTCAAAAAGATGTGTTAGTAGCTTTTGTTCCATAATTCAAAAGGTAATAAGTTTTTGATTTTGAAAATGCTTTTGACAAGTAAAGAGCTTTGAATCTGTTGTGGTTTTTGATAATTCATGCTCTTATTTAAATTTCTGGGACAGAAAGAACGAGAGATGCCCTCAGTGGTGATATTTCGGAGGGAGGATGGTCCAGGCAGCCCTCTACGATCGGCCCTCTTTGGCTACAGGGATTTCTCTGGTTGAAGGTGTTCCATCTGCGCTGCACTTCGCGCTGGATTCTGCCCTGTGGACAAATGATTTTACAGACTTTTGCGCATTGTTCTGATTATATTTTAAGTGTGCCATGGGTTTGTTGATACTAGAGAGCTATGCAGTGTTATTTTTTTTGTAACTTTACACCTGTAGTAGAATGATTATAATTAAATATGCATTATTATTATTTCAGTGTTTTATTTCAATGTTGGAACAAGCAAGATTATTTCAAACTTAGAGTACAAAATTAATTGAAAGAAAGAAAAATGAAACGGCAATATTTCAGCACCCAACTGACACCTATCCGAAATGCAGCAGGTCCACATTAGTAAATGAACATAAAATTAGCGTAATCGGAGACCATCAAGTTTCAATGTGAAAAAACAACAAAGGGGTTAGCCTTTGCTCTTTTGCCGTTTTCGGTGAAAATTATTTTTGGCTCAAAATCGGCATACTGATGTATTTTGAGCTGTTGATTCCAAAAATGCATTCAGAAATGAGCTAGGACGTCGGGAAATTATTTTTTCGTAAATTGAAAGTTCTACTCTAGGTCACTTTTCAGACGAACCGTTGCAGCTAGAGAAAAACTGACACCACTCCGAAATGCAGCAGGTTCACATTAGTAAATGAACATAAAATTAGTGTAATCGGAGACCATGAAATTTCGAGGTGAAAAAACAACAAAGGGGTTAGCCTTTGCTCTTTTGCCGTTTTCGGTGAAAATTATTTTTGGCTCAAAATCGGCATACTGATGTATTTTGAGCTGCTGATTCCAAAAATGCATTCAGAAATGAGCTAGGACGTCGGGAAATTATTTTTTCGTAAATTGAAAGTTCTACTCTAGGTCACTTTTCAGACGAACCGTTGCAGCTAGAGAAAAACTGACACCACTCCGAAATGCAGCAGGTTCACATTAGTAAGTGAACATAAAATTAGCGTAATCGGAGACCATGAAATTTCGAGGTGAAAAAACAACAAAGGGGTTAGCCTTTGCTCTTTTGCCGTTTTCGGTGAAAATTATTTTTGGCTCAAAATCGGCATACCGATGTATTTTGAGCTGCTGATTCCAAAAATGCATTCAGAAATGAGCTAGGACGTCGGGAAATTAATTTTTCGTAAATTGAAAGTTCTACTCTAGGTCACTTTTCAGACGAACCGTTGCAGCTAGAGAAAAACTGACACCACTCCGAAATGCAGCAGGTTCACATTAGTAAGTGAACATAAAATTAGCGTAATCGGAGACCATGAAATTTCGAGGTGAAAAAACAACAAAGGGGTTAGCCTTTGCTCTTTTGCCGTTTTTGGTGAAAATTATTTTTGGCTCAAAATCGGCATACGGATGTATTTTGAGCTGCTGATTCCAAAAAAGCATTCAGAAATGAGCTAGGACGTCGGGAAATTAATTTTTCGTAAATTGAAAGCTCTACTCTAGGTCACTTTTCAGACGAACCGTTGCAGCTAGAGAAAAACTGACACCACTCCGAAATGCAGCAGGTCCACATTAGTAAATGAACATAAAATTAGCGTAATCGGAGACCATGAAATTTCGAGGTGAAAAAACAACAAAGGGGTTAGCCTTTGCTCTTTTGCCGTTTTTGGTGAAAATTATTTTTGGCTCAAAATCGGCATACTGATGTATTTTGAGCTGCTGATTCCAAAAATGCATTCAGAAATGAGCTAGGACGTCGGGAATTTAATTTTTCGTAAATTGAAAGTTCTACTCTAGGTCACTTTTCAGATGAACCGTTGCAGCTAGAGAAAAACTGACACCACTCCGAAATGCAGCAGGTCCACATTAGTAAATGAACATAAAATTAGCGTAATCGGAGACCATGAAATTTCGAGGTGAAAAAACAACAAAGGGGTTAGCCTTTGCTCTTTTGCCGTTTTCGGTGAAAATTATTTTTGGCTCAAAATCGGCATACCGATGTATTTTGAGCTGTTGATTCCAAAAATGCATTCAGAAATGAGCTAGGAGGTCGGGAAATTAATTTTTCGTAAATTGAAAGTTCTACTCTAGGTCACTTTTCAGACGAACCGTTGCAGCTAGAGAAAAACTGACACCACTCCGAAATGCAGCAGGTCCACATTAGTAAATGAACATAAAATTAACGTAATCGGAGACCATGAAATTTCGAGGTGAAAAAACAACAAAGGGGTTAGCCTTTGCTCTTTTGCCGTTTTCGGTGAAAATTATTTTTGGCTCAAAATCGGCATACTGATGTATTTTGAGCTGCTGATTCCAAAAATGCATTCAGAAATGAGCTAGGACGTCAGGAAATTAATTTTTCGTAAATTGAAAGCTCTACTCTAGGTCACTTTTCAGACGAACCGTTGCAGCTAGAGAAAAACTGACACCACTCCGAAATGCAGCAGGTCCACATTAGTAAATGAACATAAAATTAGCGTAATCGGAGACCATGAAATTTCGAGGTGAAAAAACAACAAAGGGGTTAGCCTTTGCTCTTTTGCCGTTTTCGGTGAAAATTATTTTTGGCTCAAAATCGGCATACTGATGTATTTTGAGCTGCTGATTCCAAAAATGCATTCAGAAATGAGCTAGGACGTCGGGAAATTAATTTTCGTAAATTGAAAGTTCTACTCTAGGTCACTTTTCAGACGAACCGTTGCAGCTAGAGAAAAACTGACACCATTCCGAAATGCAGCAGGTCCACATTAGTAAATGAACATAAAATTAGCGTAATCGGAGACCATGAAATTTCGAGGTGAAAAAACAACAAAGGGGTTAGCCTTTGCTCTTTTGCCGTTTTCGGTGAAAATTATTTTTGGCTCAAAATCGGCATACTGATGTATTTTGAGCTGCTGATTCCAAAAATGCATTCAGAAATGAGCTAGGACGTCGGGAAATTAATTTTTCGTAAATTGAAAGTTCTACTCTAGGTCACTTTTCAGACGAACCGTTGCAGCTAGAGAAAAACTGACACCATTCCGAAATGCAGCAGGTCCACATTAGTAAATGAACATAAAATTAGCGTAATCGGAGACCATGAAATTTCGAGGTGAAAAAACAACAAAGGGG
Organism: Rhyzopertha dominica; assembly: GCA_025024175.1. Lineage (NCBI taxonomy): Eukaryota > Metazoa > Arthropoda > Insecta > Coleoptera > Bostrichidae > Rhyzopertha > Rhyzopertha dominica. The sequence goes on from QCXZ01000041.1 coordinate 50,539,951, forward strand.
TTAGCCTTTGCTCTTTTGCCGTTTTCGGTGAAAATTATTTTTGGCTCAAAATCGGCATACTGATGTATTTTGAGCTGCTGATTCCAAAAATGCATTCAGAAATGAGCTAGGACGTCGGGAAATTAATTTTTCGTAAATTGAAAGTTCTACTCTAGGTCACTTTTCAGACGAACCGTTGCAGCTAGAGAAAAACTGACACCATTCCGAAATGCAGCAGGTCCACATTAGTAAATGAACATAAAATTAGCGTAATCGGAGACCATGAAATTTCGAGGTGAAAAAACAACAAAGGGGTTAGCCTTTGCTCTTTTGCCGTTTTCGGTGAAAATTATTTTTGGCTCAAAATCGGCATACCGATGTATTTTGAGCTGCTGATTCCAAAATGCATTCAGAAATGAGCTAGGAGGTCGGGAAATTAATTTTTCGTAAATTGAAAGTTCTACTCTAGGTCACTTTTCAGACGAACCGTTGCAGCTAGAGAAAAACTGACACCACTCCGAAATGCAGCAGGTCCACATTAGTAAATGAACATAAAATTAGCGTAATCGGAGACCATGAAATTTCGAGGTGAAAAAACAACAAAGGGGTTAGCCTTTGCTCTTTTGCCGTTTTCGGTGAAAATTATTTTTGGCTCAAAATCGGCATACTGATGTATTTTGAGCTGCTGATTCCAAAAATGCATTCAGAAATGAGCTAGGACGTCGGGAAATTAATTTTTCGTAAATTGAAAGTTCTACTCTAGGTCACTTTTCAGACGAACCGTTGCAGCTAGAGAAAAACTGACACCATTCCGAAATGCAGCAGGTCCACATTAGTAAATGAACATAAAATTAGCGTAATCGGAGACCATGAAATTTCGAGGTGAAAAAACAACAAAGGGGTTAGCCTTTGCTCTTTTGCCGTTTTCGGTGAAAATTATTTTTGGCTCAAAATCGGGCATACTGATGTATTTTGAGCTGCTGATTCCAAAAATGCATTCAGAAATGAGCTAGGACGTCAGGAAATTAATTTTCGTAAATTGAAAGCTCTACTCTAGGTCACTTTTCAGACGAAACCGTTGCAGCTAGAGAAAAACTGACACCACTTCCGAAATGCAGCAGGTCCACATTAGTAAATGAACATAAAATTAGCGTAACGGAGACCATGAAATTTCGAGGTGAAAAAAACAACAAAGGGGTTAGCCTTTGCCTCTTTTGCCGTTTTCGGTGAAATTATTTTGGCTCAAAATCGGCATACTGATGTATTTGAGCTGCTGATTCCAAAAATGCATTCAGAAATGAGCTAGGACGTCGGGAAATTAATTTTTCGTAAATTGAAAGTTCTACTCTAGGTCACTTTTCAGACGAACCGTTGCAGCTAGAGAAAAACTGACACCACTCCGAAATGCAGCAGGTCCACATTAGTAAATGAACATAAAATTAAGCGTAATCGGAGACCATGAAATTTCGAGGTGAAAAAACAACAAAGGGTTAGCCTTTGCTCTTTTGCCGTTTTCGGTGAAAATTATTTTTGGCTCAAAATCGGCATACCGATGTATTTTGGAGCTGCTGATTCCAAAAATGCATTCAGAAATGAGCTAGGAGGTCGGGAAATTAATTTTTCGTAAATTGAAAGTTCTACTCTAGGTCACTTTTTCAGACGAACCGTTGCAGCTAGAGAAAAACTGACACCACTCCGAAATGCAGCAGGTCCACATTAGTAAATGAACATAAAATTAGCGTAATCGGAGACCATGAAATTTCGAGGTGAAAAAACAACAAAGGGGTTAGCCCTTTGCTCTTTTGCCGTTTTCGGTGAAAATTATTTTTGGCTCAAAATCGGCATACTTTGTATTTTGAGCTGCTGATTCCAAAAATGCATTCAGAATGAGCTAGGACGTCGGGAAATATTTTTCGTAATTGAAAGTTCTACTCTAGGTCACTTTTCAGACGAACCGTTGCAGCTAGAGAAAAACTGACACCATTCCGAAATGCAGCAGGTCCACATTAGTAAATGAACATAAAATTAGCGTAATCGGAGACCATTGAAATTTCGAGGTGAAAAAACAACAAAGGGGTTAGCCTTTGCTCTTTTGCCGTTTTCGGTGAAAATTATTTTTGGCTCAAAATCGGCATACTGATGTATTTTTAGCTGCTGATTACAAAAATGCATTCAGAAATGAGCTAGGACGTCGGGAAATTAATTTTTCGTAAATTGAAAGTTCTACTCTAGGTCACTTTTCAGACGAACCGTTGCAGCTAGAGAAAACTGACACCACTCCGAAATGCAGCAGGTTCACATTAGTAAATGAACATAAAATTAGCGTAATCGGAGACCATAAAATTTCGAGGTGAAAAAACAACAAAGGGGTTAGCCTTTGCTCTTTTGCCGTTTTCGGGTGAAAATTATTTTTGGCTCAAAATCGGCATACTGATGTATTTTGAGCTGCTGATTCCAAAAATGCATTCAGAATGAGCTAGGACGTCGGGAAATTAATTTTTCGTAAATTGAAAGTTCTACTCTAGGTCACTTTTCAGACGAACCGTTGCAGCTAGAGAAAAACTGACACCACTCCGAAATGCAGCAGGTCCACATTAGTAAATGAACATAAAATTAGCGTAATCGGAGACCATGAAATTTCGAGGGTGAAAAAACAACAAAGGGGTTAGCCTTTGCTCTTTTGCCGTTCTCGGTGAAAATTATTTTTGGCTCAAAATCGGCATACCGATGTATTTTGAGCTGCTGATTCCAAAAATGCATTCAGAAATGAGCTAGGAGGTCGGGAAATTAATTTTTCGTAAATTGAAAGTTCTACTCTAGGTCACTTTTCAGACGAACCGTTGCAGCTAGAGAAAAACTGACACCACTCCGAAATGCAGCAGGTCCACATTAGTAAATGAACATAAAATTAGCGTAATCGGAGACCATGAAATTTCGAGGTGAAAAAACAACAAAGGGGTTAGCCTTTGCTCTTTTGCCGTTTTCGGCGAAAATTATTTTTGGCTCAAAATCGGCATACTGATGTATTTTGAGCTGCTGATTCCAAAAATGCATTCAGAAATGAGCTAGGACGTCGGGAAATTATTTTTTCGTAAATTGAAAGTTCTACTCTAGGTCACTTTTCAGACGAACCGTTGCAGCTAGAGAAAAACTGACACCATTCCGAAATGCAGCAGGTCCACATTAGTAAATGAACATAAAATTAGCGTAATCGGAGACCATGAAATTTCGAGGTGAAAAACAACAAAGGGGTTAGCCTTTGCTCTTTGTGCCGTTTTCGGTGAAAATTATTTTTGGCTCAAAATCGGCATACCGATGTATTTTTGAGCTGTTGATTCCAAAAATGCATTCAGAAATGAGCTAGGACGTCAGGAAATTAATTTTCGTAAATTGAAAGTTCTACTCTAGGTCACTTTTCAGACGAACCGTTGCAGCTAGAGAAAAACTGACACCACTCCGAAATGCAGCAGGTTCACATTAGTAAATGAACATAAAATTAGCGTAATCGGAGACCATGAAATTTTCGAGGTGAAAAAACAACAAAGGGGTTAGCCTTTGCTCTTTTGCCGTTTTCGGTGAAAATTATTTTTGGCTCAAAATCGGCATACTGATGTATTTTGAGCTGCTGATTCCAAAAATGCATTCAGAAATGAGCTAGGACGTCGGGAAATTAATTTTTCGTAAATTGAAAGTTCTACTCTAGGTCACTTTTCAGACGAACCGTTGCAGCTAGAGAAAAACTGACACCACTCCGAAATGCAGCAGGTCCACATTAGTAAATGAACATAAAATTAGCGTAATCGGAGACCATGAAATTTCGAGGTGAAAAAACAACAAA
>QCXZ01000041.1:50543867-50599359 GCA_025024175.1 Rhyzopertha dominica
AGCTAGAGAAAAACTGACACCACTCCGAAATGCAGCAGGTCCACATTAGTAAATGAACATAAAATTAGCGTAATCGGAGACCATGAAATTTCGAGGTGAAAAAACAACAAAGGGGTTAGCCTTTGCTCTTTTGCCGTTTTCGGTGAAAATTTTTTGGCTCAAAATCGGCATACTGATGTATTTTGAGCTGCTGATTCCAAAAATGCATTCAGAAATGAGCTAGGGACGTCAGGAAATTAATTTTTTCGTAAATGAAAGCTCTACTCTAGGTCACTTTTCAGACGAACCGTTGCAGCTAGAGAAAAACTGACAACCACTCCGAAATGCAGCAGGTCCACATTAGTAAATGAACATAAAATTAGCGTAATCGGAGACCATGAAATTTCGAGGTGAAAAAACAACAAAGGGGTTAGCCTTTGTTCTTTTGCCGTTTTCGGTGAAAATTATTTTTGGCTCAAAATCGGCATACTGATGTATTTTGAGCTGCTGATTCCAAAAATGCATTCAGAAATGAGCTAGGACGTCGGGAAATTAATTTTTCGTAAATTGAAAGTTCTACTCTAGGTCACTTTTCAGACGAACCCGTTGCAGCTAGAGAAAAACTGACACCATTCCGAAATGCAGCAGGTCCACATTAGTAAATGAACATAAAATTAGCGTAATCGGAGACCATGAAATTTCGAGGTGAAAAAACAACAAAGGGGTTAGCCTTTGCTCTTTTGCCGTTTTCGGTGAAAATTATTTTTGGCTCAAAATCGGCATACTGATGTATTTTGAGCTGCTGATTCCAAAAATGCATTCAGAAATGAGCTAGGACGTCAGGAAATTAATTTTTCGTAAATTGAAAGCTCTACTCTAGGTCACTTTTCAGACGAACCGTTGCAGCTAGAGAAAAACTGACACCACTTCCGAAATGCAGCAGGTCCACATTAGTAAATGAACATAAAATTAGCGTAATCGGAGACCATGAAATTTCGAGGTGAAAAAACAACAAAGGGGTTAGCCTTTGCTCTTTTGCCGTTTTCGGTGAAAATTATTTTTGGCTCAAAATCGCATACTGATGTATTTTGAGCTGCTGATTCCAAAAATGCATTCAGAAATGAGCTAGGACGTCGGGAAATTAATTTTTCGTAAATTGAAAGTTCTACTCTAGGTCACTTTTCAGACGAACCGTTGCAGCTAGAGAAAAACTGACACCACTCCGAAATGCAGCAGGTCCACATTAGTAAATGAACATAAAATTAGCGTAATCGGAGACCATGAAATTTCGAGGTGAAAAAACAACAAAGGGTTAGCCTTTGCTCTTTTGCCGTTTTCGGTGAAAATTATTTTTGGCTCAAAATCGGCATACCGATGTATTTTGAGCTGCTGATTCCAAAAATGCATTCAGAAATGAGCTAGGAGGTCGGGAAATTAATTTTTCGTAAATTGAAAGTTCTACTCTAGGTCACTTTTCAGACGAACCGTTGCAGCTAGAGAAAAACTGACACCACTCCGAAATGCAGCAGGTCCACATTAGTAAATGAACATAAAATTAGCGTAATCGGAGACCATGAAATTTCGAGGTGAAAAAACAACAAAGCCTTTGCTCTTTTGCCGTTTTCGGTGAAAATTATTTTTGGCTCAAAATCGGCATACTGATGTATTTTGAGCTGCTGATTCCAAAAATGCATTCAGAAATGAGCTAGGACGTCGGGAAATGAATTTTTCGTAAATTGAAAGTTCTACTCTAGGTCACTTTTCAGACGAACCGTTGCAGCTAGAGAAAAACTGACACCATTCCGAAATGCAGCAGGTCCACATTAGTAAATGAACATAAAATTAGCGTAATCGGAGACCATGAAATTTCGAGGTGAAAAAACAACAAAGGGGTTAGCCTTTGCTCTTTTGCCGTTTCGGTGAAAATTATTTTTGGCTCAAAATCGGCATACTGATGTATTTTTAGCTGCTGATTACAAAAATGCATTCAGAAATGAGCTAGGACGTCGGGAAATTAATTTTTCGTAAATTGAAAGTTCTACTCTAGGTCACTTTTCAGACGAACCGTTGCAGCTAGAGAAAAACTGACACCACTCCGAAATGCAGCAGGTTCACATTAGTAAATGAACATAAAATTAGCGTAATCGGAGACCATAAATTTCGAGGTGAAAAAACAACAAAGGGGTTAGCTTTTGCTCTTTTGCCGTTTTCGGTGAAAATTATTTTTGGCTCAAAATCGGCATACTGATGTATTTTGAGCTGCTGATTCCAAAAATGCATTCAGAAATGAGCTAGGACGTCAGGAAATTAATTTTTCGTAAATTGAAAGCTCTACTCTAGGTCACTTTTCAGACGAACCGTTGCAGCTAGAGAAAAACTGACACCACTCCGAAATGCAGCAGGTCCACATTAGTAAATGAACATAAAATTAGCGTAATCGGAGACCATGAAATTTCGAGGTGAAAAAACAACAAAGGGGTTAGCCTTTGCTCTTTTGCCGTTTTCGGTGAAAATTATTTTTGGCTCAAAATCGGCATACTGATGTATTTTGAGCTGCTGATTCCAAAAATGCATTCAGAAATGAGCTAGGACGTCGGGAAATTAATTTTTCGTAAATTGAAAGTTCTACTCTAGGTCACTTTTCAGACGAACCGTTGCAGCTAGAGAAAAACTGACACCACTCCGAAATGCAGCAGGTCCACATTAGTAAATGAACATAAAATTAGCGTAATCGGAGACCATGAAATTTCGAGGTGAAAAAACAACAAAGGGGTTAGCCTTTGCTCTTTTGCCGTTCTCGGTGAAAATTATTTTTGGCTCAAAATCGGCATACCGATGTATTTTGAGCTGCTGATTCCAAAAATGCATTCAGAAATGAGCTAGGAGGTCGGGAAATTAATTTTTCGTAAATTGAAAGTTCTACTCTAGGTCACTTTTCAGACGAACCGTTGCAGCTAGAGAAAAACTGACACCACTCCGAAATGCAGCAGGTCCACATTAGTAAATGAACATAAAATTAGCGTAATCGGAGACCATGAAATTTCAGGGTGAAAAAACAACAAAGGGGTTAGCCTTTGCTCTTTTGCCGTTTTCGGTGAAAATTATTTTTGGCTCAAAATCGGCATACTGATGTATTTTGAGCTGCTGATTCCAAAAATGCATTCAGAAATGAGCTAGGACGTCGGGAAATTAATTTTTCGTAAATTGAAAGTTCTACTCTAGGTCACTTTTCAGACGAACCGTTGCAGCTAGAGAAAAACTGACACCACTCCGAAATGCAGCAGGTCCACATTAGTAAATGAACATAAAATTAGCGTAATCGGAGACCATGAAATTTCGAGGTGAAAAAACAACAAAGGGGTTAGCCTTTGCTCTTTTGCCGTTTTCGGTGAAAATTATTTTTGGCTCAAAATCGGCATACCGATGTATTTTGAGCTGTTGATTCCAAAAATGCATTCAGAAATGAGCTAGGACGTCAGGAAATTAATTTTTCGTAAATTGAAAGTTCTACTCTAGGTCACTTTTCAGACGAACCGTTGCAGCTAGAGAAAAACTGACACCACTCCGAAATGCAGCAGGTCCACATTAGTAAATGAACATAAAATTAGCGTAATCGGAGACCATGAAATTTCGAGATGAAAAAACAACAAAGGGGTTAGCCTTTGCTCTTTTGCCGTTTTCGGTGAAAATTATTTTTGGCTCAAAATCGGCATACTGATGTATTTTGAGCTGCTGATTCCAAAAATGCATTCAGAAATGAGCTAGGACGTCGGGAAATTAATTTTTCGTAAATTGAAAGTTCTACTCTAGGTCACTTTTCAGACGAACCGTTGCAGCTAGAGAAAAACTGACACCACTCCGAAATGCAGCAGGTCCACATTAGTAAATGAACATAAAATTAGCGTAATCGGAGACCATGAAATTTCGAGGTGAAAAAACAACAAAGGGGTTAGCCTTTGCTCCTTTTGCCGTTTTCGGTGAAAATTATTTTTGGCTCAAAATCGGCATACCGATGTATTTTGAGCTGCTGATTCCAAAAATGCATTCAGAAATGAGCTAGGACGTCGGGAAATTAATTTTTCGTAAATTGAAAGTTCTACTCTAGGTCACTTTTCAGACGAACCGTTGCAGCTAGAGAAAAACTGACACCACTCCGAAATGCAACAGGTCCACATTAGTAAATGAACATAAAATTAACGTAATCGGAGACCATGAAATTTCGAGGTGAAAAAACAACAAAGGGGTTAGCCTTTGCTCTTTTGCCGTTTTCGGTGAAAATTATTTTTGGCTCAAAATCGGCATACTGATGTATTTTTAGCTGCTGATTCCAAAAATGCATTCAGAAATGAGCTAGGAGGTCGGGAAATTAATTTTTCGTAAATTGAAAGCTCTACTCTAGGTCACTTTTCAGACGAACCGTTGCAGCTAGAGAAAAACTGACACCACTCCGAAATGCAGCAGGTCCACATTAGTAAATGAACATAAAATTAGCGTAATCGGAGACCATGAAATTTCGAGGTGAAAAAACAACAAAGGGGTTAGCCTTTTGCTCTTTTGCCGTTTTCGGTGAAAATTATTTTTGGCTCAAAATCGGCATACCGATGTATTTTGAGCTGCTGATTCCAAAAATGCATTCAGAKATGAGCTAGGACGTCGGGAAATTAATTTTTCGTAAATTGAAAGTTCCACTCTAGGTCACTTTTCAGACGAACCGTTGCAGCTAGAGAAAAACTGACACCACTCCGAAATGCAACAGGTCCACATTAGTAAATGAACATAAAATTAACGTAATCGGAGACCATGAAATTTCGAGGTGAAAAAACAACAAAGGGGTTAGCCTTTGCTCTTTTGCCGTTTTCGGTGAAAATTATTTTTGGCTCAAAATCGGCATACTGATGTATTTTTAGCTGCTGATTCCAAAAATGCATTCAGAAATGAGCTAGGAGGTCGGGAAATTAATTTTTCGTAAATTGAAAGCTCTACTCTAGGTCACTTTTCAGACGAACCGTTGCAGCTAGAGAAAAACTGACACCACTCCGAAATGCAGCAGGTCCACATTAGTAAATGAACATAAAATTAGCGTAATCGGAGACCATGAAATTTCGAGGTGAAAAAACAACAAAGGGGTTAGCCTTTTGCTCTTTTGCCGTTTTCGGTGAAAATTATTTTTGGCTCAAAATCGGCATACCGATGTATTTTGAGCTGCTGATTCCAAAAATGCATTCAGAAATGAGCTAGGACGTCCGTTAATTTATATTATGCAAACTGACCCTTCTACTCTAGGTCAATTTTCAGACGAACCGTTGCAGCTAGAGAAAACCTGACACCACTCCGAAATAGAGCAGGTTCACATTAGTAAATGAACATAAAATGAGCTTAATCAAGTTTCAAGCTGAAAAAACAATATAATTTGAAAGTAAAGCGATAAATAGCTAGCTGGGGGTGTATCGAGGTAGGGGGGGAGGGCAAAATTGTGTCTGTTTCGCTCTACGACTTACCGTTTCTGAGYTAMTTGCATTTGAAGTTTTCTTTGGTGTTCCTGAGGAAAMGATGGGACTTRTCCAATGCTCAGGCKTCAGTCGCTTTTTACCCTGAAGTTCCCACACTTCCCCGGTTCATCAGAAGCATAGTTCATGTATTTTGAGCTCCAGATTCCAAAAATGTAGTCAGAAATGAGCTAGGACGAATTTTTTCGTTTTTTTTTTTGTGTAGTGCTTCGGGAAGATGCCTATAGCGGGGCCATCTGAGGACTTACCTTTTTGACATTCATCACCCCAGTACAGAATTGAATGTTCTTTCTAATTCATTTGACCGCAGGTCGCCAGGGCTTACCGTTATTTTTTTATGATTCTTTAAAGTGGAAGTTTACTATTTTGGATGTCTTTCAAAGAGAATCATTGGTCCTAATAAGCAAGAAAGTGTACGAATATAAATGATAACAACAGTTTTGTTTGACATATTTTTATTTGAAAAAACAACAAATTACACTACAATCTCAACATTATCAACAGGTCGTCACAAGATAATTAACTGATGGTGCAGTCCAGCTCGCCAGTTTTCGGTATGCAATCCAGCGTCGTCGCTATGGCCCTGGCCATGTAGGTCATGGTACCGTAGCAGCCACTAGGGGCGCTGTCGTAAAAGTGCTGGCAGATGTAAGCAGCGCCACCACACAGCAGGCCTCCCATCCTCGAAGTCTCCCTCATGTCCTTTGGTTTGGCGCAACAAAGCGTTGCATCCCCATCACACTTCATCTGGAACAGAACGAGTGAACTAATGAACAACTGAATTGTTGAATGAGTGAACAGGTAAACGACTAGACCAGCAAATAGATGTACTGAAATTTCAAGTCTATTACCTGATCATCCAAGAATATTTCGTTTGCCATGTGCACCAGCTGTTCCACTTGTATGATGTGCCCCAAAGATGGAGCCACGTTATACTCCGAAACCAGGGTGAGCACCATCAGCGCCTCAACGATCAGCTGTCGATATTCTGGCTGCGGAATTGAATTCAGCACCGTCTCAACGGCGAGGGCGAACTTTAGCTCCCCCGGAGTCATTTCTTGCGTCAAGCTTTGAGGCAGGACCTTCCCGGCAATGTCGATCCCCTGACACTAAAAAACCATGAATGAAAACAGGTTCAAAGAGTGAGCAAAGAGATTTACCCTTTCCAGAACGTGCCAGACACGTGGGTAAAAGTCCCTGGGGACCCTGTTCAGGGCTCCATCTAAGCGTCTCCTTCTTAACCACTGCCCTTGGCGGTCTGGCTCCATCAAGTCATCGGTGGATGCTGATTCCAAGCTGAGACCGATGTGGCTTTTCTAAATGAGAATTTTGTTGAGTATCCTGTAAAGAAAGTTATTTCCTAAGACTCACCTTGCTTATGCGTGAACTTTTACTGCRTACTATTGAGAAGTTTCCTCTTCCAACTGTAAAGAGAAAGTTAAAAATGATGGTGTTAAAAATTTTTTAAAATATTGAAACTTACCACTGCTAATAGCGAATTCCTTCCCACTGATGATGTGATGCAAAAGATTCTTCATCTCGAATGGGCTCAAATTCAGCAGGTGTTCAGATGCCTCCTCTCCATCACAAATCAAGGTTCTTGACAGCTCAGTAGCCATAACTTGTATAATCAATCCAACCCTCAATCTAACCCAAACACCATCAATTTATTTTGTAAAAGTGATTAGTATAATTGCTACCMGAGCATTTRCAAAAACAGTTGAGGCTCTGTCCTAARGAACATGGCCAAATAAACAAGCAGCTCCTGTGCTTAACATGGCAGTACTGTCATCTTCCCCATAAGCCTCGTGGATCAACATCCTCAGAMCTCCTTCGGGAAGCGGGGCCGTAATCGTGTGTTCGTTGTTGGGGGGCATTCCAACAGTTATTTGCTTTTGGCGCACGAGAAGATCTGTCACTGCCTTTGCTAGATCCTCGACACGTTTGCCTAACATGCCGGCCGTATGACGAACCAATCCCCAAAGTTTTTGTTGACAGGCTTTTTCATACAGTCCTTTGAGAAGGTCACGTACTGTCACGATGTTTCCATTTTCAAGCATGCCTGATGCACAAATAAACATCACTGTTAATGAGTTTGTTATTTCAGTAAACTAGTGGAAAATAAATTGGTGGACAGGTGAACTAATGAACAACGGCTGTGAACAAGAAGCTGCAAACTGATGAACGACTGAATGAGAAACTAATGAGCAGGTGAACTAATGAATGGATGAACTAGAGAACAGATGAACTAGTTAGTAAACAGGTAAATTATCGAACTCTATAGAACAGCTGAACTAGTGAATGGAAGAACTAGAGAACAGATGAACTAGTGAACATATGAACTAGTTAGTAAACAGTTAATTATCGAACTCTATAGAACAAGTGAACTAGTGAATGGTAGAACTAGAGAACAGATGAACTAGTGAACATATGAACTAGTTAGTAAACAGGTAAATTATCGAACTCTATAGAACAGGTGAACTAGTGAACATATGAACTAGTTAGTAAACAGGTAAATTATAGAACTCTATAGAACAGGTGAACTAGTGAATGGATGAACTAGATAACAGATGAACTAGTTAGTAAACAGGTATATTATCGAACTCTATAAGCAAGTTTACAATAGTGACACGACACCTGGCGGCAGATACATAAACTATTATAAACAGTACTTTAATGCTGGAAAAAGGCGGAATTATTGTGTAATATTGCTGTTTTTGTTATATCGTATTAGCATTTTTAAATTGTGAGCAGTGAATATTATTAAGAAAAAGGGGATACATGTAAGCACAAAAAGCATGTGTGATATTATATTATAATAGTAATATGCGGTTATGTGATTAAGCGGTTATCACATAGGTTATTGCCACGAGTGTGTTTTGGTTACCATTACCAGTTCCTTTGTAATAATTATATTGAATATACTCGGTTGCGAACCCATCTGTGTTTCATTTTCAGATACAGACGAGTATATTATAATAGCAAGTACTGTTTATTTCCGCCATTTGCAAAGACACACTAACACCACCAACGGTCGATAAACTCTCCTATAGAACAGGTGAACTAGTGAATAGGTGTACCAGTAAACAGGTAAACTAATGAACATGTGATCTAATGCAGAGGTGAACTAGTGTATAAGAGAACTAGTAAATAAGTACGCTAGTGAACAAATGAACTAGTGAATAGACAAAGTAGTGATCAAATGAACTAGTAAATATGTGTTCCAGTGAATCGGTGAATTCGTGAACAGGAGAAATAATGTCACAAAGCAGTACACACTCACCAGTGTTATAATCCAATCCTTTCGAATCCACAAGATACTGCAATATATCCCCTTGCTCATCGAGTGATTCAGATTCCCTCAGCATCGCGAACAATTCTTCAACTTCTGTGTCGGCGTACTGGTTCTCTGTGGTCGTCCTGTGTCTGGTCTTGTCGTGAGGAACTTTCTCGAAAGGTTTCGGTAATACAGGTTTCTCCTCTGGAGATGGKGTTCTAKCATGTTCCTGCTGGGATGCATGTTCACTGTCCGTCCAAGCTGGGATATAGAGGGAGCCCCTTCGTTCCACACTACCTTCCATGCCAAGAGTTTCAGCTATCATGAACACATGTTAAACATTATGTGAATCAATATGTAATTATCTTACAGTCAACGTTGATGGTTCTGGTTTTCCTGATAGCTCCCCTAACGGACATCTTCCTCTTCAGATAGCGACCCCTTCTGGCTCCATGTGGGGCCATCAGCAGGGAAGATTTAGCAGACAATGATTTCATCAAGTGCTCGTCCAAGTATTGATGCACTTGAGGATTGAGTTCTAAACGAAAAAGTCTAATGAAACTGCTTCAATTAGCAGGCATCAAAGTATACATACTGTCAGGCAATCCCTCTTCCTGACAACCCAAGAAACTAAGGTTGGTAACGCAGCTTGTGCTCAAGAAGTCACTGAGATTTCCTAAGGTGACTCTTGTTCCGTTAATATAACCAGATTTTAACTTCTTCATTGTGGTAATCATGGCATAAGGGATCCTTCCATTTTCTGGAAATCGTGTGAGCAAATCTGAATTTCCCTACTGTTTATAGTTGGGAAAGCATGCAGGAAATTATGTAAGGAATTACCTAATAAATTATTGGTAGCGATCAAAATTACCGTTGGCCTGCCAAGCATATGCCGCCAGCTCATTGTTAGAAATGCAATGTTTGTTGTTAAAGTGTCTGCCAGTAAAGCAACGTCGTACGATGTGTAATACTCGTCCGTGTCAAAATTCTACAGCACCCTCCACGAATTAACGAACAACATGCAACACAGCACAAGGATTCACATGAAAATCAGTTCGAAAACGTAGAGCAAGGTCAAAAATTATAGGGAAAACCGCAACAATAAACAACAGAAAAAAACCTTCCCAAAATAGTTGCACCAAACACAATTTTGCCAAAACACACACAAATGGAAAGCCACTTTAAAAAACTCTCACTTATACCTAAATGTATGTCTCGACAGGCTATAGTGACTAAAGGACGTCCCAGCATGTTTTGCCAGCTAGACTTCAAGAAGTTAATCTCACTCTTGCATATGTCAATCATGAGTTCATAATCGGTAGCGATATAATTTCGAGACATGTCCGTAAACTAACCACAACAGAAAGAAATTAAAAAATAAAACAAGGTACAAAAGAGAAAACAGATTTTCGGTGTTACCTGCGGAGTGAAGGCAAAAATTTTATCACCCATCGCGTACAACTTGCTAGTGCTGAGGATCCCCACGTCCCTGGACTTCCTGCCGGATAAGCCCAACTTTCTGTTGCGGCCCAGGTAAGTGTACAAGTGAGAGAGAACCCTGGCAGGCTGGACTTCGATTGGAGCCACCTCGGCTATCGTTTGGACCATTATGTCGTGTTCGGCCAGTTTGTCTCTTATATTATTGTCTTCTGCTAGTATTACAACCTGCACGACTACGTCTGGTTTCTTCTCAGAACACAGCCTGCGGTTCAGAGGGTCTAGCTCTCCCGGGGCCAAAAATCCCTGAAATATTTGGTTTGAAAGGACGAATTTGCTTTAAAATGAAACCAATATAAGATGTTAGAATACCGACAACAAACAATGCTCTCTCAAGAAGCTGAAATTTTAAATTACTCAATGATACAACTAAAACTTTATCTTATGTAGCAAAAAATGGCGAAATTGAGAAATATTGAGTGTTTTTCAATGTGAAAGATTCTTAAAAAAATGCACTTACTTCTTGAAGTAATTTACCAACAATATATAGTGACTGGGCCCATAGAAACGGACACAAACCCAGTGCAATCCTTTCCTGGCTTCCCGGATCTCTATACTCAGCAGGAACAAATTCAGCAGGTACTGAGTACAATTCGGGAACTAAACGAATACCATCCTCTGTTCGTATCATAATCTAAACGACATTACAAAAGTCAACAAAAAATGAACACGATAAAGCAGTTTTCATACTTCTTCCAACTGCTCGGTGTACTCTAGGGCCGCATCTTTGTTGCCTTGGAAACAATAATCAATAATTAAATAGCAGAAGAACAAAGGCCATTCACATTCAATGTTTTCGAACATTCTAAGTTCCCATGGTTCATAGTATAATCGTTTCGAGTCCTAATGAAAAAAAATTGTAAAGGGAGATTCGACAAATTTTGATATACTGACCTCCTTTGCAGTTTTATATCCATCACGTAAAAACCTTTTGCAACCGTACCTCCCCTGCAGCTTGTCGGTGATTGCGTTTCTTGTCACTGAAATTAGGTTGGGATCATCCACGGCGAATGCCGGAAAACTAATGACAGACAGCAAACCACTGTCTATTTCTTTGGAGCTGGACTCCCTCGGCAGCATGGACTGCAAAACAGCTTGACATTTTTGTGCCTCATCTGCCAAAACATGTATAACGCTGTAAGGTCCCCCTCTAGCACCAAATAAATCCAATTCATTCATTGCTTCCAAGGCGGCTTTGGCCATTCCAATTGAGGAAGCATTTAATTCCGGTAAGCCATGGTTGGTTTTGTCTCCACGTTCCCAGATACCATAATCAGGAGTGCAGTAGGCACATTCAATGTAAAACACTAAGTTTTGGATGAATGCTACTTCGTCTAAGGTAAAAATTACCTGTAGACCGCTAGCTGTCATTTGCGCTAAGATCAAAAGGTACAAAGATATGGCATCSATTTGTAAATGACCCCATTCGTTGTCTCCAACAACAATCTGACGTGTTTGGGAAGAATACTTTGCGTGAAGTGAATCTAACGGATTCTGGGTCATCTTGAACCGCTCGACTTTGTCTTTCTGTTGCATCATCGCCATCAACAATCCTCGCATTAGTTTAACACACGACTGCTCAAGCTCGTATGTCTTAGCACGATCCTCGTCTTGGTCTGCCATTTTCTTGTAGGCCATCGACAGACCCCAGACCGAGAGAATGCAATACACATTGTCTCTGATCCATGCGTGACTGTTGTCTGGGCTGGCCGGAAACAGCCCCGTTACAGGATTTTGATGTTCCATGATTACCTTGTGTACTATGCGTTGGTAATAGTCCAAACGGACGCCAGAGTTGCTCCTGCTACGCATTCTTTTGTGGTGAAAGCTCCTGGACAGGTTGGTATCGGTGCTAACTAAACTTAAAAACGACATTGTGACACCATAATGTCATGTAAAAGTCACCAGATGGTTGCTGGAAGAGTGATAATAAGCAAATTTTATAACGTGCAGAATGAAATAGAGCACAAATCGTCCAATTAATCTGCTTGGCAAGATAAAGATGACATTAATTATAGGTTAAGGGTTACTGACAGCTGTCAACGAAAATGACGTAACTGCGGTACATTTGAACTACTTTGGGAAAATATCGCACCGAAATATTACAGCAAACGCATATTCTCGTGTAAATTCTTAATGTACTTACTGTTCGTGTGTTGTAAAGTTCACTAGTTACGCTCTAAATTGAAAGTAAATGGTCAGGTACACTAAAAGATTGTGGGTCATTTGTACCATTGTAACCATAGAGAAGAATGTGGAAGAATAGATTGCGCCGTCCAATAATAATTGTAAATTAAACGAGAATACGTTAATGTGACGTTTAGCCAATACTGTCATATAAAATAATACCTAGTTTTACCATATTTAAGTTAAGTTTGGTTGTAATCTAAACTGTTATCATAAGTTGTCAAATTGAAAGCGAACGTTGATCTCTACTCAACTATTCCTCTTCTCTTTGGTGCAACCATAGAGTTTATGATACAAATGGATAACGATCTCTCGAGTTTTAAAGAAATAGAAAAAGCAACATCAGATATCTTACTATTAAAAAGACATTATACGAAATCGTGTTTATTAAAATAAACGCCTATCAAATACTCGTCTACTTAACACTAAATTAAATAACACAAAACGGTATCAAAATCACACGTCAGTCACACTATCACATGCGCATATTTGCGTTATGCGAGGTATCACAACGAAACCTCGCAACGCGTCTATTCTACTGATCTAAGGGCTTCTTTGAAGGAACTACGTATCGACAACTCTCTCTCTTCGAACATCTGGGGCTTCGCCGTCATGGAGACCGTCGTGGGATCCCCCGGTTCTTCAAACATGGAGCTGGGTCTACTGCTCTTTTGCCTGCTCCTGCTTCTTAGACCTAACAGGATGACGATGACGAGAAGGCAGGCCATGCAGGCGGCGGAGATGAGACCTATGGCTAGAGGAGACAGTAATCTCGGTGCAAGCGGTTGTTTCTTAACATCCTCCCAGTCTTGCCAGTTGGTCCACGTGTTGTTGTAGAGGGCGGGATCGGCGTTCGCGTCCCTAGGAACGTTTCTAGGTTTTAAGGCAGTTTTTCTGTATTTCTCTATCGTTTGTTCCATGTCTTCCATCATATCTGGATGTCGAGAAGCCAAATTAACTCGTTCGCACGGATCGTTGCTTAAATCGAACAAACATGGCGATTTGGTCGAAACGCATTCCTCAGCGCCCTCTACCAGGTCCCCGCACCTTACTTGAGCATCACCACGAAGGCGCGTCAGTTTTTCCGCATTTAATAACCGCACGCTGAAGTGATCTGTACCGATTTCCGTCTTTTCCTTAATTTGTCGGTAGGTGTTAAGTCCGGCGATCGCGCTGGCCGTTTCTGACGACAGGACGGCTTCAGCATCGTATCGGTAGATGTCGCTTTTGCCGGGTGATCCGTACCAGCCGTCTTTTTTTCCTTCAGTGGTGCTTCCCGTTAGATACTTCCAGTTGTCTTTTCTTAGAGCGGCATAATTGTCTTCGTCATCGATGTTGTAGACCATTTCGGCGCGGGGGCTGGTCAGGTTTTCGGAAATCGCTGGCCACATGTCGATTCCGTCTATTTCTCCCAGTTCTGACTTATCAAGGCCTGTAATTTCGTAGAGCGTTTTGAAGATATGCTTGGTTTATTGTCTAGAAGCTGATGGATGGATGTTGTGAAAGCAGCAGTGGTATAGGAAAGCAACGATGGGAAATATTTACAGATGCTGAATGACCTAATAATAGACCTACACTAAATTGATTATGTGATTGGATCTGTACTGTATTTCTTATTAAACTGTGCTATATTTTGTGGAAAAAAATGTACTTTCTCTTTTTAAAAGTCGAATACTAATCGAGGCACAGTCCTTCGATTTTTAAAAAAGTCCTAATTTTCAGTGTTTACTGTTTCCCGTTGAGTAATGTCGAAATTACGTGTTTTTTGCTATATCTTAGTAAGTATTTGATTTACAAAGATGGATTTGATTTCATCGTGTATCAGATTTAATCTGTTTAAAAAAAGAAGTTTGCACTGTCTATAAAAGTTGCGAAAACTATCACGATAGACCTACAGAACGATAGATCTGCGCAAATTCCTAATCGTAAATAACTAATTATGTATAAAAAGCGCCGGGAAAGCATGAATTATTCATGAAGATCGTTAATTAAGTAATTATAAGACTACCTACCTGCCGCAGTGTAGAACGTGGGCAACCAATCGGATATGTGCATCAAATTATTAGAGACCCTTTGGGGTTTTTTGATTAGGGAGCTCCAAATTGCCGCGACTCCTCTTGTTGCTCCTTCCCAAGCGGAATTTTTCATCTATAAAAGAACCTAGCGTCAATTCACATTTAGAATTAGTCACTAACGACACTAAAATTTGAATTAAATAGCTAATTTGGGGATTATGACGTCCAAACTTTTATTCGTGGGAGAATACGTTAGTATCTCGAATAAAACAACGACATTTTCTTGCAATGCTTTAATTAATTGTAACAAATCACGAACAAACCGCACCGCGATTGATAAATCATTTCCATTCACTAGAATGACGTGTTTACGTATTTATGGTTAATTATACTGGGAAATGCGTGTCATTTTCTTGCAACTTGCAGGTAGCCCCGATTGTTAGTTGTTTTGCTGAGTAATAGTTCAAAATACGGAATATCTTAAGTTTCTCAGTGCTGTGATAGCAACAAATGTACTCTAAGGGTTGTTAACGACTCGGCGATGGGCTACTATATTTTAAGGTTGAAGATGTCAAGCCCCAAGTAGAAAAAGGAATAGTAGGACACACACTGATGAGGAAATATTCAAAGCTCGAGTTTTCTTGAAAGTTTTTACCGTAACAATAAAACTATAGCTGTATGAAGCGTCAACGATTTCTTTGATGGGCAAGTCTAGCAGCAACCACTGGTTTACAAGGAGTGGAATGAACATTGAGTTTAAGATGGACGGACAATAATATTAAATACATATTGTCAAGAAAGGTTAGATTTCATATTATTGCTGAAGATGGATTTACCTGTTCAATCAGCAAACGTTGGTTTAATAATGGGTGAATTTAAATACTTAAGACTTGGACCACATACAACACAGACTGTTTATATGCCAGGACAAATAAAATTTGATAGAAGCCAAAACAAGAATTTGCTTTACACGGAAAATTTTTATTTAGTTGTTATGGTAACAATTATGATGTTTTATAGACAAGCTATAAAATTTTGGCATCCAAAAGTTTAAAGGTGACAAAACTGTATGAGAAAAAGCTTAATTTTGATAAAACTTAGTTTCGATCAGTTACTAAAAGTATACAGGATACGAAATTAAAAATCCAACCCAAAATACATTTGCAGAGGTAACATTAATAACTGATCATCGTCTTAAAAAAATATAAAACTTAGGGAGCTGAATAAATTCGTAAATTTTGACATAAACTTCAATCATTTGCTTTAAGTAAATTCGGTATTGTAAAACAAATTTTATTTTTGACAAATGTTTATTCAATAACATTAATGTAATAAATGCTCAAAATGTTGCCCTTCGCTGTTTTCACAAGCTTAAACCGTGCCCAAAACGATCTTTTAACATGCATTAACATTTCTGGAGTGATGGATCTACATGCATCACGTATTTTATTTTCTAAATGTTCTACACTTTCAATGGGTGTTTGGTATACTTGTTCTTTTACCATTCCCCACAGAAAAAATCCAAAGGCGTAAGGTCCGGACTTCTCGGTGGCCAAGGATGAATTGAACCTCTTCCTATCCATCGGTTAGGCAAAACCAAATCAAGATGATTTCGCACTATTCTATGATAGTGCTTTATCTTGTTGGAATCATAGATCTTGTCTTACTTGTAAATTTACATTTTGGAGAAGTACCGGTAAAATGTTTCTTAAAACATTTAGATAAGTATTGCCGTTTAAACTATCGCGAAAAAAATAAGGCCCTACAATTTGATTCCCCAATATTCTGCACCAGACATTCGTCGAGTAGATAGTTTGAAAATGTCCTTGAAAATCTTGCTTCATCTGAGAAGTAAATGTCATAAAATCTTACATTCAAATTTTGGTGTTCCCGAAAAAGTTACAAAAAGCCAGTCTTTTAGGATAATCTGTCTCCTTTAAGGCCTGAACCAATTGCAAGCGATAAGGATGAAATTGATTGCCTTTAATTATTCGGTGTACTGAAGACAGACTAATACCGGTTGCTCTTGAGACTACCCTTTGACTAATATGAGGATTTTCGTCAATCATTTCCAATATTCTAATTTCATTGTCAGGGCCTGTTGGTGTTCTTTCTCTTGACTTTTTCAGTGGTGGCCAGATTGTCCTTGAAGTTAATTCAAGTCTCCTGAAAATTGTATCGGCAGGAGCTCTTCTATTTGGAAAACGTTGTCTGTATAAACGGACAGCAGCGAAAGCATTTTTCTTGAATTCACCATAAATCAAAATCATATCTGTTTTTTCATCATTTGAATACATTTTGATTTTTAATAAATACAGTGACAGGCACCATAGCGCATAGCCGTCATGGATTCCCAATTTATTTTTAAAATAATACCATTATGTAAAATAACCACATTGGCTATGATAATGTATTTTGGGTTGCATTAATTAATTTCGTCAGGGTCATTATCATTCGTGGTTAAACGAAAAGATGAGATGTTAAAAATTACTTCATTTTGGGATTCTACGTCAAATTTCAACGTAATTTTCATCGGCATACTTCATCCTCAAACTCAATAGTCTTCTTTAAAAAAATTCGTTCAACTTACCCCCCTCAGAGGATAGTTCGACCCGTGGTTCGCGTGGATCCCCCAAGTCTGCGCCCCGTTGTCCGACATGAAGACGACTATCGAGTTGTCCAGCATCCTGGTCTCCCTCAGCGCCGCCATGACCTTCCCCACGCTCTTGTCGAGCATGGACACCATGGCCGCGTATATCCTGCGCTCGGGGTCGGCTATGTGGGCGAATTTGGCTATCTCTTCATCGGGCGCCTGCAGGGGGTCGTAGTCGTTGCCCGTGTGGGGCGCCAGGTGCGCCAGGTACATGAACATGGGCCTGGAGGTGTCGTGCTCGCGGATCAGCTTGACGGCCTCCTCGGTGAAGAGGGTCGTGGAGTATTTACCCTTGGCGTCCCAGTCGACGGTCATGTTGCGGCGCATGTCGTAGCCCTTCTCGGAAGTGAACTGGAAACGATGGATTTACGATTAAATTCGAAAATAAATCCAGATCCATTTATGCCCAATACGATAAATAAGTAGAATGTATAGCTTAATTTTTGTTTGCGTCATACTCGCAATTCATTTGAACAAACTCATTTATTTACTCGAATTTTATGCAAAGTACAAAGTTTACCAGCTGAGGTTACAGCAATAAATATGGTACGACAACAAGCTGTCGACTTTACAGTTTGATTAGAGCTTTAAAAACATGTTCTTGACAAGAAAGTGATAAAAAACGAAACAACTTTGTGTACAAAATGGCCATATAAATGTGGACATAATAGCCATAAACGTTTTATATATACTTGCTGCCACGATATTTGAACTATCGTAAAACTAAAGGCAAGGACCCGAACTTCTCAATAGAAGAATTAGGGTGTCTACGGCAGCACGCCGGCATAGTTCGGACTGAAATAATTCTACGATCCGTTCTGCAAACCACAAAACAGCTGTGATAMCTTATACATCCGAAAAATATGGATCGTACGGTTTATTTTTAATATTAAAAATGTGAATATTTAAAGGGACCGCCAAAACGCAAATATACGGGCCGTGACGTCAGGTGTCTTGTAAKTGGCCGTTTGTTTACATCTGGGGTCAGCGCGTCACGCGTCTGCCTCAGCCCGTCAATTTATCAGTTTGTTGTTTGCGTTCATTTTGTGACAAGAGAATTAAAATACGCCAAGAAAAAGTATGAAATACTTATGAGTTATGACTGTACAGCGACGAGCGGTTTAACGCGGCGGAGATGAGAAACGTAAAAGCAACAGCGTAAGTGAATGTTTTATCAAATTAACGTAGCATTGATAATTTGATCACAGTGGGTTGTTGGAAACAAACAATTTTTATAAACATAAAAATGTACCCTAAACTTGGCATTTTAGAGGTCAGAATAAATATAATTACTATAACATTTCCCTCTATCAACTTAAAACGCATATAATTTTCCATATCCTCTTTAAGCTATAACAAAACGAAAACTGAATGGTAAACACTTATAACCCCAAAAAGAATAATAAAACTTACAGTAAGAATTAAGATGATCTTCACAACAGAAAAACAAACTTTGCGATTTCGGCATATCACGTCTAGGGGCCTTAAACAACTTTTTCATACGTTGATAATCTCGAGGAACGGTTACAAAAATTTTGTTAGCTGTACTGACTGAAGTACTTTTATAACCATGAACAAAACAACACTTGTTTTGTTTTCCATGCATAATAGATGCTTGTAAAACTACACAAATCACTTTTTGGTGCGACCTCTTAAACCATCCTTTCAATAAGCACCACACAAAAGCTTTTCTAATACAAGAATGATACTACACCATTAAACAAAACAGCACGCTCCTCGGTAATGTTTACATGACGCTTGACGTCACGAGTTGAATAACCTTGGAGGTTCTTCGTCTTTGACAAAGATTACAGGTGTAATCGAAACGTCAGACTATTAACTTTTTGTCAGTGTTTTCAAGAGACAGCGATCTATCCGACAAAATATTATGTTATATTATGGACGCTGAAAGCATTCACCCTCGTATTGGAGAGAAGCGTTTTGGCTTACATATTCTACCCATCTTAATAATAATGCACCCAGCCAGATGCTAAGAGCTTCGCTTGATAATAATAATTATTATCAGTTTCAGAGTGTGTCATATAATATGTGAAAACCTTGGGAAAGTTCCAACTTTATCCACATTGATGAACTCCAGGTACCTCTGGCCCTGGACAAAAATGATGCTGTCGTCGTTTTTTAAATACCGGAAGAACAACCGCCTAAATCGACTGAACGGGTCTCATGCTCATCTAATAAGGAAAACTATATACGATTTTTTTGAAAGCAAAATAGCTCCCACAATGGAAACGGTGCATCAAAAATTAATCGAAAATGAAATGGTGGAATTCTCCCAACGAACCTTAAGAAGATTCATCAAGGAAATGGGTTTTKATGTTAKAAAGATTGAAAAACAAAATGTTTTAATGGAAATTGAAATAATTACAAAATGGCGTCGCAAATATTTGAAGGAAATTCAATAGTATAGAAAACAAAGAAAATCGTCCAATTTTTAAAATTTATTTGACACCTACGATACAGCTAAAATTTTCGAAGGTATTGCTCATTTGGCCTACCTCGAATTAGATAAGAGGACAGCAGCTTAAATTTTTCAAACGAGGAAATCGTTTGGAACTATTCCCGATGGCAGAAGTAATCGAATTTGAGTATGATATTTTTTGTCAGTTGTGTATTAAGAATATACATACATCTTGTTATAGTCAGAGGAAGAACAGAAATTTATCACACATGGAACCCTGAATTTATAATAATATTTAAAATACAAAGATTGCAAACAATTTGTTGTACTACTATTCAACAAACAACATTCAACTTACTGTGGCATGCACCGTATGCTGGTAGTAATCCTGCAGCCCCTGCCAGTACCCAAAGTGCGTGTCAAACCCTCTGTATGTGGGAGTGTACTCTTTTCTGAAGAATCCGAGATGCCACTTTCCTATAGCGTGGGTCGTGTATCCGTTCCTCTTTAGATGCTGCGGTAGCAAGGTCTCGTTTAGCGGCAGTCCCCAAGGTTCAGGTTCAAGTATGACGAGGTGTTGCATGCCTGAAACAAGAAGAGGTGCTTTCGATTTCATTTATGACACAACGAGTGTTAAGGACACAGTGCTCTCTGCCATGGTTCCCTTAGAGTTGTGTGAATTTCCACAATATAACATTATTTAGTATTTAGTTTCATTTCGCATACTAGATATTGCAAGAAAATGAAAAATTTAAATTTTGGAGATACACGTGATTTAAACTACGTACAGTGTACATTAAGACAAAGTATACAAACAAAAAGGCTAGATGTCAAAAATAAAAATGCAGGGTAATTAAATAAATAAATAAATAAAAACTGAAATCCTAAAATCTATATTTCAAAGCGAAAGCAAAAACCAGTTGAAATTTAAAGAGCTACATCTGTCACATATTTAAAAAAGATAGGCATGCTTAGAATACCACTAAGGAAATAACACTGTGTGCTCGATATAACTAATTTTAAAATACTCTACTATTTTCTGGTACAATCTCGAATGTAAAACGCACTTGTATGGGCTAGTATCTGCAAAACCATTATCAAAGAAGAGATCTCTAAAAATAATGTATGAGAAAAACCACTTATGTATTAATACAGAAATAAATTATCAAATTTAAACGTACCTTAAATCAAGAAAAGAGGACAAAAACTAAGCTAGAGGGATATTTTTAGACAGTTACGAAATCTGAACAATCTACAAACTGTCACTTCTCTCGATTCTTAATCATTCAAGAAGTTTTTACTCGACAAAAGTTTTTCGGTCTCATTTTCGGTCGCCCTTGAACTCATAATACCCCAAAATATACAGTAGCATTGAGGACCAATCTGTAACAATGTGTAGCTTGAAAAAAACTAAATCCGTGTCTCGTATAATAATAACTGCCTTAGAACGACCTTGCCTGAGCAGCAATTTATTATTTATGCAGCTGAAAGAACTCGGAATTTTGGCAAGTCATAGGTATTCGATTGTATAGATAGAGATTTTGGAAAGATTACTAATGCACTATAGGTTTTTGTCTTCTATAGCCTAGAAAACGTGATTCTTTTCTACAGACATTTTTTGGTACTTTTTGTGAGGTCTTGCATCAAAAATTGGTTGAATTGCAGTTTTAAAACATCGACTGTCATTTAATAACAACATAATAACAGAATAATTGCTCATTGTTTTTAGTGTTACATTTTTAGCCGGTATTATTTCTTATCAAACGACAATAATCATTTCCTTGGCAGTGCCCTCATTATCCTATTACTTCAAACGGCTAACGTGTAAGAATGCTTTTTTTTTAAATCACAACTTTTACCCGACACACAATGACAAAGTACATACGTTATAATTAATACTAAATGAGTATAATATGCGAGTAAGTAAGCGTGATTTGTAAAAGTCAATCGTTTGTTTGATTTATTATATGGTAATGGTTGTAATGCCCATTTGAATTAGATTACCTTCGGTACAAGGAATATAGTACGTTGAGTAGTGTTGTAATAGCATAGGTGCAATTAAAAGATCACACACTTTAGCACAATCTTATTGTTATTTTGACTATATCGATTTAAAAAGTGCCTATTTTGAGACGATTGAAACATATCATTATTATTTATATTTGTAAACATGTTGTTATTTTTGTTATCAAATTTTGCTTTTTTGCCATTAACATTAAGTTCTTGTTAAATCTGCAGATGTCTCTTCTTGCAAGAAGTGACTGGTACCAGTAGAACCCTGGATTTTCCTTGCAATGCCTATGTTTCTATAAACCTTTATTGCAGCCTACAGCATCGAGTACTTCGACCACATGGATAAAATTGCATACTTCTTCCAATTTAAGAAATATGATAACAGTACTTCATCCTTTATGTTAGATACACGCCGTTTTTAATTCCATTCGTTAAATTCGGAAAATACTTTTTCATAATGTGCCTTGGACTTCGCAGGCAATGATTATAGAGTTACTTTTGCAGCTTCTTTCAGGGTTTTCCAGGAACATTTTCTTCCATTTCTTACCAACTTCACACATGTTTGCAAATGGAGTCGATAAACAATCGAAAATGACAACAATTCTACAACTCCCGATATTTCTTTAGTTAAATTCTATGATTTTTGGGGTAGCAGCCGCTGTCACAGCGAAATGTCAGATTATTTCTCGATTAAATCAGATAAAATTCAGGCGATTTTTATTCTAAATGCCTGTTATTATGGATAAAACGTTGTATTGGTCGCATTTTATCCACTTAAGAAAATTAGACGCGAGAGCGAAGCTATCTGAAACACTTGTACAATAAATAACTATTAAATTATTAAGTTACCTGTTTCAATTTTGTGCGATACTTTATTGATTCTCTGAATACACTTCCTGATCGCTCAAACAGTTTATTTTCTTACATTGTAATCATTTTATTATGTTTATGTTTTGTTCTAAACTGTCAACAAACATTAACGCAGTGTTTTCAAGATCAGTTTACGACTACATTAGGTCAAAAGGTTAATTAGTTCACCTTTAAAACCATCTCTCCAATAAAATGATCAAACGGTTGCTACTGTCTTGCGGGTTACGTAATGCAACTTTAATTATGGAATAAAACTTAAATTTATCGACCAGATAATAACAATGCACAGATCATTATCTAACACACACCACCTGAGGCGTGGGCAGCGTGGAAATCCGATTACCTTGACTTTTCCCAATGATCTACGATATCTCTTTCATAGTGTCGCGCACGATCGATCTGCTCCAATTATTGGCGGATATCTCAATTTTTCCCCGCCTTTGTCATTGTTTCAGTCGCAAGCCTCTATTAAAATCGAATCTAGCTGGCTAAAAAATTAATTACTCGGGCGGTTTCATTACCAAGGACTAAAATGTTTTGTCGAAACAGAATGGACTCCATTAGGTAGGTCAAGATGATTTATACATATATTGAGCAGATCTTCAATGTATTCTTAAGGTGGCCGAACGCAGATACTTAAAAAATGTTTTTCCTTATTTGAATGTATGCTTATAAACATAGTGGGAAACTTTCTAATTCAATTTTGCTTGCTTTTTAAACTGCCATTATTTCTTAATTCGAAATGTTTTAGTTTTCAGTTTTCAAAGTAATAGTMGATTAGAGATTAACTATATAATAAATTAATACTTATAGATTACAGATTAATTAACACATCTAACTTACAAATTCTGAGATTGCTATAAATCAMCCTCGAATAAATAATGAAGATGTTCGTTTTGGATCTCTCCCTAATATAACTGGTTTAACAATACAAATGATTAGAATTTTTCAAAGTGAAAATTTAAAAGTAGCTGTTAAAAACGTAAAGAAAGGTTCAAATCTGTTTAGTCACCCCAAATCAAAAATACCATTAAATATTCAGTCAGGTGTGGTTTATTGTTTAACATGTGTCAGTTGTGGTAAAATTATGTAGGACAAACATCCCAATGGCTATCTAATAGATTAGCTCTTCACAAAAGTGACATCACCACAAAACGTGATAGATGTGCTCTAGCTGAGCATATATTATTTAACAAGTATAGGGTAGATTGAGACAACGTTAATATTTTAGACAAAGAACAGCAAACCAATAAAAGATTAATTCTTGAAATGTACCATATTAATAGAAAAGAAAACACAATCAACAAAAAATCAGACACAAATCAATTAACTAACATTTACACATATTTACTGTCTCCTGACCTTCTTCATTAAAATTCTATCTATAAATTTGAACAGAAATAGATGTTATATGAAACGTTTTTTGATCGTTTGCACTGTGACTTGACATAAAATTGACAAAAAAATTTGGTATCGTTTTATTTTTGAAATGTGTCATCTAATATAAATTACAAGGAGAAAATTTACCAAAGGCTTACTAATATATGTATATAGGTGTATGTTAGAGAACGTGGCATGCGTTTGTAAAAGGCTGATTTATAGCAATCTCATAATATGTAAGTTAGATGTGTTAATTAGTCTGTAACTGATAAGTGCTGTTTTTACAGAAGCCCTGACGAAGACTTTAATAAAGTCGAAAGCTTGGCAATAATTAAAGAGTTCACTCTATTAAAAATAACAACAAGGTCGATTACCCCCTAATTTAAGAAAAATATTTATATAATTGTGCGACCGCAAACTTTTAACAAATAATAAATTAATATATGAAAATTAAGTTTTTCTCCAGCCCTGGTTTACAACTACTGCTAAGGGCACAATGCCACCTTAAARATGCAAAACGAAAGATCTAGAAACTGGATTCAGTTTTCTGGTTTGACCAGCTGAAATAAAATTACAACTCTATCGAATTAATCGTCCAGTTAAGGTGGAAAATTTGGAAGTAAAAATCTGCTGCGGTTTCAGATTTCTTATTATTGCTCTGTGTAAATCCCCACACTAATGTGTCGAACATAGTTTTTCACCAAGTAATGGAAAAACACCCAAATAACAAATCTCGAAACCATCTCATTCACATCCAACGGACACGAACCCTGGAAATGAGTCATCGCAAAACCAGAACGCATGGGGATTCACATGCATTGAACTAACCAACTTTCATCTACCTGCAGACCACTTTTATGAATAAATCACCACATTATGCCGCTAAACGGCTGTGGTTTCTATCGGGCATAATTGATGGAGTTGTACTGGCGCGGGACTTACCCAGGTGGATGGGGTATTTCCCGGTCAGAAAGGCCGAACGCGAAGGAGTGCAAAGAGCCTGGGTATAGTGACTGTTGAGGATGACTCCATTGTAAGCCAGGGCATCGATGTTGGGAGTTGGGATTTCATCGCTGCCATGGAAGCCTACGTCGTTGAAACCCTGAAAGGAATTAGAGGACATGGTTATTAAGCGATGGCCTTATTTAAAATCTTGTCAATGAAAAACAGTCACATGATATTAATTCAAAGAACTGTCCAAACAGGATTACTTTTTTACAAGATTTCACCGGATTGTCACTTTACTTACAGATTCTTTTACATCATTGAAGAGGCAATCTTTCAAATGCTGATCTTCGTTTTTTTGCTATATTCCCAATATTAAATCGTAGAAATCTGCTACTGATGTTCTCCTCTATATTTATTAATTAGTACCTAAACCATTTGCACCAGGATTGATCTTCTTCCTTATACTTTTCATCATTTTCGTTACTGTCTTTCTCAATGTCACCTACAATTTAGACACCTTCCAAATGCTCGTTCCACCATTCTTATCTCTATAAAGCAGAAATATTTTCCTGTTCTTTAATGCCTGATACAAGTTTCTCATCTCTTTTCTCTTGTTTGTTTTTTTCTTTCTAATTTATTTTCAAGAGATGCTTTATTGTCTCTGTATAAATGCTCTCTTCCCTATAAGTCTTATTAGTTACTTTTTGGTACATTTTTCATGTTTCATTACTACTCAGTACTTCAACGTTCAATGTTCTTATAGCTCGTTTTACTTTTGTTTTTTTAGGTACAATAATGTTATAATTTTAAATGGAATGCTTTGAGCAATTACGTCAGGCTTCTTTATATACTAGGTATAATGTTGTTTTTATGACGAGTACTTCTTGTTTCCAATGTAAAAGTGGCAATACATCGGGTTTCTGACGTATCAATTATACAATTTCATTGTATTTGTACAGCAATTCATTCTTGACGCCTTTTAACTGCAACCGCCACTACATAGAGTATTGTAAAGGTGTACGAGTTGCATAAAAAATACAATTGCGTGCTACGCAAATGGAAACCTTCATTCTTACATTTCCACCGGTATTTATAGTACTTATAATGAGCTATTTATGTGAATGTGTCATATTTAAAACGCTAATAAATAGTAGTTAATAAAAAAAGCGAAGGTATGCGAGGAAATTATTAAAATATTTTTTCGTTAATTGTAAAGTGTAAGATAATATTTACAGTTCTATATTAATTACTAAACAGACAAATTTAACTCGGTTTTCAAAGGAATAAATTTTACACAGTGTGAATTGGTCAAATGTAATAAATTCAATATTTGATTGGTGTGCGAGGCACTATACTTTCTTTGATTTAATAAATAAGTATATCAATGCTCTTATGTTTCTAGTTATTTTGGGGTTTATTCGACCTTAGATTATTTGAAAGAATACTCTTTTTTCCAATGTCAAGCTTTCGACTATATTCAAGTCTTCGTCAGGACTTCTACAAGCAGTTTGCAATTTTTATATACAAAATATTCTTAAATTACTAATCAACAATTATGTACTTACAGGAAATTTGAGATTATGCAATTCCTATGGTATTATTTTTTGTATTTGTATGATCCTGGTATTTAACGAAAAAAATGGATTGAAAAATGTAACATATTTTTGTAATTCGAATTCTTTCAAATTCAAATTTAAAACAATTTCAAGACTACAAAACAATACTACCAATACATCAATATGACCAACTACTACATAATATAAATAACTATTATTATTATTATTTTTTTTTATTAATTTGAACTATTATTTAAATTATTTAATTTATATATAGCAGAAAATAACAGACTGTAATTTTGAAAATACTAAATATGTTAAGTTAGTTTTTCGTTAAATACCAGGATCATACAAATACAAAAAAATAATACCATAGGAATTGCATAATCTCAAATTTCCTGTAAGTACAAAATTTAAGAATATTTTGTATATAAAAATTGTAAACTGCTTGTAGAAGTCCTGACGAAGACTTGAATATAGTCGAAAGCTTGACATTGGCAAAAAGAGTATTCTTTCAATTAATCTAAGGTCGAATAAACCCCAAAATAACTAAATACATTGATAACTACGACCGCTACTTCCTTTAAATTATCAATGCTTTTATATTTGTAAATGGCCCAAAGAACTCTAACAGATGATAACTGTTATTAACTGTATATTGATGTGTCAAAATTTCGATAGTCAACCTTAGTATCAAATGGAATGTCATGTATATATGATTTTTATTTTTTTAACAGCTATGCAAAAAACAAATCAAGTCAATATTTGTAGAGAAAAGGGCCAGTTTCCTCAACAGGTCACGTCAAATTAATTCATTATTATAGTCAGTAAAAAGTTAGATGTTGATGGGAATTTAAACGAGAAACTGTCAGTCAGAACTTAACTTAAGATTCTAATGAAACATAGCCAAATCTGGCGAGTAAAGCATCGTAATCGCAACCTCGAGAAGGATAAACACTATCAAAGATCAACGAAATAATAGGTTTTTGTTGTGTAAGTAACCAACTCCATAAGGTTCATCACGCCACATCCTTTGTCAACGAAAGCTCGACCTGCAGATAGACCACGATCAGACAGTAGCTAATCCAAAAAACCAGCAGTTCATTACCAAAACCTTGATCTACATTAATTCAGCGCCTAGGTACTGCAAATCATCATGCAAAAAGCTTCACAGTAATTGGTTATGTAATGCCCTGCGGCTACCAGTCCAGTGGCAAAAAACTTATCTATAGCACGTTTTGGTACCAAAAAGGTGACACTGGTTCCGCTGACCATTGTTGACGTCAAAAGTCCGAGCTTTTTTTGGGGATGACGAATCCAAGGTCTGGCCCGGGAACTTGCAGCGTTCAGAATTCGGAAAAGTGTTTAATATTCATGCGATAACTGTAAAAATGTGTTAGGAGAAGAAAAATCCGGTCGTTTTTGTGAGAGGACACGTTATGTGGGTCGTACAGCTGATTGTAACCTTGTACTTGAAATCATGCGAGATTGTTATTTTTAGTTTAAGGATATCCCTGAGAATAAAACGTCAATTAATTGTTCTTGACTGCTTTGTAACGAGCGTTTTAAGTGGCAATGCATGCGTCATGAATTATAAGATTTATTGATCCTAGTCTTATCTACATATGTTCTTTATTTACTGTTTCGCATAAGAAATCAGATGGTATAAAGAGGATCTAAGTGGAGTGAGGTATTTTTCGCCCTTTTCTCTTAAATCCAGAAGTACATTGCCTTTTTTTTGTGTAGCCGTTTCCTGTTCGTTGTACACTTCCTACACAGGAAGAACGTGTATTATCGATAATTTAGGATTAAACTTTCACAGTGAAAGTATACGGCAGAGACCAGACGGTATTATTTATGTAGACATAATCCGCGATCAAAAAAGCAACATGCAACTTCGCAAATTATTTAAAACCGGAGCTAATGGACTAGCTTCAATTTAGAGATCTCCAGAAAAACAAACAACGACATTCTTGGCCTATATATGCCGCATTTTTGCAAACGCAGACGATGACATTATACGCACAACAATTAACGTGGGTTGTGTAATATTTATCTAATGCTTTTACTTTCGAATCACGTGACTAAATAAATCATACCGCAAGCAGGTTGTTTGTTTCGACATTTCTCCTGCTTGAAGATGCTCTTAATGTTATTACCTTAGCGTTGTTAGATTTGTACCACTTCTTGGGATAGTGAACGAAATCATTCTGGTACTATTCTGGTATTACAGATGATTTAGCAAAATAAAGAATGTTGACAAGAACGAGTTCACATGGTATTTGTTCTTTTTTTTTAATTTTAAGGAAACTATTTATTTGCATTTCCAAAGTTTAAAGTTTTTATTTCGCACAGGAAGTTCCATCAGAATGCAGCATTCGTCAAATAGATAAGTAGATATATCTCCAAACGACTTCCACAAAGGAATCATTCTTTGTTGGTGGAATAATAATAATAATAATAATATATTCCGCTTAATCTTTATAGTAAACTCAACTATTTATATTAGCACAGCAAAAAAATAGAATCAATAATAAACAAAACAGAGCACAAATTCAAAAGCGATATCGGACAACCTATTAGTTGAATTGCAGTCAACGAACCTCATTGAGTCCGAACGAGTTATCATGAAATCTGACGATCGAAAAAGAACTGCCTTAGTTTAAATTTAAATTTGTTAATATTTTGTTTTTTAAACTAGCTCGGAAGGGAATTATACAGCCTTAAAGCTTTGTATGTGAAGCAGCGAACAAACATAGCAGAGCGATAGAACCCTGTTTTTTATCAACAGAATCCAA
Organism: Rhyzopertha dominica; assembly: GCA_025024175.1. NCBI lineage: Eukaryota > Metazoa > Arthropoda > Insecta > Coleoptera > Bostrichidae > Rhyzopertha > Rhyzopertha dominica. Next base: position 50,572,967 of record QCXZ01000041.1, read on the forward strand.
ACAGGGGTTATATAAAAATTGCAATAAATAAAGTATGAGAGAACAAGTGCATAACATAATTGCTTTTTCAAATTAACGGTTAAAAATGTCTACAAGCATACAAAAGCTTAAGATTAGAAAATGATTTTTGCATTAAGTTAGTTACATGCAGCTTAAATCTGAACTGAGTGTCCATAATGAGACCCAAATTTCTACTATGGTCCACAAAATTTAACCTTGTACCATCTATATAAACATTGAAAGACTGTTTAAGAAACGATTTACTAATTTACTACCAAAAACCATCAGCCGTGACATAAACGAATTCAATTTAAGGCCGTGTTCAGCAACAATTTTCTTAAGTTTTCAAGTTCTTCATTCAGAAAATACAACTGTGTATCGTCGGCGTAAGCTATTATTATGCAATTACGATCTGAGTGGACTATATCAGACGTATATATTATGAACAGCAGAGGTCCTAATATGGAGCCTTGCGGAACACCAGATTTAACCGACAATTCAGGGGAGACACTATCCCTATATTTTGCTATGGCCTTCTTCCACATTGTGGGGTAATAAGCTTTTTCGTTACAACGATATTGAAGATGTTAATAGGTATAAATCAATAATACATGCAACATTTTCAACGAGATGTTTTCTGTGCCACAATTATCTTTTTTGCGTTAAAGAGTGCGGAGTGTACCTCTTCTAGAGTAACCATTCTCAAGGAAAATTCTTGTAGGGATGGAAATCCAGCATTCTTATAATATTGCATTCTATGATTAGAGATGATATAATTTGATTAAAAATACGGTGAGAAATATGCATTAAGGGAATTGCTATTTGACAGATTAGAAGGTAGTTCAGATCTTACTTTGTTAGTACTAATGTTTAAATTCCGCAGAGCCGACCAAATAGTGTGTGAATCTCCACTAGAAGCTATAAGTGGTACATGATACTGTTACATTGGTCCTATCCTTTTTACGATCATTCGATCAGTAAACTGTCTTCAAAATCTCATGGTTTTCTCAGGTTCATCAAAAGTAGAGTGTGTTGAAAGCCACAGCAAACCAAGGAAGATATTCTTGTATTATTTCATGTCGTCTGCGATAAATGAAAAGGAAATTTTGTCTAATAGATCCGGTAGGTAAATATTTACAATGCATGAATGCGTCTGAGAATTGAAGCTAACTTTACAAGACAAAATTCAAGCGAAATTTTAGAGAATTGAAAGATCTAGATGTCGAGGGATATTTGCATTTTTTGGAAAATTTTATAAAACGAAATTACCTGTACTAATTTCTTTTGGTGGTTACATTTATAAACTTTACTTTCGTTTATCCAAGTCGGGTGATTATGACAAAATATTGAACTTTCGAGGCTACTGTTCGCCTACACTCATTAAACAGACTATAACGGCATTATACACACCTAACCTTATAGTATCATTATCAATACCAAGAATACGAGAAAACCGTTCCTTTAACACAAGGTTAACTGACTAATCCCAGTCACATGATACAAATTTTTTAATAGGGCGCATACAGTTTCCGGTTGTACTTGTCAGGACGAGGAAACTTCCCTAAAATATCACGGGAGATGCCAGCATTGAATATTAGTAATTCCTCTGCTCGTGGAGTAGCACAATCACGGCCAAAACCAAGGTTACAGAGCAACAAGTTTGCACTTTCTACTATTTTAATTAGAGAACTCGGAATTATCGCAGTGTGGTAAAGTTTGAAGCAAAAAGTAAATCTGGTAGATTATTAATTAAGCATTAAAGTAGTTTACATATAAAAATGATGAAGAGTTCAATTTAATATTCATCACGACTGGAATTTACCGTATTCTTAATTGTAGATCAATTATATTGTGTTGTCTGACACAGTTTAATACAATGTTTATATCAATACACGTGTCTAGATTACACTTAAATACGTTGCTTTGAAAAAACGAAATGTTGAGCTCTAATTTTGCCATTAGGTAACATGAAAGCGAATTTTTTTAAAGTGTTAATAGTATAAGAATTTGGGACACAAAAACTTATACAAATACATGAAGTCAGCTACCGGAATATACATGATGGAAGTAAATTGTGAAAAATCAGATAATTTGTACAAACGAATGTTAGTCTATATCTATATGAAGCTCAACGAGAAAATAATTAAGCAAGTGACGCTTTTTCTTTCTTCACATGTAGTATGTCTAAAGAAACAACTAAAAATCTGTAAACTGATGTTAATCTTGAAGTATTTTATGTCCAAAATAACGTTTATACAAAAAATAAATAAAAAATTCAAGCTCTATATTCTGAAGAATACATGGCCTTTGTAAATTTCTGTAAATTTCATACGTTCTATTCTATTTATTTAATGTTCATAATAAACATTATTGGAGTGATGAGAATCTTCATTTGTTACCACAGGACACTTTGCAAATTTTGGAAAAGAGAAGAGATTTCCTTGTATGCAGGGTCCGCCACCTATAACTCCCCAGGCTCGTATTTTCTTTATTTTTTTTTACGTACAACCTTAAGTTATATGTGAAATTGTAGGTCTTTTTAAACTTTTTAAAAATAGCTTGGTGGCTGTAAAAAAATTTTTGCAGATTATCATATTTTGTGTTTAGTTATTTTTTGTAAATATTTTTTAACCTTACCTCGTATAATAAATATTGCTTCACAGTTAAATGCCGACTTTTGTCTTTTTTAATTTGTGTCATTACCATGTATGCGTAATTTTTATTTCTTCTTAGTGAAAAACAAGAAAAACTAGGGTCGTTTACAATTTTTATGTGTTAGTTTAGTAGCTTATTACGGTACAAATTGTGCCTACATACCCATCGCTGCACACAAAACCCCAAAATTTTTTAGTACGCGATATAGAAAACCAAACTAGCCTCATCGCAGGGTTTCGCTTTCTAGCCTCTCTCTCTTTAGAACGAACTTTGTACTTGATTTATTTAAAAGTTACTCAAAATTTTGGGGGTTTGTGTGCAGCGATGGTTATGTAGGCATAATTTGTACCATAATAAGCTACTAAATTAACACTTAAAAAATTGTGAACGAAGAAAATACGAGCCTGGGGAGTTTTAGGTGGCGGACCCTGTATACTATGCTGGGTAAAGTTTTTAAACGAGTTTTTCTCTAAAACGGCTTATTTTATCGGGCTGTAACAACAGAGCCTTTTTGTTATGACGTATTTGTGGTAAAGCGTTTACTTAAAATAGAACTTTCCTTGTCGACATAAATAGAGAATAAATATTATTAGCCAATACTTGATTACAATAATACACAGTTCTGTGTTAAATGGCTCTTAAAATCGATTAATTATCAGTAAGTATAAAAGTGGGGAAACTTTATACGCGTTTCTTACACAAACCAAATTCGTTAATGATATAATAGTTTAATCTGTATATAGCTACCTAAAAAACAATTTAATTCGCCAAACCCGTAGGAACCTTGCTATTAGCATACGTTCCACATGTTTATTTTACATCAGGGGCGAAAAAAGCATTAATTAGCACAAAAATCAACTTAATTGGACCAGCATCTGGTAGCGGTTTCAGATGATTAATAAGAGTAAAACGCACGTAAGTACTCCATTTTTATGTAACAGCATATAAACACAGGTGGCTTTGTCCGGTATAAATAAGATCCTTTTTATGCTGTTTAATTACGCCAAGGTAAGTGTTGTAAAAAATATCGGGAGGTAACACTTGTGCAATCTGAGTAATACATTAAATTAACTTGATTGAAGGTAAAGGAACTCAAAATTTTGATCACAACAATTAATTCCAGATGATTCCATGAAACAATATAACGTGAGAATATCCTGTAGCATTAAAATGTAGTTACGTATTCCTCGCTAAAATAAAGTTTTGTATTCGCGCGCTCACTGTATAATTTTGCATTTATATGATCAATCTGTGCATGTTCTAGAATGTTCCAGAACAAATCGTGTTTAGAAGAGTGAAATATTAAACTACTCTTTTATTCAGTCTTACTTAAAGTGTGGTTAACATTTTGGATAAGTAATAACGAAACTGAAGTCATTAGGTTAGCTCATTATGTCGGATGAGTTTAAGCAATCTGGTGAAATTTCTATCTGATTACGTTACAATGAAATATATTATCTACCCTGAAAAGGTTTCAAAAGAAACGATTGACAATATTTTCAGTTTACACAATCTCTATAATTGCTGGTTTACATTTCCGAATTCTCAATTAGCATTAAATATGTTCTTGGAAGTGACAGGAACTATAAAAATAGTTAATATACAAATCTTTGAGTAGTGCTGTAGTTTACTGTCGTCTTGCACAAAATTACTAACACATAACCATTTTATTGTTTAATTATCGTATGGTGATTACATTAAACAAAATTGCAATCACTGCATAATGCAAAATCCGAATTAATGGTACCTTTTTATAACTATATACTCTACTTAGAATAGAAATAATCATAATTCTTGGAACGGGATCTGTACAATGCAAAAAATGCGACCAATAATCGCATTAAGTATAAATAATTAAAAATTCCTAACAAAATGAAGGGACATTCCTTGTTTAATGTCAAATAAATAAAGGTTTAAGGTAAAGTATGTTTAATACATCGAGTTATACTAATTACGAAAAATATGGTATTTTATCAGTTTACTTCAATACAGAAGAAATGCATAAGGCGACAATGCTATATTTAAACAGGTGTTGCATTTTAACCAAATGTTTTTTAGTTCTTAACCTTCAAGCTGATTTAATGTGATTGTAAGAACAAATCTTGATTCTTTTGTGCAACCAAGAATTAGAGCATATAATAGAAAACTAAACGAAGATGACTATAAATGTTTCCTATTTCATTGCAACAAATCAAAATACATTATGTCACCAAGGTGAAGTTGGAGTTTCTAAAATGAAAGGGAATGCTTTTAAAAAAATAACGTAAAAATATTGACTGTGTATAGTAAAATGCATACATAACATTCATGGCTGCTAGCTAGATGCAAAACAAGAATAAAAGATACTTTTATAGAAAAACGGGAATAACTCAGTTGAGATTGAAGATAAACATAACAAACCACAATTAGAAGAACATCTTTTTAACCAGCAAAAAATCAAGGTATACATTTCTCAACTTTATTTTACTTTACTGTGGTAGATTTACCAGAAGGTGTATCAGTGTTGTTTCATTGTGTTATTTTAATCTAATAAATTTTTGTAAAAGATTTTCAAATCTGCGTTTTCAAAACTCTCAAAGAACATGAAAAAAATTGAGTGAAACGAAGGTCTAACACAAATACCAAATGATTATACTAGAACACTTTCTGAACTCAAAACTTTTTAATTTTTTAATTTTAAATGAATATTTCGAATCAGGAAAAGCTTGAAGGTTTTAGAAGGTTATATTAAATTTATGTGTGTGTGGATCGTTTATCAAGCTGAAAGGAAACGAATATGAAATTGATAAAGCTGCAGAGGTAACAGCCAGTTAAAATTTTGCATATGGATTAGAGATTCGTTTTTAAAAAAAATTTATACCAAAACTACCGGCAAATGAAATGTGTATGTTCACACTGAAGAGTGAAGTAGCAGCAATGTTTTGTTAATTTGTTTTCAAAGCTTAATATGTGTTTAAAAAAAACTTATTTGTTTCAGAAAAAAGTTGATCAAATGACATATCTTTTGAAGGAGAAAATAAAGATTTTTGACTTGACACTTTCATCTATGGACTATTATGAATCTACTATAATTTTACGTAAAAAAAGTTACAAATTTGTGCACCGACACCCCCAAAAAAACCACAAACAACCGACTCACCATGTCATCAGCAACAATCACAATGATGTTGGGCTTCGATTGTCCCAGCACCCATGGGCACACCACCAGGAGGCAGAGGATCTCCAGGCAAATCTTCCCCATCGCACGCAAGAACCAAAAACGCAACCAGCACCGTCAACCTGCCGCAACACCTGGAGAGCGGAGCCTTGACAGTCCTTTTCGCGTTTCGAGAGCTAATCTACCGGAAAATACTATATATACGGCTAGTGGGGAGCGCGTTCCGACGTCATCCGGAATCACCGTGCGGGTCGGAGTTGAAAAAATCGGAAAATCGGGGCGGACGGGCAGGGGCGTGCGTGGCGGGAGGGGGCGGCACATTTTTGCTTTTCTGATTGATAAAATGAGTCTTCGGTTGGAGCAGGTGATGTAATAGTCGCATTTATTAAGATTACAGTGTAACTTTTTATGGGTGTGTAAACAAAAAATCCGTACAAACAGTGTATCATATTATTAAAAGACAATGCGAAGGAAAATCGTTGAATAGAGAGCCGGGAAGTGGAAAAAACCTCAAGAAACGATTGAAAACCGAAAAAAAGCAGGAGTCAAAGGCTTCTATTAAGGTCGGACTCTCATTGAGAAAACTAGGCCGAAAATTTAAAATATCACATTCATATGTGAGAAATATTCTTAAAAAAGAACGTGACTCTTCGAAAACGAAAATCTGCACTCAAATATAGCCAAAAGTAGTTAGAAGAGAAAAAAAATAGTAAACTGCGAAAATTGCGTGAAAATCATTTGAAACCTTCTAACGATAATTTTGTTATCATCGACGATTAGTCTTACTTCACCCTAGACGGCAGTGATGCAGCGGGAAACAACACCTACTATCTTATAGAGGGTAATGAAGTGTCCAATGAAGTGAAATTCAAATGTCATGTCAAGTTTCAGAAGAAGGCTTTGGTGTGGTTAGCATTCAGTACAAAGGAAGGGCCACTAAGTATCAATCAAAATGTGTATGCCAATGAATGCGTTAGAAAAAGACTACATAGTTCACTTCATCAAAAGATTTCATAATTTCATGATTTCAATTGAGACTTTTGCCCAAGAGGAAGATTTTTCTGAAAATGAAGTAGATCAGTAGGGAAACATGGACTATACCTCTGCATATGTATATATACTATATTAAATAAAAGAACATAACTTGCAATTCAAATTAGAAATAGGCATGGGCGTACCGTAGAGAGGGCAAGGGGGGCAGCTGCCCCCSCTGGACCTGTGTTGCCAACTCTGCACCCTTCCGATTTCCCACACACTTAGCTGGTTAATTATGTTTGTACACCTAAAAATTGTCTCATTTATAAAATTGTAAATGCAGTAAAATTTATATGCAAGTGTATTTCACAATTTTCATCCAAAACTCATATTTCACCTTCTCTTATAAGTCGTTGTCAAATGGTTTCCAAGCTTAATCGATACCATGTGCGTTTTGAAGCTGTAACTGCAACATTCTTGTTGTTACGAATCGTTGTTTTAGAACGGATATATCTTTAAAAGACTATCTTGGTCAGGATGAGTCATAACACGATTTCTACTTAGTTCAGCTATTCTACCTTTTCCTATAAAGATTGTTCAACTAACTACTGTTATATGGAATCACATCAGAATCTGTCATATATTTGGTGATAACTCTAACTTTTGTGCCAAATTTCTAAATTCACATTACATTTTAACAATTAATACAATACAACTAAAAATTTGTCCCAACTAACGTTTATGAAAGTCAATTTATTTAATATATGTTTTGGGAATACAGTAAAAGCATTATAAGCACAAATTAAAACCCGGTGTGTTGTTAAAAATGCAATTAAATATATTCCAGTTTATTTAAATGAAGCTTAATTTGGTTAAAATATTATGTAGTCGGTAAATTTTTGGAAGCAATGCACTGGTGATCTAAGAAGGTTGGCCTGACGCATAATGCTGAGGCATTCCTCATTCTGAGTTTTAATAATGTTAGTTATCCATCGAGTCTCTTTCCCTGGGGAGTAAAAATTACTACAATTGTAACTTCAGCACCTATACAGATAAACTCCTAGCTTAAATTTCAGAAGCTTCTAGTGTGAGAAGTTGAAACTGTGCTAAAAGCGCATCGGTTAATGCATTAGTCTTTGATATGTGTTAATTCTGAATCAGAAATCGTGCTCCTATTAGTAGAACTTTTAAGGTGTAATTTATGTTCCTTTGGTACTTCGTATGATATCATTATACATTATGTGGATTACGGATCTTTATTCTACCAAATAAAATGTATCAACTCATCTTTTGCTAAAGGCCAGAGCGATGCAACTGAATGCACATCACCTAACTGAGTTCATCAATAACTGAATTAGTAATAAACGGGCTTTATATGATCAGTGTACATTTATATTTCACAGAAGATGTTTTAAGTTGCCTTGCAGAATATCCACGAAGATTATTCATGGATTAAATACTGTAACATTCATATTTTGTCAGTCGCTCACGCCTGGCGCGTAGGCTTCTCGTTGTACACAGTGAACCTGAAACCATTACATCGGTACTGCAGACACTTCCGTCGTTAAGCCTAACGCTTGCGCGTAGATTCTGAGCGAGTCACTTGACAGCAGAAAGAATTTCCTCTTTCCTTTGGCATTTTGACCTGTTGCGAATTGAATGTGAGAACGTGGTTTTGTCGATTTTTGGGAAGATTTTTCTAAGTAAATAGACCATCGATTGGTTACCATAGTGGGATCCGCTTGGAAAATCTTCAATTAGACTGGTGGATGTAAGTTGGGCTTTTGGAATTGGCTGAATGGTTGATTTTGCATTATTGAACATCCACACGTGACCATTTTGGGATTTTGGGTTATCGACAAGATTTGCCACGAATATTTCTGCAATCAGAGCCGCACACCAACTATAGGCTCTTTTCTTTTCTTATATTTTCTTTCCTTTTCGATTCTGGGCCTTATTCCTGTCTGGATAGCTTTTGAAGATCGAATAAGTTGAGAATCGTAGAGTTGGGACTGATCACTTGGGATTGGATTTGGGAATTTGCGCTGCCATCCTTCCGGTTAGGAAGATTGAAACCTAGTAGCTGGCGACCCTTGGTGTGGAGGACCGTACATGTGGGACCCCAACCAGCAGGAGAGCGCAGATAAGCTTAAATTTTAAGTAGGAGGTCGTTGACCCTTAAGTCGGAGCGCAGAATCCGCGGTGTAGATTCCATCTCGGTGGTGATTGCTTGAACCGTTGTAAACATTGAGGTTATTTAGCTGTCCGTCAACGGAAAAACTTGTTGTATGAGCCCTCAGCTCTTGTAATTGTTTTGTATAACTTGTATGAGCCGTCAGCTCTTGTATTTGTTTTGTTTAACTTTTGCGAGCCTTCAGCTCATATATACATTGCCGTAGGAGCCTTCAGCTAATGAATTTGAGTATATAGCTTGTCCCATCACCCATCTTTCACAATCGAACCTTCAGTTCGATTCCATTTATTATTTTAAATTATCTGTAACGCCACAGGGCTATTGCTCGCGGGTATCACCGATATTGTCGATCGTTTGTGACGATTTTTCGTTCGTCGTTCGTTTTTGTTGCGTCACTCGTTAATGCGAAGCGCTGGCCAGTGCGGAAATTAACAGGGGCGATTCACAGATTTTCTAGTTATTTACTGGTACTCGGTGACCGGGCACATAGTTGTGGTGCTCATTGGGAAGGGTTAATTTTGATTGTTAAGTGTCATTTTGGTTATATGTTCGAAATTATCTCATATTAGTCGTTTAAGTTCGATCTATCTTAAGTAACTAATTGAGGTTCAAACTTTATTCTTTCTTTATCATTACTTGTACCTCTCATAGTTTTCGTTAATTAAACTACGCTTCTACCCGAGCTTTGGTGTTTGATTTCCATCGTAGCTTTTCAAAATTTTCGTCTGAGTAGTCCGCTGTGGAATTGTAAKATTTMGTGGCGCCTATAATCATCGTTAAAAATCTTGGAACCCCCCTACTCTCCGACTGCAGCGGCGGGACGCGGACTACATTGGAACATCTGGGTTGACACCATAGGTTAGTAACATCGTTTGGTAGAAAAACGGCGTCGCAATACTTCAATAATTACTCTTAAGTACCAATATCTTATAAACGTTTATTTTTTCTATTTATGTTGAATTATACTCTACAGGACGTTCCTGCTTTGCCCCCCTCTAGACAAAAAGCTGGGTACACCCATGGAAGTAGATTTTGTACTCGTGTACCTAAAATACAATGGAAGGATCAAAAAAAAAGATTTTGTTGCAAACATTCTTAAAATACATGACAACTAGACTTTTTGTGAAACTACAAAGGATACAAACAAGTATTCTATCCAAACGTTGAAGACTTGTAAAGAAAATTGGAAATACTTTCTAGCAATAGAAATATCTATACATTTTCCTTCAATTAGGATGTTCCCATTTAATTTTTTCAGGTCAAAGATTATTGTAATTTTAACCCATTATGTTTGTTTTACTTGTTTTTATTAAGGGATTCCATTTATTTTTGTATCTGTATTTTTGTTGTCTTTGTTCACTCTTTTTCCCCGACATATTTTTACAATTATTCTGTAACGATTAGTTGTCCCAAGTAAAAGCAATAACGCCAAAATTGGGACAATAGGGTGTTTTAATCGAGTGTTCTAATTTAAGGAACGTATGCCTAACTTGGGGCAATGACACAAAAAATATATTTACGGTTAGATTTTCAGTAAATAAATAAGGGAATGCATTAACACAACTTTTGATACAAAGATTGATATTCAACCGAAATTCTCTGAAAGACTATGTGCATTTAAAGTAAAAAAATTGGCCGATGTATAGGGACGACTGTATTTTAATTCGAATATTGTTTTTTATATTCAGTATTTATCACGACATTTTATGTTATATTTCCAAATAGATAGTTAAACGGTGTTCACAATTTTGCCTAATTGATGCAACTGGTATCCGTATACCAGTTCTGGCACTTACCGTAAAGTACGGTGCGTGTTGTGGATGTCAGGAACTGACGTTACAAAAATAAAACTATTTTTTACGCTGAATGTCAGTTATTACTTAATCTAGAACTGGACATTTGTTATCATAAGTTGTTGTTGTGTTTGTGGCTTTTTACATAAGCAACAGGAGTATGAAAAATAAGCAAAGAACAAGCAAACATTGCAAGGAAATACTTCTTGAACAGCGAGTGATATAAAATTTCCGCAGGCTCTATGCGGTTCTTACAGATTCAAGTTACAGGTTCGGCAGTATTGAGAACAAAATTTCCAAAGGCAAAATAATGTTTGAATGCATTATCACTCACTGCATTTTTTCCGAAGATCCAAGAAAAACTAGCTACTGCACTTGAAGAGAGGACTCCAGCAATAAGAATGATTTCTATATAAATGAAGAACATTCACACTCTCAATATAAAAAAATTCTGGTTCTGCTGAACTTACTTCTAAAAAATTAATTATCTCTTTAAAAAATCCAATCTTTCTTAAATTTGAATGCCAATGCAACACTTTCATTGGTTTCAGTGTTGTGAATTTTTATCTAACTGCTTTGGCAACGCCTTCAGGAGGAATAGAATTTCTATATTTTTAAAGTTAAATAACTTAAGCTAAAATGCATCTCAATCATATGCTGTCTGCACCGCAACCAACTGCATATAGATCTATTTCGCTATCATTATAGCTCATCAGTGCAGTTTAGGTCTAGTTTAGACAGCATGGCAAAGAACTGACAGATGAGACTGCCATCTAATTACAACTTTATATTAGAGTATGCGGCTTTCAAAAATTTTCACTCAAACTTCAAATAATCGCCATGATCGTGATAATGACACAGGTCCTTGCTTTCGGTCCGGCTTGAGGACAATTTTTTCTCCTTGACGCCAGAATGCTCTAAACCGCGGAAGCGTAGCAATAATCCAATTCATTATTGTGCGAAGATAGACGGACTATTGAAATGTATCACGCTTTTTACACGAGTTCTTACAAGGTTGTAATATGCGATTGCATGTACTGTTTGTTGTCAGTCCTTCAACTTGCGAAATTAATTACTGGCAGAAAAGGTTCAGTCCTAGTTGAACTAATGCATTGGTTGTTACAAGGCTGATGCATTTTTGCTGGAGGTTTCTTGGKAAAATCATTAGCCTCCTGACGATCAAACTAGCAAGGATGATAATCAACATACATAAACAATTTTAAAAGTTAAACAAATAACGTTATTTCAACAAAATCGGGAACCTTGGGTTTAATTCGTCTTACTCTGGTTCCTACTTAAACCATTTAAATTATTTTTATGTAATGTTGTTATATAATCCTTAAGTCAATACCATTAATAATATGAAATAAATCGATTTAATCAAGATACCTATTAAAGTCATTAAAGCCGTCGAATTTGGATTTTTATAAGGACTTTTTTAAATGTAACTCATTATTATTCTTAGCGAGTTCCTGAGATTGAGTGTTTCTTATGCTACATGTATTATTCACTCGAATACAAAAATATTACATGTTTTTTGTTAATAGTTATTTATTGTATAAGTGTTTCAGAAAGTGGATAAAATGCGACTGAAACACGAATACAATACAATCTTTTATCCACAATCACAGGCATTTAGAACCAAAATCGCTGGAATTTTATCATATTTCATCAAAAAATAATTTGACATTTCGCTGTGCCACCCCAAAAATTATAAAAATTAACTAAAGAAATATCGGGAGGTGTTGAATTGTTGCTATTTATTTTCGATTGTTTATCGACTCCATTTGAGTGTGAGAAATGGAAGAAAGGGATCTTGGGACAATCCTGAAGGAAGCTTCAACTCTACAATTATGAAACATTATGAAAAAGTATTTTCCTGTTATCATATATTTTAAATTTGAAGAAGTATGAAATTTCATCCATGTGGTCAAAGTACTCGATGCTAAAGGCTGCAATAAAGGTTTATAGAAACATCAGAGAACATCTGAGAACATCATCAGAGAACATCTGAGAAACATAGATACTGGAAAATATGGTAAGCTCACTGCCTACCTGAGAGAAGATACAATGCGACGAAAGCTGCAGTACTGGAAAAAGCACATGTAGAAGAATTCTTGGGAAGGCCTTGCGATAAAGAACATTATTTGATGAAAAGGCTAACATTTCATAACTTTCTAGACGTCATAGATAAAATACTATAGTATAGTCACTCCTTGCAAGAAGAGACATCTGCAGATTTAACAAGAACTTCAACAGACATGCGTTCTGGAACCGGTGACAGCTACAAACTTAATGTTAATAGCAAAAAAGTAAAATTTGATAATAGAAATAACGAAATTTTGTCAATATAAATGCTAATGTTAATAGTAAATAAATAAAATGTGATTGATTTAAGGTTGTATTTTTCTTTATCTCACTAATGGAATAAGGTAAGTTCATTATTTCGCTTATGGATAAGGTGGTACTTTATACGATTCTTAAGTGTGAATAAAACTTCAATTATATAGTGATTATGGATAAAAATGGTTGAACTACTGAGAGCATCATTAGGAATGATAGAACAAGTATGACTATTCCCTACACATACATTGAGCAAGGAACAGATGGAAATGTTAAAAGATGTTATTCATATTTCACACTCAATGTCAGTGTGACATTTTGGGCTACTATTGTTTGATTAAATAACTTTAGCTAAAGTAGTTAATGACGAGTTTGATGCAATAATTTTTTCTTTTTTTTCTTCAACTCTGCTGTTTTACTCTAAAAAAGGATTTCCACGGGAAGTTTCATTTCAGTGAATTTGTATGACAACTGTTTTGCTCTAGCGATAATGACGTAATATTGGATGAAACCATTCCACACTAGATAGTTGTAGTTATAGTTGTAATAATAAGCAATGGTTGAATAAAGAACTAAATAATTATAATTATGATGAAACTGAATTTACAGTTTTTTTTCCGGTAAACAAACAAATACGCATCAAATTCGATTCCAACCGACAAAAAAGGAAACGCAACTAATTTCAAAGTCAAGTTTGTGCGGTCTTGCACAACGAATTATTTATTTTCCGCAAAGGTTAGATCGACCACTGGAGCATGTTATTGGGCGTGTTATTGTTTCAGCAATTAACAGATATCAATAATACGTCCGCCATAAAAAGTCCGGGTGTAAGAGGGTTGGGAAAAGTTCAAGGAGTTGGTCACCATCACGACCAGCTGCATATGGCGTCGGACACGTTTTCTTCACAGCAGGGTGGTGTCAGGAATCCAAGTGCAGGAATTCGCAATTCACGTAGTGACGTAGATATTTCGCTATTAATTTCTGTGACCAGTCGTTCGTTCCTAATGTGGGAACGAACCATCCGAGCGACAGAAATCGTAAATAAACTTTGAGAAGCAACAGCCGAGAAAGGGGGAGCACTAATTATTTAAGTGATACACATACCGGATAACAATTTTCAAAGTGAAAACAATAACACAACAATAACAGGCGACACTACCTAGGTCCTGTGATTTACAGTTCTGCCTCCGTCAACGTGAGTCACCACCGTTCACACTTGAACAAAACTTTTCAAGAGACATTGAGATTATGAATTACTATTTCAAAGCCTGGTGCCTCAGTCCTAATCCATTGAAAACAGAGCAACTATTATCATCTCTACAATCATCAAAAGGCAACACAACTTCAAGTTGTGTCAAATAACATAATTCTCAAACATAACTTCTAGCCAAAATAATTTGGGGTGACCCTAGATATGTTTCTAACGTGTAGGAAACATCTAGAAAGCATCAGCAAAAAATACAGACTAGAAATAAGCTGCATAAGCTTGTTGGTAGAAGTTGGGGTGCAAATGCAAGTTAATTCCGTACTTCTGCAACTGCCTTGCTTTATAGCATTGCTGAGTACTGCTGTCCTGTTAGGAAAAACAGTCATCACACAGGAAAAATTGACACTCAGTTAAATACTGCAATGCGACTAATCACTGGAACAATTAAGTCAACTCCATTACCTTGGCTTCCGATTCTTTCAAACATTGCTCCTCCGGAGATTCGCAGACAGTTTGCTACATATAAAGCTTGGTAAAAATATCAATCAGCGCCTAATGAGTTTCTGATTTCCCGAGATCTGCAAGAGCTACCTACAACTCGGCTAACTTCTAGAAAACCTCTGTGGACAGAAGATTTCCTTCGTGCTCCTTATACCATTGAAGATGCATGGTGTTGTTTGGCAACTTAAGAAACATGATATATTTAATCAGCAGCTTATAGACGATCCTACGGAAGAGGTAGCAGGAACTGACCTCCCAAGAAGGTCTTGGGTCACTCTGAATCGCCTTCGCACTGGTCATGGGAAATGCAAGTTTTTTCTTAATAAATGGGATTCATCTATCAACCCTTCTTGTGAATGTAGGGATCCCTTTCACACAATTGGACATATGGCCTGGTGGTTTTGCGTCTATCCATTGTGTTGATCAAGGTGTTAAAGACTGGCTTAAGACAATAGAGATCTGATTGGAGTTTTCTACGGTTTTCTTCAATACTCTATCCAGAATAAATACATACATGTATGTATCTATTATGGATAAAGCGTAAATGCGAGATCTCTTATCGTTGAATCAAAATATTTTTTTTCTTTTTCAACGCTTTTATAAAAGTCGACCGTAGTCGCATGAAATTAACAATACTGTGGAATGTATTAATAATTTTCATAAGAATATATATGGAATATATATGGGAAATACAATGTAATAAATGGCATCCATCTATCAATCCTTCTTGTGAATGTGGAGACCCCTTCCAAATAATTGAATATATGGTCAAGGGATGCCGCCGTACAGCATGACTTGGTGGTTTTGCGTCTATCCATCGTGTTGATGAAGGTGTTGAAGATTTGCTTCAGATAATCGGGATCTGATAGGAGTTTTTCTATGGTTTTTCTTCAATACTCCATCTAGAATAGATACATAGACGTATGTATCTTTTCTGGATAGTGCGCAAATGTCTATCTCTTATCATCGAATGAATGGATTTTTTCTTTCAACTTTTTATAAAAATCGTCCATAGTTGCGTGAAATTAACAGTGCTATGCAATGTATTGATGATTTTTATAAAAATATATATACTTGCGCTCCAAGTTCCACGGTATGGTAACAAATAAAACTCAGTGGATTCGTGGAAACAGCAAACAATTGCGTTAACACATTTTTCAGGTGAGCTGAAACTATTCACATCTCTTGGACTGAATTCAACTGAGAAAGACATATAAATCTTTCATTTCTACTTGTTCATTTTTAGGCATTAAAATACGAGGCCTTGCAGTCGAACAGGCGCATCTTTTCGAACGGTAATAGTAAAATTATTCGGTCATTACCATCTTACGCGGCCGTGTTCTTGAACAGTCATGCAGTAATATGTTGCAGGAAAAATACTATTTATGTGTCAGCAGGAGTGACAGTCGGCTGCTAGTGACGTTACATCCGATGACCGCCGTGACGTCAAGGCTACGGAAAGCGAGAACGATGTTACACTAAAATGATAGAATTAACGGTGTTTTGTTCGGAAATTCCATGGAATTCGGACGTACAAAAGATCTGACTATTTTATGTTACTGTTTACGTTATTTCCAATAACGCTGGTAAAAGATACGTAATCTGTATACGATTGGGTATGGGGAAGGAATAATTTTTCTGGTATATGTTTGAGTTTGTTTTTCAGAAATTACATTACTGTTTACATTGGTTTTTGTAATAAATTTTAAGTTTATTCTACTATTTTTTATTCGCAATGACGTTGTCCTGTCCCTGGGAGTAGTATCTTCAGTTTAAATATTGTCACTTCATCACAGGATAACTCTAATTCACGGAACAGCATTTTGCACATTCACTTGCACTCACTAAGCAATAAAAATACACTGAATCACCTATTAACACAAAAACAATCACTACAGAGCAATAAATATTTTTAAGGGCACATTAAGTATATTCTTTCTTGCCTGTTGACCACAAGGGATGTGTCCAAATTCACTGCTTCAGCATAATCTCCATGTAGGTACCTCAGTCTTCACTGAACTCCCTTGTTTGAAGAACTGTCTGTGGCCCTAACCACGCCATCCGAATCAAAATGGATCTTCCCAAAAAATGTCGATAAACTCTAATCTTTTAGTGTGATCCTTGACAGATTTCATACCTTGCTGAAGCCAAAGAATGGATTAAATTAGATAAGATTTAGTGTTATTACCATCAGAAAATGAAGAACAAGGCTTTTCCAGTGGCCTGACATCCAAACGTAATACCTCAGTAACTTGTTGACTGCTTCAGCATAACCTCCATGCAGATGCTTGTCTCCTCTGTACCTCCCTGGGAACAGTCTCTTCTGTTTTAAATAATGTCACTTCTTCGCAGGACAACACTAAATCACAAAAGAGTACCTTGCACATTCACTTGCACTAAGTCACATATTAACACAAAAACAATCACTACAGAGCACTAAATATTTTTAAGAGCACATTAAGTATCTTTTTTCTTGCCGGTTGGCCACAAGGGATGTGTTCAAATTAACTGCTCCAGCATAATCTCTATGTAGGTACTTTCAGCGCTTCCCTTCACTGACATCTACGCATGTGAAGGGGAACTGTCTGCGGCCCCAACCACGCCACAGACGGTAGCTCCCAATCCAAACTAAAATGGAGCTTCCCAAAAAATGTGGATAAACTTTGATCTTTTAAAGTGCAATCCTTGACAGATTTCATAGCTTGCTGAAGCCAAATAATAAATTAAATTAGGAACAAAGCTTCTCCAGTAGCCTGCCATCAAAACGTAATACCTCAGTAACTTGTTGACTGCTTCAGCATAACCTTCATGCAGATGCTCGTCTCCTCCGTACCTCCCTGGGAACAGTCCTTTCTGTTTAAATAAATTCACTTCTTCGCCGGATAACACTAAATCACAAAAGACCACCTTGCACATTCATTTGCACTCACTACGCATATGCGCTAAATCACATATTAACACAAAAACAATCACTACACAGCACTAAATATTTTTTAAGAACACATTATTTATCTTCTTTCTTGCCGGCTGTCCCCCAAGCGATGTGTCAAATTAAATGCTTCAGCATAATCTACAGACGGTAGCTCCCAATCCAAACCAAAATGGAGCTTCCCAAAAAAAGTGACTAAACCCTAACCTTTAAAATTGCGATTGTATTGATGTATTTGGTCATTAATGCTGTATCATCCTCTTCGGTATCTAGGATCCACTTCCTCTAGTATCAATTTAACCTTTAAAGGCTAAAAAAGTACACGAATCTGTAATAAAAAAATATTTAAAGCATAAGAATATGTCACTTGGAATGCCTGGTCCAGGTCACCTAAAGCTGTAAAAATACATAGAGTAACACTAATTCACGGAACAGCACTTTGCACATTCACTTGCACTCACTACGCATACAAACGCACTAAATCAGCTATTAACACAAAAACAATCACTGCACAACACTAAATAATTAAAAACGCATTAACTATCTTCTTTCTTGCAAGTTGACCCCAAAGGATGTGTTCAAATTAAATGCTTCAGCATAATATCGATGTAGGTACTTTTAGCCCTCTTCAGTCTTCACTGACTTCCACGTATGTGAAGAAGTGTCTGCGGCCCGAACCACGCCGCAGACGGTAGCTCCCAATCCAAACTAAAATGGAGCTTCCCTAAAATGTGATTAAACTCTAATCTTTAAAATTGCGATTRTMGGCAGATTTCATATTATATCTMGTTGAAGGCAATGGATGGGTTGAATTAGATAAGATGTAGAGCACATCGTTAACACGAAATTGGGAGCAAAGCTTGTCCAGTAGTCTGCCATCCAAGCGGTATACCTCAGTAATTTGTTGACTGCTTCGGCATAATCTCCATGTAGATGTTTGTCCTCTCCGTACCTCCCTGGGAGTAGTATCTTCTATTTAAATATTGTTCACTTCATTTTATCACAGCACCTTGCACATTCACTCGCACCTACTACGCATACAAACACACTAAATCACCCATTAACACAAAAACTATCACTATGGAACACTGAATATTCTTAAGTGCACTATACAAAATAGATCCTTTCTTGCTGGTTGAAGCCACGGGGTGTGTTCAAATGGACTGCTTCAGCATAATCTCCATGTAGGTGGTACTTCAACGCTACTTCTTCACTGACCTCCACGTATGTGAAGAAGTGTCTGCGGCCCCAACCCCGCCGCAGACGGTAACTCCCAATCCAAACTATATTGGAGCTTCCCAAACTCTAATCTTTAAAATTGCGATTCTTGGCAGATTTCATATTATATCTTGTTGAAGGCAATGGATGGGTTGAATTAGATAAGATGTAGAGCACATCGTTAACACGAAATTGGGAGCAAAGCTTGTCCAGTAGTCTGCCATCCAAGCGGTATACCTCAGTAATTTGTTGACTGCTTCGGCATAATCTCCATGTAGATGTTTGTCCTCTCCGTACCTCCCTGGGAGTAGTATCTTCTATTTAAATATTGTTCACTTCATTTTATCACAGCACCTTGCACATTCACTCGCACCTACTACGCATACAAACACACTAAATCACCCATTAACACAAAAACTATCACTATGGAACACTGAATATTCTTAAGTGCACTATACAAAATAGATCCTTTCTTGCTGGTTGAAGCCACGGGGTGTGTTCAAATGGACTGCTTCAGCATAATCTCCATGTAGGTGGTACTTCAACGCTACTTCTTCACTGACCTCCACGTATGTGAAGAAGTGTCTGCGGCCCCAACCCCGCCGCAGACGGTAACTCCCAATCCAAACTATATTGGAGCTTCCCAAACTCTAATCTTTTAAATTGCGATCCTTGGCAGATTTCATATTATATCTTGTTGAAGGCAAAGGATGGGTGGATTTGATAAGATGTAGAGCAAATCGTTATCACGAAATTGGGAACAAAGCTTGTCCAGTAGTCTACCATCCAAACGGAATACCTCAGTAACTTGTTGACTGTTTCGTCATAATCCCCATGTAGATGCTTGTTCCCTCCGTACCTCCCTGGGAATAGTACCTTCTATTTAAATATTGTTCACTTCACTTTATCACAACACCTTGCACATTCACTCGCACTCACTACGCATAAAAACACACTAAATCACCTAATAACACAAAAGCTATCACTACAGAACACTAAATATTCTTAAGTGCACATTACAAAATAGATCCTTTCCTACTGGTTGAAGCCAAGGGATGTGTTAAGATTGACTGCTTCTGAATAATCTCTTGCAGATGCTTGTCCTCTCCGTACCTCCCTGGGAGCAGTCTCTTCTGTTTAAATAACGTCATCAATAGAACCTTTATCCGATTCTTCTGTGGTCTTCGAGAATTCTTTCGTAAGTGGTTTGTTCGCCTGTTCTTGGCACACTTCTGTTTCATCATAATAACTAGGCTTCCTTGCCTTATTACCGTTCAGAAAATTGCGAGCCTGAATTTTAAACTCCTTAGCTTCTCTTGCGGGCATCGAAAGCTTATCTCTAAATGCGAGGATCGCGTTTCCCTGATTAAATTCCATATTCGCATAACATAAATCATTATCTTCAGCTTCATAATAATTGTCCATAAAATCTAAGGAATTACGGTTCAGAGTTTTTCCGCCATGGGCATTTCCGACATTATTTTGTCTTATCGCTACATGCGGTCCCGATTAATTATTTGACTAAAATTTTGCGATCCTCCCCTGTAATAGTTTGTTTTTCGCTCTTCACTGCCCTCCAGGCATGTGAAGAGGAATTGTCTGCGGCCCCAGCCACGCCGCAAACGGTAGCTCCCAATCCAAACCAAAATGGAGCTTCCCTAAAATGTGACTAAACTCTAATCTTTAAAATTGTGATCATTGCCAGATTTCATATATTGTTGAATCCAAAGGATGTAGATAAGATGTAGTGCACATATTGTTACCACGAAATTGGGAACAAAGCTTGTCCAGGAGTCTGCCATCCAAACGGAATACCTCACTAACTGGTTGACTGCTTCAGCATAATCTTGTTGTACGTGCTTGTCTCCTCCGTACCTCCATGGAAGCAGTTATCTTCTTTTTAAATATTGTTACTTCATCACAGCACCTTGCACATTCACTCGAACTCACTACGCATAAAAACACACCAAATCACCTATTTTAACACAAAAAAAACCACAACGGAGCACTGCAAGTATCTTCTTCCCCGTCTGCCTTCCGCATAATCTTCTGTAGATGCTCGTCCGTCTCCTCCGTACCTCAGTGGTAATAGTATGTTCTCTTACAAAAAACCGCTGCAAATAGAATCAATACCTCCGCATCCAATTGTAAAAATGACATACGCTTTTATTTCTTGTACTATAAGTTCAGTAATCTGGTTTTGAGGATTTTTTCTCTCTAGACATTTTTTCTAAGACAAACGGTTCTCGTGATATTAGGAAAAATACATAAATTTCTAAAATCGGATTTTTCCAAATAATTTGAAAATTATTAACTGAACAAAAAAGTTGCAAGAGTACTTTACGATCAGAAATTTGATTTTTTATTTTATGTTAAAATTTTAGAAAAATCGTATGGACAGCGTACAAAATATGTTTTTTGAAAATATTTGGAAAATGCTAAAATTTTGGAAAAAATGTTTAAAACACTTTTTGTGAGGAATTTTTTTCCTATCTGATGGCAAATTCTTCATTTTTTGAATATATTAAGTATTTACGGAGATATTTACTAAAAACCGATTTTTTTAATATGTAACGCGTTTTTGCTAATATCTCATAAACAGTTTGCTGCACCGTAAATTTATACGGACGAATAATACTCGCTATTATACTACTAATCATATACTAAACAAACAAAAAATCAAAACGGGTAGTTACCCCCCCAATTTTACTCGTTCCCGATACCCTACAGACACACAGACAAGATATCTTTTTTTGCCCAAATTTTGCATTTCGCGTTTTCGACCATTTTAAAGCGATTGAGCAAATAAAAATTATTTTCGCGATAAAGTACTTCCCATCCGTTGGATGTGGAAGTAATATTCACTTTATCACACACATTCACTTGCACTCACTATGAATAAAAACGCACTAAATCATCTATTTTACCACAAAAACAACCACTACGGAGCACTAAATATTTTTTAGAACACTCTATCTTCTTTCTTGCCGGTTCAAGCCCAGGTATGTGTTAAAATTGATTGCTTTAGCATAATCTCCATGTAGGTACTTTCGACGTTCCTCTTCACTGACCCCCACGCATGTGAAGAGGAATTGTCTGCGGCCCCAACCACGCCGCAAACGGTAGCTCCCAATCCAAACTAAAATGGAGCTTCCCAAACTGTAATCCTTTAAATTGCCATCCTTTGCAGGTTTCAAATCAGCACACATTTGTAAACAAAGCTTGTCCAGTAGTAGTCTGCCTCCAAAACATCCCTGGGAATAGTATCTTCTTTAAAAAAAATATTATCACTTCATCACTGGATAATTATAATTGCACATTCACTTGCATACACACACACTAAATCACCTATTAATATAATAACAATCACTACCGAGCACACACTACACATGCGCACTACATATAAAACACTTATTAACACTATTTAGAGCACTATAAGTATCTTCTTTCTTGCCAAATAAAATCTGTAGCAGAAAATTCAGAATTGGATGAAACGGAATTTCATATAGTATCAAATTATTTATAACTGGAGTCTTATGTAAATAATTAATAGATACCGGATCAGCTGTTTCAGTTATCAAAAGCATCTTGAGTGAAAGATGCAACGAGTCAGTCGGACTGAGAGGTATGAGCCATGGTATTCCAGTTTTGGGTGAAGCTGATTAGGGTGTTGGAATAACAAAGCAGTTTGTTAGCGTCAGTCAAAAATTTGTAGTTTGTGAGGATGAATTACCGCTACAGTGTGATGGAATCTTAGGTACAGATTTCTTAGGAGAGAACTTAAAAATTTATTTTAGAAAAAATGTTTTGGAGGAATGGGCTAACGAAATACTTAAGCTAATGATGGGCAAAGGTTTTAGTATTGATGTTACATAGACAAGAAGTAATAATAATGGGGTGAAAAGCGACACAGCGCGGAGATACAATAATACAATGGACGATGGGAGGTTTAAAAGCGTTTTACAAAGAAATGATGAGGTAGTTAGCGATAGTAAGGAAATTATGCTAACGATATCAGAAGTTATGATAAGATTAAACGCTTTGCGAGAAAGGATGACGTAGCAGTAGGTGAAAGTGGTAGTAACGAGGGGAAGTCAGAAGTTATCGTGAAATTTTAAATCAAGGAACTCCGGTACGGCGGATTATAATAATGGTCTCGCGAGGCCCGTGAGGGATGTTCAGCTTTCCAAAACTCAGGACCGTATTAGTATGGATTTTATGCCCAATTATGATGAAGCTGAAGTTAAGGGTCTATGTTACGCGAATACGGAATTTAGTCAAGGAAAAGCGACCCGCGAATTTAGAGAAAAGCTTTCGATGTCCGTGAGGGAAGCTAACGAGTGTAGAATTAAGGCTCGCAATTTTCTGAACGGTAATAGTGCAAGGAAGCCTAGTTATCATGATGAAACAGAAGTGTGCCAAGAACGGGCGATCAAACCACTTAAGAAAGAATTCTCGAAGACTACAGAAGGATCGGAATTCTGAGGTGCAGGACCGCACTGCCCTAAAGTAGGCGGTGCCGAATAGGAAAAATATGACAGTTGATTACGATAAGATAGAAGTATGTGGTGTTAGTGAGGACATCGGTGAGGATATCGAGATATGTGAAAAAATTGTGGGGAGTAACGAGATAACAGGTGTTGCGGATCACAGTGGTGATGAAATACGTGTTAATGAAGTGAATAATAAAGGTTTTATTGATAGAAAGATTAATAGAAAAGTGGATGGTTGTGCTTAGGAAGAAGACGATTTATGGGGTAGTAAATCGTGTTAACGTGAATGGTATTGAAGTCGATACACAAGAATAGATTTGCGGAGGAATCAGTGAAGACGAAAAGTATACTTTAGATGAAACAGATTGGTCTAGTGGAGTTGGTAGACTGAAACCGGGTGTTAAAAAAAGAATACGGAGGGTGATCAAAAAGGCTACTTCAAACTTAATGACAAAGCGAAGCGGAATTAAAGGAAATAGAATTACTACAAGCGGAAAAGGTTAAAGCATGGGAAGAAAGAAAACCTGTGGACAAGGAAAAAATCAAGAAATAAACGTTTAGTTAACTGAGGACTTGGAGATATCGGCGAAATGCGAAGCTACGTATTATGGGAAATTAGCTGAGGTATTAGAGGGTCAAGAAATTATAAAGGAACCATATAAAGTAAAAATAAACGGAGTAATAATGGCAGCTATAGAGTAATTACGGATGAAGTCGAAAAGTGTTTAATACGAATTTTGAATTTGAATTCGTTTCTGAAAACTTCAAAGGAGAACTGAAGTTTAGGAGTAGCGTCGGCAAACATACCCGGTCGGGAAAACACGAAAACTGTTAACGTATTGCAAATTTAACGGAAGAACGGGAAGATAATTCTTTTGAATTGGAGCGTTTCAATAATTACGCCCAAAATATATTTGGTTTTAGA
This sequence comes from Rhyzopertha dominica, assembly GCA_025024175.1. Classification (NCBI taxonomy): domain Eukaryota; kingdom Metazoa; phylum Arthropoda; class Insecta; order Coleoptera; family Bostrichidae; genus Rhyzopertha; species Rhyzopertha dominica. The sequence goes on from QCXZ01000041.1 coordinate 50,597,357, forward strand.
ATTTCTGGACCGATATTCAGATTAGTTTTTGTAAAGAAAACGAAATGTTAACAAGTACAAATATGGTCAAGCATAGAATTATTACAGAGAAAATACCTACGATTACGAAGCGCCCATACAGGTTACCGTTCCATCAAAGAAAAGTAATAAGAAAGAAAAATAGKCAGATTACTAGMGAAAGACGGATTCCGATACTGGTACTCCAATTCATGTTAGAGTGCCATCAGCGTGGGAACTCCAACCAGCAGCAGCTTAAGACCGTCAGTTGGGGCAACTAGTTCCAGAGCCAGGAGAAGAAAGGGAACCAGTTGTTGCAGCCTCAGTAGCAGAGGACCGTCCTCTAGCTAGGAGATCGACGAGGATCGAGCGTCCACCAGATCGAGTGGACCTCTAGTACATCAAACAGTACTGTACTTTAGAGGGTAAGTTTCAAAAACTGTTCAGTGCAGTGAAAAACGCGCATCGGGCGAATATAAATATTAGCAGCGAATAAAGTTTTACTAAAACTTAGCTAAGGCAGGACTAATGGTAATTTGTGGAATCATAGTAGGCGTCGCTAGCTACGTACGCGTCGGGACTGATTGCGTGTGATTGTGGCGGAGAAAAAAATTATATTTTGGGTAATTTCTATAAACGATGTTTACTTCCATGCACACCTTCAGGGGAAAACTACGTAGAAGAACCCATCCAAGTACGAGTATTGCACCCTTGGACGTCGACAAGGCTTAGAAGCTACTGCAGCAGCATCATCTTGGGCCCTCTTGTGGGTACGAGCTTCCTCTTCATCGTAATCTCTTAGATTACGAATGAGGGGGTTTTCGTAGGCGTCTGCTTTGTGAATGCCTTGGCTGCTGCTTCTCGGAGGAATTCCTAGATCGTAGGAACTTCGAGATCTCTGTGTATCTGAGAACTCTGCCGAACTAGGGAGCATCGACGACCATTCGGAGAACCTTGTTCTGGATAACGTGAAGACGTTGATGTGTTTAGCTGATGCTAACTCATGCAGCACATCCGTAACGTCATCATCGGCCGCAGTATCGTCTTGTAGATCAAGAGCTCGTTGTCGCTGTTCAACTTGCTATTGCGGTATAGCAGACAACAAGGCACGGGATAGCGCGATCGAAGATGGGTTTCGATCGGGCGCTCCTCCGTTTGCTCAGAAAGAATGCCGGCGGCTTTCTGAAGACGTGGAGTCATCAGACGTGGATGAACTGATATGGTGAAGATAGCGGTGTCATCTGCGTAGATAGCGAGTTCTGATGCTTCCGTCTTCAGGATGTCCCTCGTGAACACGGTGAACAGCGGCGGCGAAAACGTCGAGCCTGCGGAATCCCTCATGTGACGGTGCGCACCAGGACCTTTTGTAGCTGAGCTTACACAGAGGTTTTGTCCTCAGGAAGTCCGATTCCGGTTGCATGTCGGTATTGATAGCTCGAGTATCAATCCTCATGTTATACCTTGTCGAGCGCTTTCGCCATGTCCAGAAGATAGCTCCGACTGACGCCTTGACGTTGAAGCCCTCGGTGGCGTACTCGATGTCGTCTAGGTCCGCGTTCTCGAAGGTTGGACTGCAATGGCGTTCCATGCAGTCGGTAAAAGCTTCGGCTTTATCCTCCGGCGTGTACAGCAAGCCGTACTCGTCGTGGAGCGGGCCTGTTCCACAGGATTTTAGTCATCCTCCAGAGTTGCTTGAGTCTTCGTCCAGTTGGCGAATCTTGGCTTCCCAACGTGCGCTTATGTGGTGTAAGACGGCCTCTTTCATCTGTGCTTGCAGTTGATTGTACTGCCTGCGATCTTCGGGGTTCCATGAGTGTTCTCACGTCATACGATAGAGGGAACTCTCTCTGCGGTTCGCGCTCGATGGCGGCGGCAAGATGGGCTAAGGCCTGTTCGAGTAGACGGACGGAGCGTATCGTGCCCGTGTACCTGGGCGGTGGGTTTGCAGGTGTTCCGAGAATGAAGGGCCTGTGTTGACATAGATGGCGGTAAGACTCCGGGGCGAT
>QCXZ01000041.1:50599459-50626987 GCA_025024175.1 Rhyzopertha dominica
TTTACTCGCGAACATTAATTTGTTGTGTTTTAAACACTTCAACTTGTGTGAAGCTACTCCAACAGCATGAATAGAAAGAATATTAATTATTCTTTTTGCAAGGGGCGGTTGGGAGCAAAAGGAATGTTCGGAGTAGCTGTAACACATAAAGAAATTGCTTATAAATTATTATTACGCTTTGAGGTCTCAAAACTTTCTTTGTCGTGTGTATTCAATGAAGTAAAAAGTCCTTTACTCGCGAACATAATTTGTTGTTTTTTAAACACTTCAACTTGCGTGGAACTACTCCAACAGCATGAAATAGAAAGAATATTAATATTCTTTTTGCAATGGGGCGGTTGGGAGGCAAAAGGAATGTTCGGAGTAGCTGCAACACATAAAGAAATTGCTTATAAATTATTATTACGCTTTGAGGTCTCAAAACATTCTTTGTCTTGTGTATTCGATGCAGTAAAAAGTCCTTTACTCGCGAACATAATTTGTTGTGTTTTAAACACTTCAACTTGTGTGAAGCTACTCCAACAGCATGAAATAGAAAGAATATTAATATTCTTTTTGCAATGGGGCGGTTGGGAGGCAAAAGGAATGTTCGGAGTAGCTGTAACACATAAAGAAATTGCTTATAAATTATTATTACGCTTTGAGGTCTCAAAACTTTCTTTGTCGTGTGTATTCAATGAAGTAAAAAGTCCTTTACTCGCGAACATAATTTGTTGTGTTTTAAACACTTCAACTTGTGTGAAGCTACTCCAACAGCATGAAATAGAAAGAATATTAATATTCTTTTGCAATGGGGCGGTTGGGAGGCAAAAGGAATGTTCGGAGTAGCTGTAACACATAAAGAAATTGCTTATAAATTATTATTACGCTTTGAGGTCTCAAAACTTTCTTTGTCGTGTGTATTCAATGAAGTAAAAAGTCCTTTACTCTCGAACATAATTTGTTGTGTTTTAAACACTTCAACTTGTGTGGAACTACTCCAACAGCATGAAATAAAAAGAATATTAATATTCTTTCTGCAATGGGGCGGTTGGTAGGCAAAATGAATGTTCGGAGTAGCTGTAACACATAAAGAAATTGCTTATAAATTATTAATACGCTTTGAGGTCTCAAAACTTCTTTGTCGTGTGTATTCAATGAAGTAAAAAGTCCTTTACTCTCGAACATAATTTGTTGTGTTTTAAACACTTCAACTTGTGTGGAACTACTCCAACAGCATGAAATAGAAAGAATATTAATATTCTTTCTGCAATGGGGCGGTTGGTAGGCAAAATGAATGTTCGGAGTAGCTGTAACACATAAAGAAATTGCTTATAAATTATTATTACGCTTTGAGGTCTCAAAACATTCTTTGTCGTGTGTATTCAATGAAGTAAAAGTCCTTTACTCTCGAACATAATTTGTTGTGTTTTAAACACTTCAACTTGTGTGGAACTACTCCAACAGCATGAAATAGAAAGAATATTAATATTCTTTCTGCAATGGGGCGGTTGGTAGGCAAAATGAATGTTCGGAGTAGCTGTAACACATAAAGAAATTGCTTATAAATTATTATTACGCTTTGAGGTCTCAAAACTTTCTTTGTCGTGTGTATTCAATGAAGTAAAAAGTCCTTTACTCGCGAACATAATTTGTTGTGTTTTAAACACTTCAACTTGTGTGGAACTACTCCAACAGCATGAAATAAAAAGAATATTAATATTCTTTCTGCAATGGGGCGGTTGGTAGGCAAAAGGAATGTTCGGAGTAGCTGTAACACATAAAGAAATTGCTTATAAATTATTATTACGCTTTGAGGTCTCAAAACTTTCTTTGTCGTGTGTATTCAATGAAGTAAAAAGTCCTTTACTCGCGAACATAATTTGTTGTGTTTTAAACACTTCAACTTGTGTGGAACTACTCCAACAGCATGAAATAGAAAGAATATTAATATTCTTTCTGCAATGGGGCGGTTGGTAGGCAAAAGGAATGTTCGGAGTAGCTGTAACACATAAAGAAATTGCTTATAAATTATTATTACGCTTTGAGGTCTCAAAACTTCTTTGTCGTGTGTATTCAATGAAGTAAAAAGTCCTTTACTCTCGAACATAATTTGTTGTGTTTTAAACACTTCAACTTGTGTGGAACTACTCCAACAGCATGAAATAGAAAGAATATTAATATTCTTTCTGCAATGGGGCGGTTGGTAGGCAAAATGAATGTTCGGAGTAGCTGTAACACATAAAGAAATTGCTTATAAATTATTATTACGCTTTGAGGTCTCAAAACTTTCTTTGTCGTGTGTATTCAATGAAGTAAAAAGTCCTTTACTCTCGAACATAATTTGTTGTGTTTTAAACACTTCAACTTGTGTGGAACTACTCCAACAGCATGAAATAAAAAGAATATTAATATTCTTTCTGCAATGGGGCGGTTGGTAGGCAAAATGAATGTTCGGAGTAGCTGTAACACATAAAGAAATTGCTTATAAATTATTAATACGCTTTGAGGTCTCAAAACATTCTTTGTCGTGTGTATTCAATGAAGTAAAAAGTCCTTTACTCGCGAACATAATTTGTTGTGTTTTAAACACTTCAACTTGTGTGGAACTACTCCAACAGCATGAAATAAAAAGAATATTAATATTCTTTCTGCAATGGGGCGGTTGGTAGGCAAAATGAATGTTCGGAGTAGCTGTAACACATAAAGAAATTGCTTATAAATTATTAATACGCTTTGAGGTCTCAAAACATTCTTTGTCGTGTGTATTCAATGAAGTAAAAAGTCCTTTACTCTCGAACATAATTTGTTGTGTTTTAAACACTTCAACTTGTGTGGAACTACTCCAACAGCATGAAATAAAAGAATATTAATATTCTTTCTGCAATGGGGCGGTTGGTAGGCAAAATGAATGTTCGGAGTAGCTGTAACACATAAAGAAATTGCTTATAAATTATTATTACGCTTTGAGGTCTCAAAACTTTCTTTGTCGTGTGTATTCAATGAAGTAAAAAGTCCTTTACTCGCGAACATAATTTGTTGTGTTTTAAACACTTCAACTTGTGTGGAACTACTCCAACAGCATGAAATAAAAAGAATATTAATATTCTTTCTGCAATGGGGCGGTTGGTAGGCAAAATGAATGTTCGGAGTAGCTGTAACACATAAAGAAATTGCTTATAAATTATTATTACGCTTTGAGGTCTCAAAACTTTCTTTGTCGTGTGTATTCAATGAAGTAAAAAGTCCTTTACTCTCGAACATAATTTGTTGTGTTTTAAACACTTCAACTTGTGTGGAACTACTCCAACAGCATGAAATAAAAAGAATATTAATATTCTTTCTGCAATGGGGCGGTTGGTAGGCAAAATGAATGTTCGGAGTAGCTGTAGCACATAATGAAATTGCTTATAAATTATTATTACGCTTTGAGGTCTCAAAACATTCTTTGTCGTGTGTATTCAATGCAGTAAAAAGTCCTTTACTCGCGAACATAATTTGTTGTGTTTTATACACTTCAACTTGCGTGGAACTACTCCAACAGCATGAAATAAAAAGAATATTAATATTCTTTCTGCAATGGGGCGGTTGGTAGGCAAAATGAATGTTCGGAGTAGCTGTAGCACATAATGAAATTGCTTATAAATTATTATTACGCTTTGAGGTCTCAAAACATTATTTTTCGTGTGTATTCAATGCAGTAAAAAGTCCTTTACTCTCGAACATAATTTGTTGTGTTTTAAACACTTCAACTTGTGTGGAACTACTCCAGCAGCATGAAATAAAACGAATATTAATATTCTTTCTGCAATGGGGCGGTTGGTAGGCAAAATGAATGTTCGGAGTAGCCCTAGAACATAAAGAAATTGCTTATAAATTATTATTACGCTTTGAGGTCTCACAACTTTCTTTGTCGTGTGTATTCAATGCAGTAAAAAGTCCTTTACTCTCGAACATAATTTGTTGTGTTTTAAACACTTCAACTTGTGTGGAACTACTCCAACAGCATGAAATAAAAAGAATATTAATATTCTTTTTGCAATGGGGCGGTTGGTAGGCAAAAGGAATGTTCGGAGTAGCTGTAGCACATAATGAAATTGCTTATAAATTATTATTACGCTTTGAGGTCTCAAAACATTATTTTTCGTGTGTATTCAATGCAGTAAAAAGGGCTTTACTCGCGAACATAATTTGTTGTGTTTTAAACACTTCAACTTGTGTGGAACTACTCCAACAGCAATAAATAAAAAGAATATTAATAATCTTTCTGCAATGGGGCGGTTGGTAGGCAAAAGGAATGTTCGGAGTAGCTGTAACACATAAAGAAATTGCTCATAAATTATTTAGATGCCTTGAGACCTCAAGACGTAGCTTGTTGTGTGTATTTAATGAAGTAAATTGTCATTTACTCTCAAACTGAATTTATTGTGCTATAGAAACTAGCTAATACGAGACTACTCCAACATCGTTGAATAAAAAAAAGAATATTAATATTCTTTTTGCAATGGGGCGGTTGGTAGGCAAAAGGAATGTTCGGAGTAGCTGTAACACATAAAGAAATTGCTCATAATTTATTTAGATGCCTTGAGACCTCAAGACATAGCTTGTTGTGTGTATTTAATGAAGTAAATTGTCATTTACTCTCAAACTAAATTAATTGTGCTATAAAACTAGCTAGTACGAGACTACTCCAACATCGGTGAATAAAAAAAAAGAATATTAATATTCTTTCTGCAATGGGGCGGTTGGTAGGCAAAAGGAATGTTCGGAGTAGCTGTAACACATAAAGAAATTGCTCATAAATTATTTATATGCGTTGAGACCTCAATACATAGCTTGTGGTGTGTAATTAATGAAGTAAATTGTCATTTACTCTCAAACTAAATTAATTGTGCTATAAAAACTAGCTAGTACGAGACTACTCCAACATCGGTGAATAAAAAAAAGAATATTAATATTCTTTCTGCAATGGGGCGGTTGGTAGGCAAAAGGAATGTTCGGAGTAGCTGTAACACATAAAGAAATTGCTCATAAATTATTTAGATGCCTTGAGACCTCAAGACATAGCTTGTTGGTGTGTATTTAATGAAGTAAATTGTCATTTACTCTCAAACTAAATTTATTGTGCTATAGAAACTAGCTAGTACGAGACTACCCCAACATCGTTGAATAAAAAGAAAGAATATTAATATTCTTTTTGCAATGGGGCGGTTGGTAGGCTAAAGGAATGTTCGGAGTAGCTGTAACACATAAAGAAATTGCTCATAATTTATTTAGATGCCTTGAGACCTCAAGACATAGCTRGTTGTGTGTATTTAATGAAGTAAATTGTCATTTACTCTCAAACTAAATTTATTGTMCTATAGAAACTAGCTAGTACGAGACTACTCCAACATCGTTGAATAAAAAGAAAGAATATTAATATTCTTTTTGCAATGGGGCGGTTGGTAGGCAAAAGGAATGTTCGGAGTAGCTGTAACACATAAAGAAATTGCTCATAAATTATTTATATGCCTTGAGACCTCAAGACATAGCTTGTTGTGTGTATTTAATGAAGTAAATTGTCATTTACTCTCAAACTAAATTTATTGTGCTATAGAAACTAGCTAGTACGAGACTACTCCAACATCGTTGAATAAAAAAAAGAATATTAATATTCTTTTTGCAATGGGGCGGTTGGTAGGCAAAAGGAATGTTCGGAGTAGCTGTAACACATAAAGAAATTGCTCATAAATTATTTATATGCGTTGAGACCTCAAGACATAGCTTGTTGTGTGTATTTAATGAAGTAAATTGTCATTTACTCTCAAACTAAATTTATTGTGCTATAGAAACTAGCTAGTACGAGACTACTCCAACATCGTTGAATAAAAAGAAAGAATATTAATATTCTTTTTGCATTGGGCGGTTGGTAGGCAAAAGGAATGTTCGGAGTAGCTGTAACACATAAAGAAATTGCCCATAAATTATTTATATGCGTTGAGACCTCAAGACATAGCTCGTTGTGTGTATTTAATGAAGTAAATTGTCATTTACTCTCAAACTAAATTTATTGTGCTATAGAAACTAGCTAGTACGAGACTACTCCAACATCGTTGATTTAAAAGAAAGAATATTAATATTCTTTTTGCAATGGGCGGTTGGTAGGCAAAAGGAAAGTTCGGAGTAGCTGTAACACATAAAGAAATTGCTCATAAATTATTTATATGCCTTGAGACCTCAAGACATAGCTTGTTATGTGTATTTAATGAAGTAAATTGTCATTTACTCTCAAACTAAATTTATTGTGCTATAGAAACTAGCTAGTACGAGACTACTCCAACATCGTTGAATAAAAAAAAAGAATATTAATATTGTTTCTGCTCGGGTGTGGTTGGTAGGTAAAATGAATGTTTGGAGGTTTGTTATAAATTATTTAGATGATTTTTTTTGAGTCATATCAACCTACCTACCTATCATTTTAAACATACACAATCCTATATTAGCTTTTTATACACTAGTGTGGTTATACGTATTAATCATTGTTAGCATATGCTGTGGACGGACGACGCTCCACTTAGTATTTAATAAGTTATCGGTTCGAGTTCCGCGCCAATTTTATTATGTACGGTTATTTTAGTACATACATTTAGTACGACGAGGTGGGTTTGTCAATGTAAGACCCGCGCCGAAGACTAAGGACATCGTCGGCATAAGGACCTGTTGATGTGCGCGAAATGCGTCTTAGACTACAGAGGCCCAAAGAGGAAGTCGCCGCGTGTGTCAACCGTGGAGGTTCACATCCCGCTAGCTACAGGGGGTGCCTGAGGCTCCCGCAACTCCTCGAGTTGTCAACGAAGCCTACCTCCGTTCCGGCAGCCACTCCGATCGTCGCTCCCGCCGTGATACTCCGCTTATCGCACGCCCGAGCTACTGCCGTCATATCTAGCTCTCAAGATATCGCCAACCTATTTAAAAAAATGCCTAGAGATTCACGCACAGTCCTCCCTGCAGAACGCATATTGGAATGAAAACGCGATCAAACGCCAACGATTCGAGTTCTTGTAATCCTTGACACGACATGGAGTCGATGTAGCCTTGGTCAATGAGACACATCTGAGACCATGCGACAGCCAGAGCGTTCTGCAGTACGTCCTCCACCACACCGACCATCTGAATCGCCCCGGAGGTCTTACCGCCATCTACGTCAACACAGGCCCTCATTCTCGGAACACCTGCAAACCCACCTGCCGGGTACACGGCACGATACGCTCCGTCCGTCTACTCGAACAGACCTTAGCCGATCTTGCCGCCGCCACTCGAGCGCGAACCGCAGAGAGAGTTCCCTCTATCGTATGACGTGAGAACACTCATGGAACCCCGAAGATCGCAGGCAGTACAATCAACTGCAAGCACAGGTGAAAGAGGCCGTTTTACACCACATAAGCGCACGTTGGGAAGCCAAGATTCGCCAACTGGACGAAGACTCAAGCAACCTCTGGAGGATGACTAAATTCCTGTGGAACAGGCCCGCTCCACGACGAGTACGGCTTGCTGTACACGCCGGAGGATAAAGCCGAAGCTTTTACCGACTGCATGGAACGCCATTGCAGTCCAACCTTCGAGAACGCGGACCTAGACGACATCGAGTACGCCACCGAGGGCTTCAACGTCAAGGCGTCAGTCGGAGCTATCTTTCTGGACATGGCGAAATCGCTCGACAAGGTATAACATGAGGGATTGATACTCGAGCTATCACATACCGACATGCCAACCGGAATCGGACTTCCTGAGGGACAAACCTCTGTGTGAAGCTCAGCTACAAAAGGTCCTCGGTGCGCACCGCCACAAGAGGGATTCCGCAGGGCTCGACGTTTTCGCCGCCGCTGTTCACCGTGTTCACGAGGGACATCCTGAAGACGGAAGCATCAGAACTCGCTATCTACGCAGATGACACCGCTATCTTCACCATATCAGTTGATCCATGTCTGATGACTCCACGTCTTCAGAAAGCCGCCGGCATTCTTTCTGAGCAAACGGAGGAAGCAGCCCGATCGAAACCCATCTTCGATCGCGCTATCCCGTGCCTCTGTTGTCTGCTATACCGCAATAGCAAGTTGAACAGCGACAACGAGCTCTTGATCTACAAGACGATACTGCGGCCGATGATGACGTACGGATGTGCTGCATGGAGTTAAGCATCAGCTAAACACATCAAACGTCTTCACGTTATCCAGAACAAGGTTCTCCGAATGGTCGTCGATGCTCCCTAGTTCGGCAGAGTTCTCAGATACACAGAGATCTCGAAGTTCCTACGATCTAGGAATATCCTCCGAGAAGCAGCAGCCAAGGCATTCCACAAAGCAGACGCCTACGAAAACCCCCTCATTCGTAATCTAAGAGATTACGATGAAGAGGAAGCTCGTACCCACAAGAGGCCCAAGATGATGCTGCTGCAGTAGCTTCTAAGCCTTGTCGACGTCCAAGGGTGCAATACTCGTACTTAGATGGGTTCTTCTACGTAGTTTTCCCCTGAAGGTGTGCATGGAGTAACATCCTTTATAGAAATTACCAAAATATAATTTTTTTCTCCGCCACAATCACACGCAATCAGTCCCGACGCGTACGTAGCTAGCGACGCTACTATGATTCCACAAATTACCATTAGTCCTGCCTTAGCTAAGTTTTAGTAAAACTTTATTCGCTGCTAATATTTATATTCGCCCGATGCGCGTTTTTCACTGCACTGAACAGTTTTGAAACTTACCCTCTAAAGTACAGTACTGTTTGATGTACTAGAGGTCCAGTCGATCTGGTGGACGCTCGATCCTCGTCGATCTCCTAGCTAGAGGACGGTCCTCTGCTACTGAGGCTGCAACAACTGGTTCCCTTTCTTCTCCTGGCTCTGGAACTAGTTGCCCCAACTGACGGTCTTAAGCTGCTGCTGGTTGGAGTTCCCACGCTGATGGCACTCTAACATGAATTGGAGTACCAGTATCGGAATCCGTCTTTCACTAGTAATCTGTCTATTTTTCTTTCTTATTACTTTTCTTTGATGGAACGGTAACCTGTATGGGCGCTTCGTAATCGTAGGTATTTTCTCTGTAATAATTCTATGCTTGACCATATTTGTACTTGTTAACATTTCGTTTTCTTTACAAAACTAATCTGAATATCGGTCCAGAAATTCTAAAACCAAATATATTTTGGGCGTAATTATTGAAACGCTCCAATTCAAAAGAATTATCTTCCCGTTCTTCCCTTAAATTTGCAATKCGTTAKCAGTTTTCGTGTTTTCCCGACCGGGTATGTTTGCCGACGCTACTCCTAAAGTTCAGTTCTCCTTTGAAGTTTTCAGATACGAATTCAAATTCAAAATTCGTATTAAACACTTTTCGACTTCATCCGTAATTACTCTATAGCTGCCATTATTACTCCGTTTATTTTTACTTTATATGGTTCCTTTATAATTTCTTGACCCTCTAATACCTCAGCTAATTTCCCATAATACGTAGCTTCGCATTTCGCCGATATCTCCAAGTCCTCAGTTAACTAAACGTTTATTTCTTGATTTTTTCCTTGTCCACAGGTTTTCTTTTTTCCCATGCTTTAACCTTTTCCGCTTGTAGTAATTCTATTTCCTTTAATTCCGCTTCGCTTTGTCATTAAGTTTGAAGTAGCCTTTTTGATCACCCTCCGTATTCTTTTTTTAACACCCGGTTTCAGTCTACCAACTCCACTAGACCAATCTGTTTCATCTAAAGTATACTTTTCGTCTTCACTGATTCCTCCGCAAATCTATTCTTGTGTATCGACTTCAATACCATTCACGTTAACGCGATTTACTACCCCATAAATCGTCTTCTTCCTAAGCACAACCATCCACTTTTCTATTAATCTTTCTATCAATAAAACCTTTATTATTCACTTCATTAACACGTATTTCATCACCACTGTGATCCGCAACACCTGTTATCTCGTTACTCCCCACAATTTTTTCACATATCTCGATATCCTCACCGATGTCCTCACTAACACCACATACTTCTATCTTATCGTAATCAACTGTCATATTTTTCCTATTCGGCACCGCCTACTTTAGGGCAGTACGGTCCTGCACCTCAGAATTCCGATCCTTCTGTAGTCTTCGAGAATTCTTTCTTAAGTGGTTTGATCGCCCGTTCTTGGCACACTTCTGTTTCATCATGATAACTAGGCTTCCTTGCAGTATTACCGTTCAGAAAATTGCGAGCCTTAATTCTACACTCATTAGCTTCCCTCACGGACATCGAAAGCTTTTCTCTAAATTCGCGGGTCGCTTTTCCTTGACTAAATTCCGTATTCGCGTAACATAGATCCTTAACTTCAGCTTCATCATAATTGGGCATAAAATCCATACTAATACGGTCCTGAGTTTTGGAAACCTGAACATCCCTCACGGGCCTCGCGAGACCATTATTATAATCCGCCGTACCGGAGTTCCTTGATTTAAAATTTCACGATAACTTCTGACTTCCCCTCGTTACTACCACTTTCACCTACTGCTACGTCATCCTTTCTCGCAAAGCGTTTAATCTTATCATAACTTCTGATATCGTTAGCATAATTTCCTTACTATCGCTAACTACCTCATCATTTCTTTGTAAAACGCTTTTAAACCTCCCATCGTCCATTGTATTATCGTATCTCCGCGCTGTGTCGCTTTTCACCCCATTATTATTACTTCTTGTCTATGTAACATCAATACTAAAACCTTTGCCCATCATTAGCTTAAGTATTTCATTAGGCCATTCCTCCAAAACATTTTTTCTAAAATAAATTTTCAAGTTCTCTCCTAAGAAATCTCTACCTAAGATTCCATCACACTGTAGCGATAATTCATCCTCACAAACTACAAATTTTTGACTGACGCTAACAAACTGCTTTGTTATTTCAACACCCTAATCAGCTTCACCCAAAACTGGAATACCGTGGCTCATACCTCTCAGTCCGATTGACTCGTTGCATCTTTCAGTCAAGATGCTTTTGATAACTGAAACAGCTGATCCGGTATCTATTAATTATTTACACAAGACTCCAGTTATAAATAATTTGATACTATATGCAATTTCCGTTTCATCCAATTCTGAATTTCCTGCTACAGATTTTATTTGGCAAGAAAGAAGATACTTATAGTGCTCTAAATAGTGTTAATAAGTGATGACATGTAGTGCGTATGTGTAGTGAGGGCTCGGTAGTGATTGTTATTATATTAATAGGTGATTTAGTGTGTGTGTGTGTATGCGTAGTGAGTGCAAGTGAATGTGCAATTATAATTATCCAGTGATGAAGTGATAATATTTTTTAAGAGAAGATACTATTCCCAGGGAGGTTTTGGAGGCAGACTGGACAAGCTTTTTTACAAATGTGTGCTGATTTGAAACCTGCAAAGGATCGCAACTTAAAAGATTAGAATTTGGGAAGCTCCATTTTAGTTTGGATTGGGAGCTACCGTTTGCGGCGTGGTTGGGGCCGCAGACAGTTCTTCACATACGTGGAGGTCAGTGAAGACTGAAGAGGAGGGCTGAAAGTACCTACATGGAGATTATGCTAAAGCAATCAATTTTAACACATCCCTTGGCTTGAACCGGCAAGAAAGAAGATAGAGTGTTCTAAAAAATATTTAGTGCTCCGTAGTGGTTGTTTTTGTGGTAAAATAGGTGATTTAGTAGTGCGTTTTTATTTATAGTGAGTGCAAGTTAATGTGCGTGATGAAGTGTATATTACTTCCACATCCAAAGGATGGGAAGTACTTTATCGCGAAAATAATTTTTAATTTCTCAATCGCTTTAAAATGGTCGAAAACGCAAAATGCAAAATTTGAGCAAAAAAAATATCTTGTCTGTATGTCTGGTTTTCTGTATGGACGCGATAACTTCCCGAAACTTAACATATGCACTTAAAATTCGGCATACACATAAATCCCAACTACCCAAAGCCACCTTTTGGTTTTGGGGTAAGTAGGGTATCGGGAACGAGTAAAATTGGGGGGGTAACCACCCTTTTTGATTTTTTTTTTGTTTAGTATGTGATTAGTAGTATGATAGCGAGTATTATTCGTCCTTATAAATTTTCGGTGCAGCAAACTGTTTAGAAGATAGCAAAAACGCGTTACATATTAAAAAAAACTGTTTTTAGTAAATATCTCCGTAAATAGTTAATATATTCAAAAAATGAAGAATATGCCATTAGATAGGATATAAAATTTCTCACAAAAAGTGTTTTAAATATTTTTTCCAAAATTTTAGCATTATCCAAATATTTTCAAAAAACGTATTTTGTACGTTGTCCATAGATTTTTCTAAAATTTTAGTATAAAATAAAAAATCAAATTTCTGATCGTAAAGTACACTTGCAACTTTTTTTCAGTTAATAATTTTCGAGTTATTTGGAAAAAACCGATTTTAGAAATTTATGTATATATCCTAATATCACGAGAACCGTTTGTCTTAGAAAAAATGTCTAGAGAGAAAAAATCCTCAATTACTGATTACTGAACTTATAGTAAGAGAAATAAAAGCGTAAATGTCATTTTTACAATTGGATGCGGAGGTATTGATTCTATTTGCAGCGGTTTTTTGTAAGAGAACACACTATTACCAGAGAGGTACGGAGGGGACGGACGAGCATCTACAAAAGATTATGCGGAAGGCAGACAGCGAAGAAGATACCTGCAGTGCTCCGTAGTGGTTGTTTTTGTGTTAAAATAGGTGATTTAGTGTGTTTTTATGCGTAGTGAGTGCGAGTGAATGTGCAAGGTGCTGTGATGAAGTAACAATATTTAAAAAGAAGATAACTGCTTCCATGGAGGTACGGAGGGGACAAACACGTACAGCAAGATTATGCTGAAGCAGTCAACCAGTTAGTGAGGTATTCCGTTTGGATGGCAGACTCCTGGACAAGCTTTGTTTCCAATTTCATGGTAACAATATATGCACTACATCTTATCTACGTCCTTTGGATTCAACAATATATGAAATCTGGCAATGATCACAATTTTAAGGATTAGAGTTTAGTCGCATTTTAGGGAAGCTCCATTTTGGTTTGGATTGGGAGCTACCGTTTGCGGCGTGGCTGGGGCCGCAGACAATTCCTCTTCACATGCCTGGGGGGCAGTGAAGAGCGAAAAACAAACTATTACGGGGGAGGATCGCAAAGTTTTAGTCAAATAATTAATCGGGACCGCATAGTAGCGATAAGACAAAATAATGTCGGAGATGCCCATGGCGGCAATAGGACTAATTTCCAAAACTCTGGACCGTAATTCCTTGGATTTTATGGACAAATATTATGAAGCTGAAGATAATGATTTATGTTATGAGAATATGGAATTTAATCAGGGAAAAGCTTTCGATACCCGCAAGGGAAGCTAAGAAGTTTAAAATTCAGGCTCGCAATTTTCTGAACGAAGACTACAGAAGAATCGGAATTCTGAGCTGCAGGACAATGGATAATAAGGAGATAATAATTGTTGTGGACCACAATGGTGATGAAATACGTGTTAATGAAGTCAATAATAAAGGTTCTATTGATGACGTTATTTAAACAGAAGAGACTGCTCCCAGGGAGGTACGGAGAGGACAAGCATCTGCAAGAGATTATTCAGAAGCAGTCAATCTTAACACATCTCTTGGCTTAGATTGGCAAGAAAGAAGATACAAACAACAAGTTACTGAGGTATACCGTTTGGATGGCAGACTACTGGACAAGCTTTGTTCCCAATTTCGTGGTAACGATATGCTCTACATCTTATCTAATTCAACCCATCCCTTGCCTTCAACAGGAGATAATATGAAATCTGCCAAGAATCGCAATTTTAAAGATTAGAGTGTAGCTACATTTTTTGGGAAGCTCCATTTTGGTTTGGATTGGGAGCTACCGTCTGCGGCGTGGTTGGGGCCGCAGACACTTCTTCACATACGTGGAAGTCAGTGAAGAAGCAGCGTTGAAAGTACCTACATGGAGATTAAGCTGGAGCATTCCATTTTAACACGCCTCGAGGCTTCAACCAGCCAGAAAGGAGCAACCTTTTATAGTCGGGTGAATGCTAGTTATAGTTTTCTATATATCTCCGCGACATTCCAAATGTGCAAAGTATTTATTATTTTTGAAATCTTTCCAATCGCCGAATTTTATTTTAAGAGGTGCATGCAAGTATCAACTTTTCTATGTTTTGTATATGTTTTTCTTCCAGCTTAGTCGGTTTCGGTAGCAGACTACGGGGTCTGTTCGCGTTGTTTGGTCGGTAGTGTAATCAGCAGATGCTGTTCGCTCTAAAAATGAGAAGTTTAGTTTACGTTTCGTTTCCGTTAGTGCGGGGTCTTTTTTTGTTGCTAGTTCATAAACGTTAGTGACTCAAGTATCGCGTGTGGCTCTAAATTTAACTAATTCACTCGATTAACGTACATAGTGCTGGACTTTTATTCCTGGTGCACCGAGGGACAAGAGGATTAGAATAGCTTCGTTATGTGGCCAAATACTGTAAGTTTCAATTTAATTTAGTATTAACTTACACCTTCTATTCAAAATTGTATCCATATTCTCCTGTTCAGTTGACGTGTAATTGAATAAAATGTAAAAAGAAGCTAGTTACTGACAACATTATTGATCAGTGTCCCTTAGAATCAAGAGACGTCTTTAGGGCTAAGGTAATTAATGCTGGGACGAATTTTATACATAAAAACTCTACGTCCTTAGGAGGCTCACATAGGTTTCTCAGCAATATGTATAATAATGCCAAATATTTTCTGAAACAAAACCCTAAAATAATAATTACTAAAGCAGACAAAGGTAATGTTAACCGTGGCCATTAGCAAGAACCAATATATTAATAAAATGGAAGAACTTCTTATGGATGCTACTACTTACAAAATTTTGCAAAAAGATCCCACTTCTAGTATCCAAAGAAAAAAATAATGTTTATACGCTAAGAAATACCTAGAAGCAGATTTAAAAAAGAAGTTGACAATTCTAAGAAGTATTGCGCCGCGTATTTATGGTTTACCTAAGATCAACAAAAATTCAATTCCCCTAAGACCTATTGTATCCATTATTGATTCACCCACGTCTATGCTTTGTCAGCGTATAGCTGACATTTTAAAATTACCATTTTCTGATTTCCATTGTTATGCACTTAAAGACGTATTTGAATTCTCTAATAAAATTAATAATTTTCAACTTTCTGAAAACTATGTTTTTGCATCTCCAGACGTAGTCAGTTTGTTCACAAACATATCCCTACAGTTGATAACTTCTATCATCACAGAAAGCTGGGATTTAATATCTCCCAATACTAATATCAATTTGAACTACTTTATCAAAATCATTACTTTCCTTATTGATAGCAATTATTTTTGTTTTCAAGGAAAATTTTATTCTTAGACTTTTGGTTGCCCTATGGGGTCCATTCTTAGTCCTACACTTTCATCTTTAGTAATGACTAAATTAAATTAAATTAAATTAACATCCCAAGATGTGCTTTTGCTCAACACGCAGGTGACTAAAGTACTAACTATTGAAAAAAACTACAAAAAAGGCTTTTTATTGAGATGTGTTGTGTATATGAGCGTGATAATCCTATTAATAAAAAATCAGATATAGACAATTTAAGTAATATATATAAATATTTGTTTTAATTGGACTCTTACAGAAAACTACACTACATTCTGATGATTGATTCATAATCTTTCGATCTGCTTGCTTTTCTTTTCATCTTTCGTACTGCAGGGTTTCGTGTTGTCATTACTATATTAAATTAATTTTCCTTTTATAAGATAATATTTTGTCGGATAGATCGCTGTCTCTTGAAAACACTGACAAAAAATTAATAGTCTGACGTTTCGATTACACCTGTAATCTTTGTCAAAGACGAAGAACCTCAAAATTTGCCTGACACGAGTTCAAACAAAATTTTGAAAGTAAATAAACAAATCACCAAGGATGCGAGACGTCATAGAAACAACGTGCCAACCTGATAAAAAAAGAAACCTAACGATGAAAAAGGAACTACCTACCTTCTAGATATACACGAACTACTTGATAAAAGTTAACTACAAAATAGCCTTCCAAATGTCACCTAACTCATAATTTCCACAATCCCTATTAAAATTATTAGTATTCCTACAAATTTCTATAGCTTCTTTTATTAGACGTTTGTGATAATATTTTTCTTGTTTAGTCAAATATCAGTGTTCAGCTACGCAAGATTTATCCATCTGTTGCAGCCTAGTACCACGTATGTGTTCTTTCAAACGCGTACCTACTTTTCTTTTAGTTTGACCTATGTAACACTTTCCGCAAGAACAAGTAATTTTGTAAACACCTTCATTTTCTAAATGTACTTTATCTTTAGTAGAACATAAAATTTTATCTAAATTATTATATGTACTATCAACAACTAAAATATCGTGTTTTCTAAGCATCCTCTTTAATTTTTCCGAAAGGCCTTGTACATAGGGCAAACTCAACTTCAATTTGCTTTGTCGTGGCTGAGAATTTACTTGATTTGGATGAGCACTTTTATTAAAAACTGACCAAATATTCTTACTACTATAACCATTTCTCACTAGCTCTGATTTAAGATGATATATTTCTTTTTGTACCGAACTTTCATCTGATATCCTTTGTGCTCTAACAAATAACGTCCTAATAAGACTATTCTTTTGAGAAGGAGGGTGGTGAGATGTGGCATGTAAATATCTGTCTGTGTGTGTTGGTTTTCTGTAAACCTTGTGTCCTAACTGTCCAGTGTTTGTTCTGTAAATTTGGACATCCAAGAAAGGTAAACTACTATTGCTTTCTAATTCCATAGTAAATTTTATGTCGGGATTTTGACTGTTCAAATGATTTAGAAACCTACCCAGCTCTTCTATACCGTGGGGCCAAATAACAAAAGTGTCATCTACATACCTATACCAACATTTTAGTTTAAGCTGAAAACTGTTTATCGCTACATGTTCACAATTTTCCATAAACAAATTGGCTACTACAGGACTTAGAGGTGAACCCATTGCACAACCTGATTTTTGTTCATAAAAATTATCATTCCATAAGAAATAAGTAGATTTTAAACAATGTTCGGATAATCTGGCTATCGTGTCACCTAAGGGATCGCTATTAAGCTTGGATTTGATGATATCTATCGTTTCAGGAATGGGTACTTTCGTAAATAAAGAAACCACGTCAAAACTAACCAAAATATCACCTTCTGAAATACTTAAACCTTTTATAATATCAATAAAGTCTGAAGAATTTTTAATGAAACTACTGGTATTTCCCACATAAGGTTTTAAATAGTTGGCACAAAATTTTGCCAATCTGTAACAAGGACTGCCAATCGTATTGACTATGGGTCTTAACGGGACATTGGTTTTGTGGATTTCGGGCAAACCATACAATTTAGGTACCTTGCAATCGGAAACATTTAAAAGAGACTTCTCCTCATTCGAAAGATTTGAACTTTTGATAAGATCATTGGTAATTTTGGAAATTTTTGAGGTAAGGATAATTTTTGATATGTTTCCTCATCTAACAACTTTCTAACTTTATTATCGTAATCTGTTCTATCTAAAATTACTGTGGCTGAATCTTTATCTGCTCTAGTAACTATAATGGACTTATCTGTATTCAAATCCTTAAGAGCATTCATTTCCTCAGATGTCACATTAGGTTTGGGCGTACGTGCATTTCTAATAGTGTTTTCAAGAGACAGCGATCTATCCGACAAAATATTATCTTATATTTATGGACGCTGAAAGCATTCACCCTCGTATAATTTTCCTTTTGGTAATTGATTCTGTATACAGTTTTGTGGATAGCGCGTCTTGCTTGTGCGTTATAAMTAACGGTCGTTAAGKTAATTTTTTAATGTTTAACGGGGATACTGACCTTTATTTAGCTTTAAGAGTACACTCCATATTCTAAACCAAGCTTTCGGTGGACTTTATATCTCACCTTCTTRAGGGTTGCTACAATATAATATGGGTCGTTTTATAAAATTTACTTACAATATTRGAGACATTAACTTCAAAATGACAAATTATTTAATTTGTTTTCCTCTAATAAAAAATTTTCAATGGAAGAAACGAAACGGCCTGGTTCAGTAAATATCATCTTTTTTATCAAAAAAACCATTATTCTTACAATTTCTATAATTTAGAATTTAAAATATTTTTATACAAAAATTATAAAATTTGATTCACTTCTTATAATTTAGTAAATAAGTATAAATTACACTCAGATATTGTATATCCGTTTTTTTGTTAATACTGTTATTACATTTGTTAATTATCATTTCCAATATTAATCTTTTGCCTAAGTTGTGTTCTTTCGCTGCTATATTTATATTTTCAAAATCAATTAGTAACATATGTAATAAAAAAGATGTGGCAGCAAATTCAACCTTTCAGTGAAAATATATCTAAAACTACATTTTAAAATGTTATATCCTTTATTTTACAAAACAGTATTTTAGCTATTGGGTAGTTTAGTTATTTTAGCTATATTTAGCTTATTTTAGGTAGTTTCTTGAAGAAGTAATACCAAAATTATCGTTTAATATAAATTACATAAAAAAATTTGTCGACGATTTAATACTAATTATTCCATCTGATGTTAATGAAGAGATAATGCAAGTGTTTAATTATTATGATACAAACATTAAGTTTACTATATAGAAAGAAAGTGATAGATCGGTTCCTTTTTTAGATACACGAGTTTATAGAGACCAAAACAACACTATAAAATTAGATTGGTATAGAAAATCTACATCTACAGGTAGATACTTGTATTATGAGTCAAACCATTCAAACAAAGTTAAAATAAATCTTATAGTTCAAATGAAAAATAGAATAGAAACAATATATCATAAAGACTTTAGGTACAAAAATTTAAAATTTTTAGAATCATTACTTATAAAAAATACATGCCCAAGAAAACTAGTGACTAAATTACTTTATAGTAACAATTCGAAAGTGCAAAGTGAGGAAATTAACGTAACAAATAACTTACAAGGAAATATTGAATCAAAAAAAATTGTAGTGTTACCATACTGATCTGATTTACAAAATTAATTGTACATCTTGCCAAGGCTCTTACATAGGTCAAACTTGCCAGCAGTTAAAAAATAGGCTGCGTTTACATAAAAGTGATTTAAGAAATTCTCAACACGAAATTGATGTTGAAAATATAAATATAGTGGCAAAAGAACACAAATTAGGCAAAAGATCGATATGGAAATGATAAATATTAAAGAATGTAATAAGAGTATTAACAAAAATTTATACTTATTTAGTAAATTATAAGAAGCGAATCAAATTTTATAATTTTGGTATAGTAATATTTTAAATTCTAAATTAGTTTCGTTTTTTTTTTTTCATTGAAAAAAAATTATTAGAGGAAAACAAATTAAATAACTTGTCATTTTGAAGTTGATGTCTCAAATATTGTAAGTAAAAAAACGACCCATATTATATTGTAGCAACCCTGAAGAAGCTTCTTTTTACATTTTATTCAATTATAACTTTTAGATAATTTCTTGGACTTCACAACAAAAAACTGCCTTCGTATATTTAATTTCTCAACAGTCGTTCTCTTTTGTTACAGGAAGTCTTATCGTAGGGGGTAAGACTGCATGATGCAGTATTTGGCCGGGTGAGTGCTTTTCCTATGATTCATTTTTGTTTGTAGTTTTAGCTGACTTTACACATTTGAAATTTTCCTATTTGGGGGGGGGGGCAGAAGTGACAGTGAATAATAAAATATTTAGTGCTCCGTGGTGATTGTTTTCGTGTTAATGGGTGATTTAGAGTGTTTTTTTATGTGTAGTGAGTGAAAGGTGCTCTTCCGTGGTTTATTATTATTCAGTGAAGAGGTAAGATTATTTAAATAGAAGAAACTGCTCCCAGGGAGGTACGGAGGAGACATGGGGATTATGCTGAAGCAGTCAACATCTTATTGAGGTATTCCGTTTGGATGGCAGACTACTGGACAAGCTTTGTTCCCAATTATCTAATTCAACCCATCCTTTGGCTTCAACAAGATATGAAATTTGTCAAGGATCGCAATCTTCAAGATTAGAGTTTAGCCGCATTTTTTGGGAAGCTCCATTTTAGTTTGGATTGGGAGTTACCGTCTGCGGCGTGGTTGGGGCCGCAGACAGTTCCTCTTCACATGCATGGAGGTCAGTGAAGAGGAACGTCGAAAGTACCTGTCGAACACACAAAAATGAAGTTATGGGCAAAGCGCTTAACGACAATTACAAGGAAGGATCGCACATTTTTTTGGGAAGCTCCATTTTGGTATACCGTGGACAATAACAAGTAACAATATTTTTAAACAGAAGATGCTACACCCAGGAAGGTAACGGAGAGGACAAGCATCTACAGGAGATTATGCGGAAGCAGTCGATCTTAACACATCCCTTGGATTCAACTGGCAGGATAGGAGATAATTACAGTGCTCTTAAAAAATACCGCTGCAAATTGAATCAGTACTTCCAAATCCAATTGTCAAAATGAGATTTACGCTTTTATTTCTTATAATATACCATTAGTAATCAGGTTTTGAGCATTTTTTCGCTCTACACATCTTTTCCAAGGCAAATAGTTCTCGTGATATTAGCAAAAATATATATAAATTTTCAAAATCTGTTTTTAACTAAAAAAAATTTTATTTCCTATCTCATGGTACTTTTTTTTAATATATTTTTTGCTAATATCTTTTAAACAGTTTGCCGCACCGAAAATTTATAAGGACGAATAATACTCACAATTATACACCATAGACACGCAGACAAGAAACTTTTTTGCTCAAATTTTGTTTTTTTTACGTTTTCGCCATTTTAAAGCGAAAATTTTAGAAAATTTTCGCGATACAGTACTACTTCCCATCCGTTGGATGTGGAAGTAATATTTAGTGCTCCGTAGTGGTTGTTTTTGTGTTATATTTTAAAAAGAAGAGACCACTTCCAGGGAAGTACTGAGGGGGCAAGCAACCTACATGGAGATTATGCTGAAGCAGGCAACATGCTATAGAGGTATTCCGTTTGGATGGCAGACTACTGGACAAGCTTTGTTACTAATTTTGTGGGGGCTATCTAATTAAACCCATCGTTTGGCGTCAACAAGATATGAAATCTGGCAAGGATCGCAATTTTAAAGAATAAGAGTTTAGTCACATTTTAGGGAAGCTCCATTTTGGTTTGGATTGGGAGCTACCGTCTGCGGCGTGGTTGGGGCCGCAGACAATTCCTCTTCACATGCCTGGGGGGCAGTGAAGAGGAGCGCTGAATGTACCTGTCGGACGCATGAAAATGAAGTTATGGGCAGACCGCTTAACGACAATTACGAGGAAGGATCGCTAAGTTTTAGGCAAACAATTAATCGAGACCGCATACGAGCGATAGGATAAAATAATGTCTGAAATACCCAAGGAGGCAATAGGAATAACTAACGTAACGAATTACAAGAAGGAAGTCGAAGATATTATTGGGAAAATACGCAGGATAACGGAGAGGATAATCGGCAAATATATAGTTCAGAACCGCAGCACAGATATAACTCGGAAGGATTAACCACAAGAGAAATAAATCGAGAAGAAAATCTACGAAGGATTGGAGATAATGAGCCCTCATTTCGACCCCGGAGTTAAGGGCATCTGTAGCAGGAGATTTAGAATTGGATGAAACGTAAATTTCATCTTGTTATCAAATTTTAATGGAGACTTGTGTAAATTATTAACAGATACCGGAAGAGCTGTTTTATTTATCAGAAGCATCTTGATTGAACGATGCAACGAATCAATCAGATCGAGAGGCACGAGCCATGGTATTCGAGTTTTGGGTGAAGCTCTGATTTGGATGTAGGAATAATAAAGCAGTTCGTTAGCGTCAGTCAAAATTGTAGTTTGTGAGGATGAATTACCGCTACAGTGTGATGGAATCTTAGGTACAGATTGCTTAGGAGAGAACTTAATAAGGATTTATTTTAGAAAAAACGTTTTGGGGGTATGGGCTAATGAAATACCTACGCTAATGATGGGCAAAGGTTTTAGTGATGTTACATACACAAGGAGTGATAATAATGGGGTACAAAGCGACACAGCGCGGAGATACGATAATACAATGGATGATAGGAGGTTTAAAAGCGTTTTACAAAGAAATGATGAGGTAGTTAGCGATAGTAAGGAAATTATGCTAACGATATCAGAAGTTACGATAAGATTAAATGCTTTGCGAGAAAGGAGGACGTAGCAGTTGGCGAAAGTGCTAGTATACGAGGGGAAGTCAGAAGTTATCGTGAACMTTTAAATCAAGGAACTCCGGTACGGCGTTTTAATAGTGGACTCCCGGAGCTCGTGAAGGATGTTCAGGTTTCCAAAACTCAGAACCGTATTACATTAGATTTTATGAACAATTGTGATGAAGCTGAAGTTAATGATTTATGTTCGGCGAATACGGAATCAGTCAAGGAAAGGCGATCCGCGCATTTAGAGAAAAGCTTTCGATGCTAATGGGAAGCTAATGAGTTTAAAATTCAGGCTCGCAGTTTTCTTAACGTTAATAAGGCAAGGAAGCCTAGTTATCATGATGAAACAGAAGTGTGCCAAGAACAGGCGAACAAACCACTTACGAAAGAATTCTCGAAGGCTACAGGAGGATCGGAATTCCGAGGTGCAGGACAGTACTTCTCTAAAATATGCGGGCCGAATAGGAAAAATATGATAGTTGATTACGATAAAATAGAATTATGTGGTGTTATTGAAGACATCAATGAGGATATCGAGATATGTGAAGAAATTGTGGGTAATAACGAGATCATAGGTGTTGCGGATCACAGTGGTGATGAAATACGTGTTCATGAAGTGAACAATAAAGGTTCTATTAATAGAAAGATTAATAGAAACGTCGGTGGTTGTGCTTGGGAAGGAGACAATTTATGGGGTAATAAATCACGTAACGTGAATAGTATTGAAGTCGATATACAAGGATCGAATTGCGGAGGAATGAGTGAAGACGGAGGGTATGCCTTAGATGAAACAGACTGGTCTAGTAGAGTTGGTAGACTGAAACCGAGTGTTAAGAACAAGAATACGGAGGGTGATCAAAAAGGCTACTTCAAACTTATTGACAACGCGAAGCGGAATTAAAGGAAATTGAATTACTCCAAGCGGAGAAGGTTAAAGCATGGGAAGAACGAAAACCTGTGCACAAGGAAAAAATCAAGAAATAAACGTTTTGTTCACTGAGGACCTGGAGGTATCAGCGAAATGGGAAGCTACGTATTTTGGGAAATTAGCTGAAGTTTCAGAGGGCCAAGAAATTATTATAGAACCATATAAAGTGAAAATAGACGGAGTAATAATGGTAGCTAACGAGTAATTACAGATAAAATCGAAACGTGTTCAATGCGAATTTTGAATTTGAATTCGTATCTGATAACTTCAAAGGAAAACTAAACTTTAGGAGTAGCGTCGGCTAATGTAGTCAGTGGGGAAGACACCAATACTGTTAACGTATTGGATATTTTTACGGAAGAACGGGAAGATAATTCTTTTGAATTGGAGCGTTTCAATAATTACGCACAAAATTTGCTTTTAGAGTTTCTGGACCGATATTGAGATTTGTTTTGCGAAGAAAACTAAATGTTAACAAGTACAAATATGGTCAAGCACAGAATTATTACAGAGATAGTATCTTCGATTTGGGAGCGCCCATACAGGATACCGTTTCATCAAAGAGAAATAGTACGAAAAAATAGATAGATTACTACTAAAAGACGGCTTCCGATACGGGTATGCCTATTCACGTTAGAGTCCCATCAGCCTGGGAATTCCAAGCAGCAACAGCTCCAGCCCATCAATTGGGGCAACTAGTTCCCGAGCCAGGAGAAGAAAGGGAACCTGTTGCAGCCTCAGTAGCAGAGGACCGTCCTCTACCTTGGCGATCGACGAGGATCTAGCGTCCACCAAATCGACTGGACCTCTAGCACATCAAATACGGTAGTGTTCTTTAGACGGTAAGTTTCAAAACTGTTCATTGTAGTTGATACACGCGTATCGGGCGGATATAAATATTAGCAGCGAATACTCCTTTTACTAAAACTTAGTTACGGCGCGACTAATGTCAATTTGCGGACTTATAGTAGCGCTAGCTACGTACGCGTCGTGACCAATTGCGTGTGATTGTGGCGGACAAAAAAACCAATATTTTGGTAATTTCTATTAATGGTGTTACTCCATGCACACCCCCACGGGAAAACTACTTAGACGAACCCATCTAAGTACGAGCATTGCACCCTTGGACGTCGGCAGGGCTTTGAAGCTACTGCAGCAGCATCATCTTGAGCCTCTTGTGGGTACTAGTTTATTTTTCATCGTAATCTCCCAGATTACGAATGAGGGGGTTTTCTTAGGCGTCCGCTTTGTGGAATGCCTTGGCTGCTGCTTCTCAGATAAATTCCTAGATCGTAGGAACTTCGAGATCTCTGTCTATCCGATAATTCTGACGAACTAGGGAGCATCCACGACCATTCGTAGAACRRTGTTCTCGATAACCTGGAGACGTTTGATGTGTTTAGCTGATGCTTAACTCCATGTAGCAGATCCGTACGTCATCATCGGCCGCAGTATCGTCTTTTGGATCGAGAGCTCGTTGTCGCTGATCAACTTGCTATTTCGGTTGGTCAGCGCGGCCGTCGTCTAGTTGGTTCGGTCGTCGATGCGCGGTTTCCACAGCAACTTCCTGTGGATGGCGATACCCCGGTACTTGGCTTCTTGTTTCCACGGGATAACGCGATCTAAGATGTGTTTCGATCGGGCTGCTTCCTCCTTTTGCTCAGAAATAATGCATAGCTCTTTTCGGCGTTGACTCCTATTCTCCATCGGAAGAACCGGTCTTCTAGATCATCGGCGGCTTTCTGAAGACGTCGAGTCATCAGACGTGGATCAACTGATATGGTAAAGATAGCGGTGTCATCTCCGTAGATAGCGAGTTCTGTTGCTTCCTTCTTCAGGATGTCCCTCGTGAATACGGTGAACAGCAGCGGCGATAACGTCGAGCCCTGCGGAATCCCTCATGTGGCGGTGCGCACCGAGGACCTTTTGTCGCCGAGCTTCACACAGAAGTCTGTCCCTCAGGAAGTCCGAGTCCGGTTGGCATGTCGGCATGTGATATCTCGAGTATCAATCCCTCATGTTATACCTTGTCGAGCGCTTTCGACATGTCCACAAAGACAGCTCCGACTGACGCCTTAACGTTGAAGCTCTCGGTGGCGTACTCGACGGGCCTGAGCACCTAGTGCGTGGTTGAATGACCCGCCTTGAACCCGATGTGCTCGTTCGTAATAACGTTCTCCTCCTCGACGGCGGCAGACCGACGATCCAGGATGGTCTACTCGGATATCTTCCCCAGGGTCGGTAGCAGGCTGGTGGGGCGTTAGTTTGTGCAAACTGATCGCTCTGTCTCGGCTTTGTAATTATCGCGACGTTGCCAATTTTCCAGGTAGATGGAAGTTATCCTCCGGAGTGTACACCAAGCCGTTCTCGCCCTGTAGCGGGCCTGTTCCACAGGATTTTCGTCATCCTCCAGYGGTCGCTTAAGTTTTCGTCCAGTTGGCGAATCTTGGCTTCCCAACGTTCGCTTCTGTGGTGTGAGACGACCTCTTTCACCTGTGCTTGCAGTTTATTGTACTGCCTGCGATCTTCGGGGTGCCACGTGCGTTGCCTTCGCTTTCTTTCCCTGTTCTTTTCTCGGATGAGGGTTCTCACGTCATCCGGTACAGGGAACTCTCTCTGCGGTTCACCTGCATTTGCCACATCGATCTCGATAGCAGTAGCCTCCAGGGGCTGCATCGGATTAACGTTGACGGCACGGTGCTTGAGGCCTCTGTTGACTTAGATTGCGGTGCGACCTCCGGGACGATTCAGATGGTCGGTGTGGTGGAGGACTTATTTCACAATGCTCTGGCTGTCGCATGGTCTCAGATGTGTCTCATTGACCAAGGCTACATCGACTCCATGTCGTGTCATGGATTCCTGCAACTCGAATCGTTGACGCTTGATGCCGTTTTCATTCCAATATGCATTCTGCAGGGAGGACGGTGCGTGAATCTCTAGGCATTTCTTTCTTGTTGAAAAGGTTGGCGACTTCCTCTTTGGGCCGCTGTAGCATTTCACCTCGGCGCGCCAGCATCTCTGGGAATGGTGATATATCTGGCAGCGAAAACACTACCCGACGGATCCCTTCTTGTTCGGCGACTCTAATTGGATGGTGAGGTCACAACAGGTCCTTATGCCGACGATGTCCTTAGTCTTCGGCGCGCGTCTTACATTGACAAAGACGAGAGGCATCTTGCTTCCGTCCTTCTTCTTCATTCGACAAGCTCCCTCCACGTCGTGGTGTCGTAACGATTTCTCCACCTCGTATTCGGTGATGCGAGGTCGACAGGCCTTTTAATGACCACTTTCGGGCACTTCTCCTCCTGGAGGGCGTAGGTATGATAAGGCAAAGCCATGTCATCCAGCATCTTCGTGATGCCACGGTGCGACTCGGGGGTGTCGGACCGGATCTGAATGCCAGCAGATATTGTCTTAGCTTTAGTAAAAGCCAGACGTTTCTCTGACATCCGGGCGGCTACAGCTACGGCTGTCACAGCCTATTTCGCCATATGCCAGCTGGCACTGGCAGACGATGTTTGATCGTCCTCATGCAGAAGGCCAGCTGGACTTAGGCGTCATCTCGTTATATACTAAAATCTATTAAATACTATGTCCACAGCATATGCTAACTATGATTATTATGTATAACCACATTATGTGTAATATGTTAATATAGGATTAATATTTACAATGAATGTTCGGAGTAGCTTTAACATATAAAGAAATTGCTTACATACTTTTTAGATGCCTTGAGTCCTCAAAACATAGTTTGTTGTATGTATTCAATAAAGTAAAAGGTCCTTTACGCTCGAACTTAATTTGTTGTGTTTTAAACACTCAACTTGTGTGGAACTACTCCAACAGCATGAAATAAAAAGAATATTAATATTCTTTCTGCAATGGGGCGGTTGGGAGGCAAAAGGAATGTTCGGAGTAGCCCTAGAACATAAAGAAATTGCTTATAAATTATTAATACGCTTTGAGGTCTCAAAACTTTCTTTATCGTGTGTATTCAATGAAGTAAAAAGTCCTTTACTCGCGAACATAATTTGTTGTGTTTTAAACACTTTAACTTGTGTGGAACTACTCCAACAGCATGAAATAAAAAGAATATTAATAATCTTTCTGCAATGGGGCGGTTGGTAGGCAAAATGATTGGTCAGAGTAGCTGTAACACATAAAGAAATTGCTTATAAATTATTTATACGCTTTGAGGTCTCAAACTTCTTTGTCGTGTGTATTCAATCAAGTAAAAGTCCTTTACTCTCGAACATAATTTGTTGTGTTTTAAACACTTCAACTTGTGTGGAACTACTCAACAGCATGAAAAAAAAGAATATTAATATTCTTTCTGCAATGGGGCGGTTGTAGGCAAAA
>QCXZ01000041.1:50627087-50732791 GCA_025024175.1 Rhyzopertha dominica
ACGAGATTGTAGTTTATAAAAATCTATAGAATCATGTTAAAATAGCACAGACATTAACAAAGTTTAGCCATTCCTGAATAAAACTTGGTTATCTTTAAGATTAGTGGCCTAAGAAAGGAATTCGCTCACCATATCCACTTCAGATATTGGTCCCATACTTCTCACGACAATATCCACCTCCACCACAGCCGGGGGTCCTGAAATCCAATATCAACCAAATTCAACCCCCTGAAACTCCGAAACTTACCCCCGAAATCCGGCCTGATGCTGTTATCGTACCCCCTGAGCAGGTTATCCAGTAGAGTCGATATGTTTTGGTGGTTTTTCTTCTGGGGCATCACCGAGTTTTTCGTCAGCGACATCCCCATGACCCCCAGGGTTGTTACGCCTAGCACCACCGTGACGCATGAGGGGCATAAGGAAGGCATGTTACCTGTAAGTGATTCGGGCATCAAGACGCGTGCGAAATTTTTACGGGATCGCTGATGGAATTTGAAGGCAGACGCGTCGCTGATATTAATCCCTTTCAKGACGAAATGGGTTTAGCGAGATGGGGCGCAAACGAGCTTACGAGGGCGATCTGAGACATTGTAGTCGATTACGGCGCGCTATGTGTTTGTCTTTGAAGCGCTTTAAATCTGTTAGTTTGTAGAGGGTTTTTAAAAACGAGCGTGTACCTAATTGTTGAGAAATTTCAGTCTGCCTTTGGCCAAGCTGCAGATTCTTAAATAAAAAGAATCAAAAGTAAATTTGATTGCGATGAAATGCGCTCCTAAGCCGTGTATTTATGCCCTCGACAACTTCAGATAGATGAAAATTGATCATAGTGAATATATAAAAACATTTAATACGGTATAAGTAGAGGAAATACCTATGTTCCGGCAGTGATTTGAATTGAAACCATTAAAATGCAGTGTCAATCTCAGTAGGCTAAATTTATAAATTGTGGCAGTTCTGGGCTTCTACGCTATCTCTAAAGAAAGATATGGAATTGATAGTTTTTAACTATTATAAATTGAAAGCTGATCCATATTTTCAAAGTGAAATTATAATTAATGAATTATTCTTTAAGTAAATTATTATTTAAGTATAATCCACTTTATTCTATTATTATTATTAATAATAATAACAGGGCTTTATTGAATAATCATATACACATGCAAAGTCTAGCATAACTATTCTACTTAACCTGTGTACAGAAATGTGTAAACTTAAAGGTAAGATAACAGAAAAAAAAGAGAACCCATCAATGATAAACGTAAAAACTATTGCAGCTCAACAAGTATATTTTTGATAGCCTTACGGAAGCTGCTGATATTGAAATGTCCTTACAAAGGCGGTTATGTAATGTTACAGCGTTATACGTAAAGGACCTGGAAAATAATGACGTACAATATTTAGGCATATCGAGTGACGAGGAGGTGGGGCGCAACCCAAACTAGTGAACACTACTTCTAAATTTCAATTTTTCTCTTAGATACGACGGAAAATCTGTAAGCAGTACTCTATGCACCAGGGAGAGCAACTGTAAGCGGTAGACATTAGACATTTTCAGCCACTTAAGTTCATTGATCTTGGCAGAAACATGATTAAACTTTCTTAGACTGTATATAAAGCGACAACAACTGTTCTGGGTCACCTGAATCTGATTTTGTGTTCTTAAGTTTAAACATGAAAAGAAAATTACTAGACCATAGTTAAGCAATGACAGGACTAAGGTTTCTGTAAGCTGTTTGCGAGTTTTAAAATTAATTATATCCATGTTACTGTACAGCAGTTTGAGAACGAAATAACATTTTCTAATGAGTAAAGAGACGTGGGTGTCAAAGCGGAGGTCTTCGTCGGAGATTAAACTAAGGTTCTTAACTTCAGAACATATATTGATGGATACACCTTCAATAGCTATACTCCTTTGTGATTTAACAAACTGAGATATTACAGCAGGCGCAAAGCATACGACCTTACATTTATCAGCATTTAGTTTAAGATTGTGGTCTATGTTGTATTTAGAGATAGAGTCGAGATCGCAATTAAGCTGCTCGCATGCGGTATTTGTGTCGCACATCTTAAAGGATAGGTACAGTTGGGTGTCATCAGCATATCCTAGAATATTAGAAAATTTAACATGGCTAAATATATCGGAAGTATAGATTAAATGTAGAAGGGGTCGCAGTACTGACCCTTGTGGCACACCACTAGTAACAGGCACTTTATCAGAAAGAAGGCCATTAACTCGAACTACTTGGAAGCGGTCTTTGAAGTAAGACACGAAAAATCTACATGCGATTACATTAAGTCCAAAGTAAGACAATTTGGCACATATTAGCTCATAATCGATTGTGTCAAACGCTTTAGAAAAATCAAGTAAAACGAGAACCGTGCAGTTGCCYTTATCACGCTCTCTTATTATATCGTCCAGGACTCTCAACAGTACCGTGGTAGTACTTTGATTTTTCTGAAAACCTGATTGAAACGGTGAAATTATATTATTCTCTAACGCGTAATTGTAAAGTTGCAGATGTACAACTTTTTCGATAATTTTTACAAATGTAGGTACTAAACTTATGGGACGAAGGTCACTAAAGTTAACCGGACTGTTTATTTTTGGAATGGGAATAATAACGGAGGTTTTCCATGATACTGGGAAGTAACCGCTTTCGAGGCAACAATTAACTATATGTGTGATATGAGGAGCAATGTAGCCATCGTAAGTACAATCAAMGGTAAAAATAAAAAAATGGAAACTTTTACAATGCGTTTAACAAAATCAAAAAATTTAGAAACAAGCAAACTTGACCACAAACCAAAAGTAACTTACATGCCAGCAACACMAACGTAATATTAATTTAGATYAAATAAATAGTTTAGAACAGGACAGTTGAAATTACAAGAATCATTTAAAATAGTAGAATTTTATTCGCTAATAATTTTATAGATTTCAAAAATTTCCAAAAAATTTAATTTTGATAATTTACTGCACAAATGTAATGAATTTAAATTGTCTAGCGTGGCAGTGCGTTTATTCAACAATAAATGGTTAGCTAGAGAATTTGTATTTTTATACTTATCGAATTGTTTTAAATGTTCTTTACCTCCAATTAAAAAAAAGTCTTCTCGTTTGTCCAACATAAACTAAATTGCAATCATTGCATGAAAAACTATAAACGCCTGAATTATTTAAAACTGGAATATGGTCTTTATTACGGACAAGACGGGAAAACACACTGCCTACGATAGAAAACGCAATATTTATTCCATGAGAAGAAAATAACTTAGATAGGGTAATGTAAACTTTGACAAATACTTTCGAAAAAGAATTGGGTGTAATTTTCCAAATTGCTTTCAATAACAATTTTCCA
This sequence comes from Rhyzopertha dominica, assembly GCA_025024175.1. Lineage (NCBI taxonomy): Eukaryota > Metazoa > Arthropoda > Insecta > Coleoptera > Bostrichidae > Rhyzopertha > Rhyzopertha dominica. The sequence continues at coordinate 50,630,447 of QCXZ01000041.1, forward strand.
AGTTATTTAATAGAAAAACTTAATTTTAAGTATCATCTTCATCAATTTTGAAAAAGTGCCTGTAACTTTTCATTTATCAAGATAAATATAGAAAGTAGAAAATATATTTTTTGACGTAGTCAGCCAATCATGGTTTCTATAAAAAAAAGTCTCAAAAAATGTATGCAATATCAAAAAAAATAATTATGTCCTTTGATGCTACGAAAAAAATCTATAAGAAACTATATTTAAGAGAATAAATAAATAAAAAACCCCGGACGCTAAGGGACCCTTCAATTTTTGGCTACAGTTCAAAAAACTAAAAAAGTTAATCAAAATTTGTTTGCCCTGCCAATTTATGTTAAAATCAGGGTCAAAAAGCTTTAATAACAACCGAGATACACTATAACACCAGGGAAGATTATACATACCTAGCAAGCTGTGACAGTTAAATCAACAGAAGTAAGATATATGATAGACAAGCAAGTTAGGCAGCTGATTCAACCCTCATTTTACCGCAAAAGTTTACTGAAAAGTGGTTGTCGCCAAAGGGGTTGAACTTGTTTAATGACGATAACATAAAGGGCAGGAAATACAATAAAAAAGTAATGAAACTTCTAAATAATACTGCTCTGTGTTAGCTGGTAAACTGTTTATGAAAGAGGGTTTTCACAGAGGCCTATATATTCGTGATTTGATTCGCAGTATCTGGCAGTATGTATTTTTAAATTGACTCTCAGTAAATTTTATGCCGATATTAGCACTAATAAGTATATTGTTTGCGTTTTTCTCGATTTGAAGCGAGCTTTTGAGACAATTGACAGGTCGATATTGCTCAGAAAATTATTTCAATATGGTTTTCAGGGAAAGGTGCACGAGTGGTTGGCTAATTATTTAAGTAGTAGAAAACAGAGAGTCAGGATTGGGGACATAGTTTCGGAAGAGGCGGTGAGTGAATTTGGGGTACCTCAGAGGAGTGTGATAGGGCCTCTGTTGTTTACATTGTATATTAATGATATTGATTTGTTTGTTGGTTGTGATTTTGTAAATTTATTTGCAGATGATACATTACTTGTTGAAAGTGATTGTAATTTGGGTGTAGCAATAGCAAAAATGAATAAAACTCTTGCAAAGGTAGAGCAGTATTTAGCTTCAAATAGATTAAAGCTAAATGTATCAAAGACTAAGGGTATGATTGTGACTACTAAATACAAATATAAACTTTTAGATTTAGATAAAATAGATTTGCATATTTGCAATTGTAGAATTGATATTGTAAGGATATATAAATACCTAGGTCTCACAATTGACTGTTTGTTATCGTTTGATGAGCACTTTAATTACATGCAAAAGAAAATATCTAAAAAGTTGTTCTTTTTATCAAGAGTGGGTAAATTCCTCTCTATGGAAACGACCATTAGAGTATATAAAACTATTATACCTCATTTTGAATACTGTGCGTCGATAGTGTTCCAGTTCAACCTTAACAAGATGTTTTACTTGCAAAAACTTCAAAATCGTGCAATGAGAATTATTCTAAAGTGTGCCAGGCTCACGCCGATTAGGACTATGTTGMTTGYTCTACAGTGGTTGWATATTACGGATAGGGTGCTGTATCTTACGATGGTCTTTATATATAAAATAATAAATAATCTCATGCCATCTTACCTAACAAAAATGATAGTTAGGGCACATGATGKTCATCAGTATGAAACTCGAAATGCTGGTGATATTTTTGTGAATAGAACTTGCGCAACTGCCTCTAAATCTCTATTTTTTAAAGGTTTTATAAAATACAATTCATTGCCACTTCATGTTAGATCTGCTAAATCTCTTAGATGCTTCAAATCACAGTCGCTGGTTTATATTACGGGCACTGGGTAGCGTGCGAATATTGTTTAATTTGTATTGGGTTGTTTGTTTTGTGTATTCATGTTGAACATTAAATTAATAGATGTTATTTTCCAATGTATCAAATACTAGCCTTGTGCTAATTAATAAAGTGTATTATTATTATTATTAAAATTGTATATAATCACAGGTAATTAATAATATATCGCATCTGTTGCGTATAATAAAAATCAAAAGGACATAAAAAATATTGATTTGTCTATTATAGCTCACATCGATGGGCTCCATCTACATAAATACAAACGAACCTAGATTTACTCCATTATTTTCCCATTACAAATTCTCTCTGATCTCTACTGTAATTCAGCTAACCACTCTAGTTTACGTTTCCCAAGCTGTGATTCGAAAACCTACTCCGCTAGTTAATTAATCGGTGTACTTAGAACACGCGATACCTTTTGTCTTCTAGGGAACTGCCTAGATACCAACGGATAATTGGTATCCACCCGACAACATTGCATGATCTACAAGCTAGAACTGCTCGGCTAAAAGGATTAGCGCTCCAGCGATAGGAAACAAACGCCCAAAGTGCGAAAATTAGCATATGCGCCAGCGTTCCCTAATAGAATTGGCTGTTCATTTGTTTCGACTGTGCCGTTAAACATCCGTAATTTAGATTCGGCGCTTTTCTCTCTTAAACGGATTTATGGACGGACGAAACGGATCTAGCAAGTTGACATGCGGTTGTTTTGGGCTTCGGCTTGAAGCCTGGGMTTCACTCAGTCTTTATTTGGATCCGGTGTTTCCTCTAAATGCGGTTCCTGGTTAAAAACTTACATTTTTAGTCGTTTTTTATTATCAGAAATTGGCGAGCATCCATACTTCTCATGCAGTTCTCAGAAGCCATCATTATGCCAAAATAGTTTACTTTTAACCTTAATAAATGTAATAAGCCCGCTCATGAAATTTTAATTTTGTGTCAGATGAACTCATATTGGCGCAAACGAAATGAAAAAGTTTAATACAGATTTTAAATTATTTTAATATAAAATCAATTGATGTGTATATATGAGTTCACTGATATGCTCACTGTCTTTCGCACTTTTGCTCTTCTGTTGGTGTAATACCATCAAATGCTCTAATGAGTGCTTTTCTCTACTAAATGTTTGCTTAATTACTTCCACATTGTATCGCGAAAAAAATTTTCAAAAAATTTGTATTTGCTTATTCGCTTTAAAATGGTGGTTTTGTTTGTGCACACGATAACTTTCGAAAGTCTTAATATATGAACTTGAAATTTGGCAAACGTATAAATTTCAACTACCCAAAGCGACCTATTGTTTATGGGGTACGTAGCGTATCGAGAAGGAGGTATAGTAATGCAACTCTCTTACCGTTTTTACAACCCTGCAATACTATTAACCTTCCATTTACAGGCACAGTTGGAACGGCACGCGACCCCTCATAAATCGTTTCTCTTTGTGATTTTGCGAATTTCCAGTGCCGGCTTTAAGCCATTTTAAAACTCGTTTTTTCTCTGTGTAGTGTATATTATTCTAAGTAGTTTTTAATCATTCGGTTAATAAGAGGTTTTACATCGATCGTTTTTATTTACGTCTCCAAATGAATTGTACGTAGTTTTAGATGAGTAGCAACATTATTTTGCACAAGCAAAGTATATCTAGTTATAATGAAATTTGTAATCTAACTAGACAACATGCACATCTGAGCATTTTTTAATATGCAATGAAAAATCTCGCATTCCTAAATATTTTTATTTTGATTTTTAACGTTCCTGTAATATTTATATCCTGTGAATATGTTGAATACTGTGCTAGCCGAAAATTATAAATAGTAAATTTTAATATTTTTACATTTTTTTAACTATTGGAAACATGCGGTTAACGGTTAACATAACTAAATATGTAAATAAAAGACAAGTATTTTAAAATAAAATAATAATGAATATAATAAATAATAAATACAAAAAAAATAATTCCATACATCTATTATATTTTTACAAAAAAATCTAACAAGTTTACACTGACATAACTTAAATATATTAATTATTATCATCATAACTACTGTCAAATTCTGAATCACTGCTATAGCATCATCATTAACATGTATTTTAAAATTTTGAAAATTTGGGGATACGTAGCTATTTTCAATTTCAATAACATGCTTAATACAGCTTTTCCACAGTTCTTTCGTTATACTACTTACCTCTCTACGCACTAAATCTACAACTCCCGAACTTAAACGCGGACATGTATTGTTTCTTCGTATTCCATTTAAGCGTACTCCACACCAATTCAATTGGGTTTAGGACGCAATAATACGGTGCCAAATGCGTAACTATATGTCCATGTCCTTTCGCTAGTTCATCAACTCGATATTGTTTAGGTATGTTGAGATTTTTTATTATTGTCAACAGATCGTTTTTGGTAACTTTTCCATCCGGAATTGTAATTTTATTCTTTTTCATGTAATGAATTATTTCTATTTTGTTTGTAGCTAATGTTGGCGCCTTGTTCATTAATTTTGAATGATAACTCGCGTTACAGATTCTGGTGGTATCCCTGGCAGTAACTGCTGCTGGAACAAGTTTCAAAAAGTGCAGAGTCCATGTCGCAATGGTAGTCAGCAGAACAATTTTGGATCTGTTTCGCTGACAGTAATAAGCCATTTTCCACCCATCCATCACTTCCTCCCGCATGAAGAATTATAATTCTTTTTCCTCTCGAAGGTGGTGCTTGCGAAACGCAGTTATTTGTCCCATCTGTCAGACCTTTTTTTATCAAGTCGTGGGTATCGTACCACGTTTCATCGAAATATACGATATTACGGTTTTCTTGGCGGTACCTTCTGATTTCGTTTATATAATCCCATCTCATTCTTTTTAGTCGGGTTGATTCCATTATGGACAAACGTTGGTTTAATGTACTATAATTAAAACCGGTGCTCCTCAAGTATTTTCTGAACCACTCTTCGCAATAACTTATGTCATATCCTAATTCCAAAAGTTTTAATTTTAGACTTGCCGTAGTTGGAATTTTATTTTCCTTATACGTTTGGTAAATCACTTTTTTAATTTCTATCCCAAGCTCTTTTGATATATTTAGAAATTTTGTCGAATTGCGTGATTTTCTAGAATTGCCTTTATTTTCAATAATATCTCTCACCAACCATTTCACTTAACGCAGCACTGCACTCTTTTTTATCAAAAAATTGTATACATTTTTTATGATTTCTTTGGCATCTTGGGTAGGGTAACGACGATTCCTCTTGTTTTCAATTTGCGGTAACTTGTGAGGGGCCGCCTGCTGTTCGAGATGAAAAATACATTTTATTGCAGGGTTGTAATAACGGTAAGAGAGTTGCATTACTATAACTACCTTTTTTGTAAATTTTTATTTTTTTATATTTTTTTCGTTTTAGTATGTGATTAGTAGTATAACTGCGAGTATTATTCGTTCTTATAAATTTACGGTGCAGTAAAATGTTTAGAAAATGTTAGCAAAAAAGAGTCACTCCGAATATATTTAATATATTCAAAAAATGAAAATGCCATCAGATATGAAATAAAAATTTCTCACAAAAAGTTATTCAAAATTTTGTCATTTTCGAAATATTTCTAAAGAACCTATTTTGGTCCCTGCTCGTACGATTTTTTTTAATTTTAGGATTATATAGAAAATCGAATTTCTGATCAGAAAACACTTGTAATTTTTTGTTAAGTTAATAAACAGTTCCATCCTCTTCAACCATGAATGTGACGGCAAGAGTTGTTTCTCCGTGATATGCTCATCTTCAGTGGTGGTCTTTGATGCAGCGACGAATTATAATCTTCAGCTGAGGCTGGTGGGTCCTCTGCGCTGCACGCTTCCAAATCCGATTTTGGGAGGCCCATCTGCTTCTCCTTAAAGGATGTGTTCAAAACAACGCTGCCGCACCTCTTGGATGGACAGTGCCACTGTTTTGACATTTCATAGACTTGGTTTCAGCAGTGCGACGTCTACGAGGAGGAGTGTAAGCTATAAAAAAAAAGCCAGGTCCACAGCCACAGAACAGCGAACAGATTGTTCCACAGCAGTCGTCACGATAAGGACGGTAGCATCATCGAGGGCTTGGATAGTCTGAGTCCCATTCTACTGAAGCTTTGAAGGAGATGACTTGAATGGACAAACGCATCTTTTTGTTTCGCGTGTATCGACATGTCAAATTTATGTCAGCCGACCTCCTTCGTTAGTTTGTTCACTTCCTAAGCACTCTGAGCAAGTTTTTGAAGGAATCGCTTAGGTCCTTGCTCGCGCACTCTTCCACACCTCTTTTTGGGCCATTTTTGGATCTGACAGTCGATGGGGCTATCCTTTGACTGAAGTATCATGTCATCAAATGACATGCACAGCCAAAATCCGTCCTACTATGGAAAAAGTGAATGGCCGAAACAATTTGTTTGGTAACTAATGCAGCAAAATTCCACAAAGTTCGGTACGTCAAAGCGTTTTTAATAATCAGGCTTTGAGCGGCGTTTCAGGTATTTCTCGAGGCTAAGATGAGCCACTGACGAAAATTCAAGTGAGTTTGGATGTTGTGACGCGGCCTGTTCAGCGTCAAAAATTGGAGGCAGCCAGGGTAAATTCAAACCAAACGTAGAGCCTTGGACCGCCATGGTCAATCGAGGCAGGAGGGGCTCCCAGCCGAAGATGCTACCCAAGGTGCTCAGGGTGATAGCCGACATGAAGGACATGCGCGGCACCGGCATACGCAACATCGTCAACGGGGTGTACGGCAGCCTGAGCAAGAACAGCAGGAGCATTCGACCTAGCCACGTCACCATGCAGGTGAGGAAGGCCCTGCGTCACGGCATCACCAACGGCATAATAGTTCAGCAGGGGGGGAAGTATCGTTTAGTGACGCACTACCGCCGAAGAGGGGACAAGGATTCGAAGCGCATTCCTGTGACGGAGATGGCCAGGAAACCCAAGAGGGGAAAGAGACGACAGGGAAAGCGGAAGAGGAGGAGGAGGAGAGAAAGTAGCACCCACAGCTCCGTCACGGACACGGATGTCACTCAGGTTCCTTCGACCTACACCGCATCGACGGCTTCAGATTACACCCATTCAACAGACTTGAGCGGAGGCAAGAAGACAAAAAACAAGAGGAAGTCGAAGAGCTTCCGCCGGTCCGCCAGCAAGAAGAAGAAGAAGAAGGAGGAGGACGAGAAAAAAGGTACTTAGTCGAAAATGTCGTGTCAGTTTGACAGCTCGGTTTGTTAGGCCCGAATCTGATATTGTGAATTGACAGGTTACTCGTTAAAACTGAGCAAACCACGCGGCTGGTCGACGGACCACGCAAGCCAGCGAAATTTGTACTAGGAGCCAGCAGGGTGACGTCCTCTCACTCGTCCGTGTAGCATCAAATTGTAATAAACGTTGTCTTTCCCCCGCCTGTTGTCCATGTTTTAATGGAGTAACTTGTCAGTATCCAGCATGTTGCTTTTAACACGACCAACTCGTTGTAGATGATGAGGTATGCGAAAGCGCCGAGTGCGACAATCCGGACTGTCTCTGCAACATAAAGACGGAGATGTCGGAGGAGCAGTCTGGACATCTCGAGCAGGACGACTACGATGGTCAGGGTCACAATGACGGATACTGAATAGTCCATGTCCTTGTAGATGTTTTATGTTTGTGCAAAATTGTCTTTTGATAAAGTGGTCCTCTAAATTGTTGTTTTATTGTGCTGGATTCACTCCTGACAAGTTACTCTTTAAATATACACAAATAAAGGCTCGAACAATTTAATTCTATTTTATTAAGCTCACGCAATGAACTAATCGTAGCTATAACGAACTGTGTTAATATATCAAGACTCTTTCTTCCACTATACTGAGTAATTTATTAAACAGTCCAATCAAATTATTTAAAAAAGTTCAATAAAGAAAATAATTGCTAGATTTTCGAAAATTTTTACAATACAACATACTCAAACTTACGTATAAACAAACATGCCTTGTGCTTTAACAATCTCTAATGTCTTTGACATGGTTGGAAAATCAGTACTATTAAGTTCTGGTAAGAAGCTAGAACTGCGTTGCATTTATTGCCCACTAAAATTACTGTCTTAAAATAAAACTCGAAGGCAGTTGCGAATTCGGAACAAATATACAGGATGTTTCACGAATGATAATGACCCGGACGAAATTAAAAATGCAGCCCAAAATACGTTGGGAATCCATGACGGCTATGCGCTATGGTTCCTGTCGCTGTATTTATTAAAAGTAAAAATGTATTCAAATGATGAAAAAACAGATGATTTTGATTTATGGTGAATGCAAGAAAAATGCTTACGCTGCTGCCTGTTTATACAGACAACGTTTTCCAAATAGAAGAGCTCCTGCCGATACAATTTTCAAGAGACTTGAAATAACTTTAAGGACAAACTGGCCACCACTGAAAAAGTCAAGAGAAAGAACAGCAACAGGCCCTGACAATGAAATTAGAGTGTTAGAAATGATTGACGAAAATCCTCATATTAGTCAAGGGGTAGTCTCAAGAGCAACCGGTATTTGTCTGTCTTCAATACACCGAATAATTAAAGGCAATCAGTTTCATCCGTATCACTTGAAATTGGTTCAGGCCTTAAAAGAGACATATTATCCTAAAAGACTGGCTTTTTGTAACTTTTTTCGGGAACACCAGAATTTGAATGTGAGATTTTATGACAACATTTGTTTCTCAGATGAAACAAGATTTTCTAATAATGGTAGAGTTAACAAACATAAGATGCATTATTGTGCGCAAGAAAATCCACGTTGGATTCGAGGACATTTTCAAGCTATCTACTCGACGAGTGAATATTGGGGAATCAAATTGTTGGGCCTTATTTTTTTTCGCGATAGTTTAAACGGCAATACTTATCTAAATTTTTTAAGAAATATATTACCGGTACTTGTCTAAAATGTAAATTTACAAGTAAGACAAGATCTATGGTTCCAACAAGATGGGCCACCTGCGCATTATCATAGAATAGTGCGAAATCATCTTGATTTGGTTTTGCCTAACCGAGGGATTGAAACGAATACTTATTTGTTAAACTATTTAGTATGTATTCTATATATAATAATAATAATAATATATATTTATCCCACAGACACAAGTCCATAATAGGATACAATCAGCAAATCAAATATAATATCCCAAATTGTACAAAACCAAATACACAAGCGCAGTTTAATATATATTTGAAAAAAAAGCACAAAATAATACAAACAAATACAATATCTATGTCTATGCAAGCCAGAAACAATGAGTAGGTTTATAATGTTATCCAACAAAGCTAGTGCAGCTATCATATATCATATATCAGTGCAATAATTTTTGCATTCGTCCTCTAAATACCTGCATCATCATCCATAATGAGCGTCTAATCTCATAAGTCGTTTGGTCCCAAAGACACCGATAGCTGGTATCAGAGCGTGGCGGCTGACACTTAATTTCATCTTAATATGCAATCGATTATGGAGCTCGGCCAACCTCACAGTTATTTCAATATCCGAACTACAGGAATTACAGCCTTTATGAATGTTTAAAATTCCATTAGGCGACAGGATTACTTTGTTTTTTTCGATAACGCCTCGTGAAATATTTATTTTCCATTAAGATGGAGTGGTGATGGGGTCAGCATGACATTGAAAAATTTAACATCGAAAATTTGCAGGGGATAATTGGTTCTAGCAAACGTCAAATACGTGTACACCATCCAACGGAATATTGAGTCAAATACAAATTTGTAAGCAGGTGTACAATTCTGTACCAACCTTTAGAAGCTTAAAGCGTAGAATCCGTGCTATAGCGCGTGGAAAATAATCTTTTTGTCCTGCTGTCATATTCTGTAACGTTCTCGGTGATAAATTCGTATTTGTACAGTGTCTGGCAAGTTATTGTGCCCAGAGGGCGCTTAGGAAGTATGTCAATAATACACTTCGAGGCTGCAGATTTTTCAGGAACAAGCAGAAAAGTTCTCATCGAAGTGTGAGATTGTTCAGATTCTCACTGGGCTGAATAAAATCCTTCGTCTCCCTTCTCTCTACCTTTCTAACAAGAAGCAAACACAGCTGTGAACATGCAAAAAACTTAAGATGACCTTCTGAATGTGACAATCCCAATAATACAAAATATTATTTTCGGTCAATTCTTTTTACAGTCTTGATCTGAATCGCGTATATCTTCTCTATAGAAACAACAGGTTCGAACTAAACTTACATTTCCAGTAAAAATTTGCTTCAATAGATGTTATTGTTACGATAACATTTGAGAGAAAATGTTGCGTGTTACGGTTATTGTTTCCTATATTTCACATATTGTGAACTCTTGTATTATTATGGTATATTTTCCTGAGCCATAGAAGTTGACTCAAGTATTACCACGTATTTTATGACCTTCTCCCAATTAGTAAGTTGCCTATATTTTATAAACTTTCTAAGCTTGTTAGCTATAAGCAACTGTAGAATTATTTTATATATAATATTATTAATATTCAGAGTATTCCACGGCGAGCTTTCAACACATCACCATTTTAAGTTATACACTTTTCAGCTCTTTTTAATAAGTTTAAATGTATAGCTCGCGAAATACTTCCGTGATCCAAAGTATTAAATGTCCCTCGTACTTTGTACATTGTCATTTTTAGTGGTTAATACTGTATACTTGGTCTTTTACATAACCCCAAATATAATAATCAAGGGGTGTTAAATCAGGAGATTGTGGTGGAAACTTATATCGACCACTGTGTGCAATCCAACGATCAGCAAAAATTTCTCCAATAGTGCAAGTATTCTATTAACTCGAAGAATCTTGAGTTTCATAAAGTAAAGTTATGGTTTGGTATAATTTGTGGAGCCCTTCTGTAATGTGATAGGACTTTTTATTGGTTCTGGTTCCTAGATTAATTAATTGATGAAATTACTTATTTTGAAACGTTTCGAGCTGTCTTTTTTTGTCTTTTTCATTTTTTGTAATATTCAACTTGACATAGTGAAAATATGATATCAATTAAAAATTACATATTTTCACAATGTCAAATTGTATATAATAAAGTTTAAAAAAGACAAAAACAGGTCGAAACGTTTTAAAATAAAATAAAAAGCCCTAGCACATAAAGTATAGTATTCCATTAAAAAAACCTAAAATTTGTACACCAATGGAATAGGCATATTTCATCCACTGGTAACCAGAAATATCTTAGAAAGATGCCGACAATAATTGGACACAATCTTGCTCTTAGCCTTTTTTAGATATGCTTTGCAATAAAGGAACCATATCCGAGGGATTGTATGTGCTATACGCTGTATACTAACATGTTAAAAATTTGCACTATTAATGCTTTCTTATACAGCACGAGTAACGTATGATAGATTCAGTACATTAATTGAGAATACATAAAAAGAAATTGGGACATTTTGAGCATTTATTAAAAAAAAAATGATGCTGACTGACAACTGTCTTGGGGCGTTCGTCTGAAACCGCCAGATTGCTATACTGTGTTTCTCTGTAACCAAAAAGTAATAAGCTGGATTGATAATAATTTGTTGATTTCAAAATAATTAATGTTGACCTCGCACTTTCTACGCAAATCCTCATTTTCTTTCGCTTTCACTCAAAATCGCGTTTACCCCAACGAGACGTGCGTCACCCCCCTGTATCGCTGGGCCCGACTGGCTTAATTTTTTCCATCTCCCGGTGTAATTTCCCGGACGATTGTCTGGCAAATCGCGGGATAAGTGCTTTTCAATTCCGTACGATAATTTGTCGTGGGATTAGTAGACGATTTGGTAATTTACCGCTCTGGTAGCGTGTATACCTTGAGGAAAAGATGAGCTTTTTTATAGGGCTCTGAATGGGGAGCTTACTGGATTGGACGCGGGTTGCCAGCTCTTACAGCTTTCGACGAGGCATAAACACAAAACATGATATTCTCTTGTACGAGGATAAATTGAAAAGTCTCCGGCCTAGCCTAGATAGGATGCAAATTTGGCAGATTTTATTATGGCATTATATTCTTTCATATTTTATCAGTCGTGCCTTGGAATATCAAAAACATCTGTCAAATAATAATTATTTGCCAGTTGTTTGAATTCGATGTAGTTTGGTGTTTGTGCGCAATGGAGCAAACTGAGATTCGTGCAGTGATCAAATATTTTTTTATTAAAGGGCTATCCTCAAAGGATATAAAATCTGAACTGGACAATACATTGGGCGACTCTTCTCCTTCTTACACGACAATTAAAACTTGGGTCGCGGACTTTAAACGTGGTCGTAAAAGCACGGAAGATGCACCACGTTCAGGACGACCAAAAACCGCTACGTGCAAAGAAATTGTAGAAAAAGTCCATAAAATTGTCTTGAATGATCGCCGGTCAAAATTGGTAGAGATAGCAGAAGCTGTGGGCATTTCAACGGAGCGGGTACATTACATCCTAACTGAAGTGTTGGATATGAGAAAGTTATCTGCGCGATGGGTGCCGCGACTGCTCACACCAGAGCAAAAATTGATTAGAAAAATGATTTCTGAGGAGTGTTTGGCCCGCTTACAACACAATCCGGTGGATTTTTTACGAAGATTTATAACTGTAGATGAGACGTGGATTCACCATTATTCACCCGAAACCAAACAGCAGTCTAAACAATGGACTGCAAAGGGGGAACCCGTTCCGAAGAAAGCGAAAACAGTTCGGTCGGCCGGAAAAGTTATGGCGTCAGTATTTTGGGATGCTAAGGGTATTCTTTTCATAGATTATTTGGAAAAAGGAAAAACAATCAACGGCCCATATTATGCTTCCCTGCTGGACCAGCTGAAACAAAAAATCCAAGAAAAACGCCCGGGACTAGTCAAGAAAAAAATTTTGTTTCATCAAGATAACGCCCCCTGTCACAAGTCCGTTATTGCTATGGAAAAAATTAATGAATTGGGATTCGAATTGGTACCCCATGCGCCCTACTCGCCAGACTTGGCTCCCTCGGACTTCAGTCTATTTCCAAACTTGAAAAAATTTCACGCTGGAAAGAAATACGGATCAGACAGTGAAGTCATTGCTGCCACCAATGCTTATTTTGACGAGCTCGACGAAAAGGATTATAGAGACGGCATAAAGGGACTTGAACATCGCTGGACCAAGTGCATTCAGCTCGAGGGAGATTATGTTGAAAAATAAAAAAAAAAGTTACTTGATTTGCTTTTGTTTTCTTAGCTAGGCCGGAGACTTTGCAATTTATCCTCGTAGATTTGGAAAGTTAAACCTGAAATGGAGTCGGAAGATATTATATGTATTCGCATCAAAAGCGAAATTTATATAAAATGTAAGAATCGACAAACAACGAACTATTGAATATCAAGGTCAAGTATATGTTGTACATACAGATCTTCAGAATTGATCATTATATTCTCGTAACTATACTGGAACAGTATGGTTTTTCTCATTTATTATTTCGCTTGTTTAAATTATAAATAGTATATAGGAAGATTGAACAGGGTGTTCGTTTCTAACTCACTTTCGCCCACATACGGAGTTCCTCAGGGATCCAGTCTAGGTTCACTCGTGTTTATGTTGTTTTCTCAAAAATTTACCTGACTCATTAAGTTGTATAACATTAATGTTTGCGGATGATTTTAAACTATTTGAAATATTTGTTCTGCAAAATGAAAAAGCCAGTATGTCTAATAACAAAATTACTAATCTGAGTACAATATTTTTTTAACTGGGACTCTCTGTGTAGTATAATTTAAGAAATAACTTTAGACAATGGTTTTCCATTAAATTTATTAGAAACAATCCTCTTACTGTGTTCATATAAGCTGCAGCAGCGTGCGAAGTTCTTCTCCAAAAAACAAAATTTTCATCCTCTCATAATATGACTTAGGAAGTAAGTAAAATATCCGACAAAATCAGCTAAGAAATATAGTTTAAATTTATTTATTGGGCGTGTAACAACATCATTCCTTATATCTACTGTCTAGCTCTTAGCAAGCTTCACGTTCAGTTCAGGCGACAGGTTCTTAAGGGCCGAAAGTTGTCCTGCTTTGGGATTGCCGTAAAAGCTTTGGCAACAGCGATATTAGGTATTAGCTGTCCTAGACGTTGCATTGTCTGAATCCACCAGGGGCTTACAGGATAAGGCTTGTCCTATGACGGATGCTGTATTAACCACAGTGTTCCCTGCGGTCTGTTCTATTTGACTTTGTAGGCTTCATTATTGTGTGTTTGGTCAGCGTTGATGCGTTTGCGCAACATTGAGTTATGAGATATTATGTCGTTAGTGCTGCTGTTGCAATTCATGTTCAGTCTTAAAACTAGGTAACCAATAATATTCAAACTGTTTCCATAAAATTAAGCAAGAGTTCCATAGACCTAGTTTTGGAAACTTAGGAATAAACGTTGAGACTATCTTTTTAGCACCATCTTTTAGCACATGGCATTAAAGAGAACAAAGTAGTGGTCATAAATTTATTATCTGATGTTGAAATGGGTCCTGCTGAAGAATTGAAAGTTTTTGGAGATGTGATGTGCTCGGGAGACGTTTCAAGTACCTAAAATTTTTGCCTCTCTGAAAATTTGTCCAAAGTTAATCGTTTCTGAGAAAAAAATCTTTTCGAAACCATTACCTATATCACTTGCTGGCGGAGATGGTGTTTCTGTTGTTACAACTTGATTTTAACACATTTTCAAAACTTACGGACATATATTAATCTTTTTTCGATCTTTCTTGTTCTTATCACTTTTCTAGTTACCTATAGTTACTGTCGTTGTTGTTGTAATGATATTAAGTTTAGTTTTGTTGTTGTGTAGTTTTTAAATTTTCATAAATTGCGTATCTCCATTAATAACAAAGATATTGGCGAGAACCAAGAAGAAAATGTTCAGGAAAACTTGACATATTCAGTTGTAGCTGATGCAGTTTGGGAAATTGTAAATTTTGCGGAAAAAAGCACGAAAATTTGAGATTTAAACAACATATGAACGCAGGAAAACTCTCTAATAGTTGTAATTTAACGAGGGGTGTGCCGCAGTGATCCATATTGGGTCCTTTGCTTTTTTCTGTTTATACATGCATGCTACCGCGAGCAGTTGAGAAGTGTAACATCCATATGTATGCTGATGATACACAAATATATTATTTTTTTGATAAAAATAATTTGAATATGGCTAGACTTCATATAAATTCTGATCTGCAGAAGGTTTGTAGCTTTGCAAATAAGCATGGATTGATATTAAACCCTGCTAAATCATCAATGATTACCTTTGGTGACATAGATCTAAGTAACTTTGACATTATGGTGGAGAATGTGTTAATTCCGCCTTCCAATCGGGTTAAAAGCCTAGGTATTATTATTGATCGGGAGCTGAGATTTACGGACCATGTGACTTTTTTACTTAAAAAGGCTTACAGTAAATTAAAAATATTATTTAATTATCGGCACATGTTTGATATAAAAACTAAAACTTTGTTGTGTGAGTCGCTGGTCCTTTCACATTTTAATTATTCTGATTATGTCTATGGGCCATGCGTGACGGTTGCGGATACTACGAGAATCCAGAAAGTGCAGAATTCTTGTCTGCGGTATATACACGGCATTAGAAAATTTGAAAGAATTTCGTACACTTTGGCAATAACTGGATGGTTAAATATGTCGCGTCGTAGAAGATTACATAGCACCGTGTTTTATTATCGTGTTGTTGTGTCTTGCAATCCACCTTATTTATACAATAAAATTACATTCAGAACGGACGTACATAATGTGAATATACGGCGCAAGGATGCTCTTAGTATTCCGCGTCACAGTACTGCTCTCTTTCGGCGATCCTTCTCATTTAATGTTGTCCAGTGCATAAACAGTTTGTTCCGTTCACTTGTTGGTCTGTCCATTGCTAGTTTTCGTAGAATGCTACGAGAACACTTACTTAAAGAACAACTACAAATAGTCTAGGCTCCCCCGATTAGCAGCTGTCTCTCGACATATTATACTTTTGCAATAATCGTTCACTTTCTTTCGTTCTCTTTTATAACTAACTTGTTTATTTTTTTACATGTACGTGCGTTGATATGTAAAAGCTGATTTTTTTCATACTAGAGTGCTAATTATTATTGTGATAGTTTTTTGCATAATAAAGGTGTGAGTGGAAGATCAGTCATAGCGACTGAACCCGGACCTTTTGGGTACATTATTATTTTTATGTAGTTTTTCCCGAGCATTATTAAATTGTTATTGGATTTCATTAAGGCATTTTTCTGTTTTTAGGCTTTTTTTTTGTATACAAACCCAATAAACGGCTTATTATTATTATTATTATGTTAATGAAAAAATGTTACTTCTCCTTAAAACTGCTGTATAATAACATAAATATTATAAACTTCAAGCTGAGAAAAAAACTCTGTGAGAGTCTAGTATTACCAATAATGAATTATTGTAATATCGTGTATTATAGTTGCTTAGACAAATTAGAAAAAATTCAGAATAGTTGCTGTCGTTTTGTGTATCGTATTAGGAAATATGATCGAGTATCTGCTAGATTAAATGAACTGAAGTGGTTGAGAGTTCAAAATATTTTCAAATATAACCTAATAATGTTTGTCCATAATGTGCTGCTTACCTCATCTCCACCCTACCTGCGTGACAAACTGTTTTATAGACGTGATCTCCATAATATAAATGTACGTCACGTTAATAGTCTTTTATTACCTCCCCATCGGTTGGCCACGTTTCTCAAATCCTTTTCGTACAATTCAGTCGTTGCGTACAACTTTGTTCCTGGCGCGATTAGACGATTGTCTTCAAATGTTTTTCGTAAGGAAATAAAAAATATTCTTTTGTCAACGCAGTAAAGCAAACCTTGAGCTGACTGTTTTGATCGTTTTGTTTGATGATATTATTTATCGTATTGATTATGATTAAGCATGTATTATTTCTTGCTGTTAAAGGTTAAGTTGAATAGCTAAAGCTAGGCTTTGCCTTAATAGGAATCAATATATTATTATTAATACAGATCTCGCAGTCTTAAAAGCTCTTAACCTCATAAAACTTGAACGATCTCCTTGCATAAACTGTTCCACCAAATCGACTGCATCGCACCGTCTGGAATGCAGTCACGCGAGCAAATAGAAAAAGTCCGCCCATTTTCAGCTACATCGCGCCTCCGGTAAGGTGCCCCAGAGGAAGCATGAAACCGTTTTAATGCCCTGTCACCTTGGGGTTTATGCACACAACGTGACACCTGCGTTTCCACAGCACCCCCCAGTCATCAAATCGGAATGAATTTCGCGCTGAAAAAGCAACCTGCAAGAATCGGTTAATTGATGTAGCCGTGGGTGCTAACGAAGGTCTAATAAAATATACAGCTCGGGGAATAATTAATCGAGACTGTGGTTCGGTGAAGTGGAATGGGGGCTTTATTGGACGTCGTTCATTTGGAGCTTCTGAGAATATAAATTGAAATTTCTGGGCTTCCTCAAGTGGCACTGAATGAACCAGTTACTTCTGCACCTTCCGATTATGGACGTATTCAGGATCTTACATAGAAAAAATAAAGCTACTTGAGCCMTCTATTAATAATTCTAGGCGCCATTATTATATAGATTTCATCTAGATTTTGAGATATAACGTTAGTTCTAGTAGTATTTGTGATATTACTACTTTGAAGAAGATTTAGAAAATGTTTTAATAAAACAAAAATGAAATTAGGTAGATGAAAGTGTAGTTTCTTCTTTTTATTAAAACCAACAGAAATCGTCCTCCATCGCTGTATTCCATCTTCGTTGGTAGCGTTTTGCCATTTCACTGATGTCCTGGTGAAATCTCTCACCTTGTTCAGCACTTACACTTCCTAAATCTTCAGAAGAAATGCTATCTGAAGAACTTATATAATAAATAACTCTCTATAACGCTCAGTTATTAAACTTTTTAATATTCTTACATTTTTAAGGCAATGAATATTCAAAGATTGCTAATATTTCGAACAAAAGTAGATACGTGGTTGTCAAATCTTAAAAGTTCTATTTTAAGTAGGTATTAAATAACGAAACTAAATCAGAGACCGAACTCTCATTTGACTTAAAAATTTGACGTCGCCTAGTGTAATCAATTTATTAACGCAATGTCAATATTTTAGCTAATAAAGCAAATGAAATATACTGAATAACACGATTATTATGCCAATCAATAGTTTCACCCCCAAGAGATACCACATAATGTAGTTATATGCTGCGTGTTTCAGGTTTTTAGTAATCCATAATCCAAGCAGGTTTGATTATGGGAAACTCATTATGTCCTTTATAGGCTAAAATATTTATGGATAATTTAAAAAACAAATTCACAAGCATTCCCTCAGCAAAACTTTTTGTGTTGGTATAGATACGTAGATGATGTAATAGTGTGTTTTACAGGCAGTAATAGACAATTAGAAGTTTTAGCCAATTTATAAATTCGCTCCATTCCATTAAGTTTACGACAGAAATAGAAAACACTAACGCTCTTAACTTTCTCGATCTTACTAAGATTAATAATAAATACGATTTTTCAGTTTTTCACGAACCTTCACATACTGATGTTATTATACGTAATAGTTCATTTCATTACTATCAACACAAGCTAGCAGCGTACAATAGTCTGGTCCACAGATTATTAAACGTCCCTATATCAAAAGAGAATTGTACCAAAGCTGTCAATAATAACTACTAACCTGACATAACTGACAAAATCATTTATAAAAAATTAAAATTCCAAATTTTACATGAAGTCTTACCTATGTGAAAAATTATAGATGATAATAAGTACAACAGCATAACGTATATTAGAAAAACTAATATAAAACTTATTTTTAGAAAAAGAAAACATATAAATCGCTTTTGCTATTGCAAATTGCTATTGTTTCTCTTGGTTAAAAATGGTTAAACTATTTATATTTATGAAATTCCGGTAACGGCATTGATCATTTTGTCATTTTTTTTATCCGTCAGAAGCTTATTGACGCGATTTGCAGTTGTCTATCCCAATAGTCAATTGACTCGTTTGTTTTTTGGTAATTATTTTTATGATTTTTAGTAAGTGATTTGTATTGGATTACGCGGGGAGGAAAAATTCGTCAATTTGCGTTGCGGATAAGTTATTTTGTTTATTCTCACTTATAATTAACGTCCGTATATTTATTTTTGTACTTACCTGATATCATAACCTTATTTTTCGGGAGATATTAAATTTACTTAAATATTAACAGTGTTTTTCAGCTCGTTGTACTTACCTGGAAATTTCTTGGTTTTTCCGCTACGCAAGGRGTTAGCTAAACCAAGTGGCGCWCAGGCAGTTCTTGTATTTAACCCAGCCCATCTCCATTAGGTTAGCCGCCATCTACCCCGTTCAACCGGTAGGTTTTGAGAGAAATTTAGTTGTTGATTTCCTTCGAATATATTTGTTTAAATTTTTTTGCGTCACAAGTTTAGAGGAAATATAGAAATTTCAACCTAGTTATAGTAATATAATAACGATTCAAAGTATGCCAATCTGTTTAATTACAAATATCCGGATTATAGGTGTTAGTTTTGTCATCACAAATCTTTGCAATTTAGAATGTATCTGATGAAGCTACAGTGTTATTACTGAAACGCGTCATAATGTGACAAATGAATTAGTAGAAATCTGCAAATATTTAGTTTTTATACCATTAATTGTGGACGATTTTCATCAAGTAAAAGCCACATCAATCTAGCTGACGATCTTTTTGCATTTACTGATCGTTTAGGCGTGATAAAAAATATGTTAATTAATCGTGTGGCAAATTCTACAAAACCTTTTACATACTCAATACAAATACTCATAATAAATTCTGTACCGTCTAGGACTAGGCGATCAATTACACTAATATATTCATCTCGATTTTCAAATTGAAAGTAATCTGTATGCATTTATCCCCAATCGTATCATAACAAACGCAATCGCTGAAACGCCAAAATATCAACGCTTTTCCACTTGACGCCGGCGTTTCAGAGCGCAACAAACCGGCTTCAGCAGCTTTCAGCATCGCTTATTCCCTTTGACCATGCTGCTGTCAACGAGTGCATCGCCGGACATAAACTAATAACGCGATGTACGAAATTAACGAATGTAAAAGCCCGATTGCACCGCGCACTTGTTGGGCCATTGTCAGAMTTTGACATCGTAATTTCCGATACACGGACAATGGAGAAATTCATGGACCGCTGATTAATKCGCGACGCTGGATACAAAACGTGCCTGAGTGCTTTTAAAGGGATGAAAAAATGATCCCTCAATTGGTGCGGTGTTTAAACAGCGGTGTGGATTGCATAAGTGGGGGGGGGGGGAGATGGAAAATCGGCACGGATGTTTGCCTGAGGTTTTCGCGAGTAGTTTTCGAGAATTCGTCTGTTTTAGTGCTGGGCTCTTTTGGGGTAGAGGATAGTGTTACCGCACTTAGGGTCACGTAGCATGGAATGTGTAATGCGTCTACACGTATTTCTATTTTTTTACCCACATCTGCATCAATATTGTTTCTTTACACCATGTCTAGGAGATTCAAAAGTTCTAAAGCCACACGAGGCATAAAATGCATGTAAAGGGTCCTCGAAAATAAAAACAAACGATTTCAGCAACATATTTACTAATCTTTAATGCTGAACATAGAACGAACTGCTCGAAGGATTTCATTTTTCTGTTCAAGGGAATCTCCTAGATAGTTTTCATCTTCCTTTTACAGATTTTAAATGGCCAAAACCAAATCAAGCCCGAAACTACCTCCGAACAAACTCAAGATCATTTAAAAAGAATATTCCCAGAGCACAGTGGCGCTGCTACCACGTCGCGAAGGAGCCCTCAGTATCTCTTTCAAAGTTAGTGCTGATTTTATACTGTTAGAAGATATATACAAACCTGAAAATTGGTCGGAAAAGATTTTGGTTAAAAAGTTTACTTTTATTCGAAATAAATCGTCGTTTGGACAGTTCTAGATTGCCTGAACAAACCAATAAGGAAAACCAAGTTGAAGGTACAGCTTAAACATCTTATGTCAAAACATTCAGTGCCTATCGAATAAAGTAAACAAATTAAATGTTTTTTTTGAAGATATAAACATGGACGTTCTACTTTTCTCTGAACATGGTGTGCAGTGTCTCTCACTCGTTTACTGTCTTTTGTACTATTTTCTTCCACTTTGCTATTCTTCTAGCTTCGTCCCAGGTGAGGTTTCTCTTCCTCTTTTCTTTCCTTGTACTTTTGCCTCCCATACTAGTTTTGCTGGTCTTTCCTCGTTCATTCTCACCAAGTGCCCAAACCACTTTAATTTATTCTCTTCCACGGTTTGTTTAATCGATTCTATTTCCAGTTCTTCTCTGATTCTGTCGATTCTTATTCTGTCCATTCTAGTCACCCCTTTAACTCGTCTTAAGTATTTCATCTCTGTTGCCTGCAGTCTACTTAAAAGTCTATCACTTAACACCCAACTTTCACTACCATATGTCAATATTGGTCTATAAACGGTCTTGTACACCGTCATTTTTATCTTCTCACTTATTTCCTTTTTACTTATTAACACCCTGTTTAGTGAGTGGTACACCCTTGTTGCACTAGTGATTCTTTCATTTATTTTTTCATCCATACTTCCATTGCTTTGTATTGTAACTCCTAGATACTTAAAACTTTTAACCTGTTCTATTTGTTTCCCATTTATTGTTATGTCTWTCTTTTTGTCCTCCTTTCCTATGAMCATTGTTTTAGTCTTGCTCGTATTTATTAACATTTTACGTTTTGTTAGTTCATTCTCCCACAACTCTACATTTTGTTGTAACTTTTCTTCATTTTCTGCACAGATCATCAAGTCATCTGCAAATGCGCATTCTGCTAGCTTTATTACCTTTAATTTTCTATACCCTAATTTGACTTCGTTAGCCTTTTTGTGTAATTCCCATAATATATCGTCCATTACCATGATAAATAGTGTTGGGCTTAACACCCCCCTTGCCTTATTCCATCCACTACTTGAAAATCCTATGATTCCATGTTGCTTGTTCTGACATAATTTTTTGTGTCACTGTATAAACTCTCTATGCTTTTTCTGAGCTTATTATTTATGCCTCTTGTCTTCATACTTTTCCAGACCACCTTTTTAGGGATGGTGTCAAATGCTTTCTCTAAGTCCAGGAATGGTGTATCTATTTTTATAAAATCAAACATTAAATTTAAACGTCTGTATGTTATTAACAATTTTTCTGCTTTAAATGTGTTCGAATGTTGTGGTTTATAATACATAACGTAAGCACAAAAGAACTTTATATCAGAAGAGCGTTTATTACAATTGTGATTTTTTTAAATAAATTGCCTTAAGAGATTAAATGTTCCTAGAATATTCACGTTTATAAGCGCTTTCTTAAAAAATTGTTATACAACTTCTAACGGTTCTTTCTAACTTAGTAAATGTGTATCTTGTAAACGTTATTTGCTTAGGTTTATTATGCAAATTGTTTATTTCTTTGACGTGATCTCAATAGAAGGATTCCCCGTTGTGTAGCGAGTTACTTAAATAAATATTGCTATTATTATTTGTTTCTTTAAATAAAGATGTTTGAAAACGTGTTCAGTTATATGTTGTTAGAAATTTGTTTAACTAGTGGAGGAAGACCAAAAAAGATATGGAACATAAACATTGTGGAAGCAAGTGGAAGAAAATAGAGCATCAAAAAGACAGAAACACCAAACACCCGATGGGTTTTAAGAAGATTTATCCGTAAATAAGAAGGCTTCCAGCCGTGGCTTATTAAAAAACCAACCCTTAACACGATTATTTCGATCAAGAATCGTTTTATCCAGCAACTTTTGCTGTTTGTCCACTGAGTCGGTTAATTTTATTTAGAATGACACTTAATTCTCGAAAGACAGGAAAATACTGGGAGACCGCTGCCCGCTTCTGGGAAGCTTCCGGCACACTGTATTTCCGGGAAGGCTTCTGGCACAGATTCAGCTCCGTCCTGATTTAGAGGGACGTGCGGTAGATTAATTGGTCTCGCAGCTGATTTTTGGACTGGATTATTTCCGTAATGCAAATCGAATTTTTGTTCGGTTCTTGGCAAACTGTTAATCACTAGAAGATTTCTAGCATCACTGGTTTCCTCTCTCTCAAAGCGCACTACTTTTTTTACTTCCTTCTGATACTAATATTTGCAAACCAAACACACCCCACTCTAAGTCCCTGCAGATGAAGCACATCAGCCACCTAAGATTAAAGCAGACCCAAGTAATACGAACACGTCCCGATGTATATGCAAGGAATTAGGAAAAACCGACGAGAAACTTAATGAAACTCGTGTCCTGAACTTTGATGCATGCAAAATGAAAATGGGAACGTCGTAGAAAGTTTTATCTTGATCGATATTTGATAAACGCGTCAATTCGCGAGATTTAAGTTCAGTAGATTCGTTATTGTTTCTGCTCGCTAGCAATCGTTAATACAGGGTGTAGCACCCAAGAGCCCTAGGATCACAGACCTTTACCATAAAAAATATCGAAAAAGGGTTCGTTGGCACCAAAACAAACATTAATTCCATAACAAAATTTTGGCGAAGAAACAAATTTGTTGAAAGATGTAACAAACCATTCGAAATATCTAAACTTACGTTTAGGTATAATCCTACAACTTAGATAAAGTGATGAGGTCCTTGAATGGCAGGCTTTATACAGGGTGTTCACCAAAAACCATTAGTTCTCTAAAACATGACATCTACATGAATTGGTTTGAAGTTTCGTAATTTGAAATTTAGCAACCACTCAAAAATAATATTTGGCTTTTCAAATAGTTGTTAATATGCAACTTAGCAGTACTTTGGTATTTCGTTAAATATCTACAAGTTGGTCAAATTGCTGATTACAGTACAACTTTGAACTCAAGTAGCTTCTTATCTCAGATACACAACCTATGAAGATTTTGTATTACCTAGGTTCATGCAAAATGCAATTGCAATATAAGAGGTTATAAGTTGGTACCAATTTCATGTTAAAGATTTATAAACCCCAAATAGTAATGTGCCATGGAAATAATGACAATTGTTTTAATAAAATTAATACTGCTGTCAAAACGATTTCATATCCTATGATCTGTTATTTATACTCCCAAATAATTTGTTTTTTAAGGTGTATTTCTTGCACTTACTTTAAGTGTTTCCACTGTTTTTACCAGGTCTTCTTTTTTATTTTCTAGTGTAGGCACAGCATCTGCTTACGCAACGTATGGATTCAATTTGCTTTTCTCATCATCACCTATTTTGAACAACAATGTCGATAACTTTTTGTTATACTCTATTTCCTGTGCTAATTGTTTCTTTATTATTTCCTAATTTTATCGTGCTCCTTTAATAATATTTTATTTAATATGGTAACAAATATCTTATACGTGGAATATAACAAACATCTTTGTTGTTGCAGGCAAGTTTTAAACCTTATTATGGATTAGTGCTTTTGTCCACTTCCTTAACAATTTTTGTAGCTGACAGATTTGATTTAGACTCATTAATTTCTGTTCTTAATTTTTTGACTATAGATAGTGTGAAATTCCCTTTTATTCTTGCTGTCTAGTGTCTTATCGTTTCCTTCTCTTTCTCTATAGCCTATAACCTAACAGGTTTTGAATATAATTATTCAGATAATATACAACGAACATAGGAATAAATAGTTCAGTTACTTTGCAGTCTTTTTCACACAGTACAATCAAACTGCATCGTTCTGTGACAGAATTGAAGGATCTTGGCTCTGCGAATCACGTACACCAAACTTTGATTGCCGGCAGCTTCAATTAGAATAATTTGATTTCCAGGATTTCTACTTTTAGAAGCAGCGATATCTATAAAACTTAACAATAAGGATTATAAAACCGAGGAAGTTACATAAGTTTAGTGAAAGAGTTTATTTTAATGAACTGTTATAAATTTCAACATTTTCAGATACCTTGTTACCGTAAACAAAACTTACACATTTTGTTCGAGTTAGTAGTTACTTAAAGATAATTGTTTGAATTCTAGAAACCGTGGAATACATTATGAAAAATGCACCCAGGATTTTTGCGTTACACAGAAATACGTTTTTGAAATACAAACAATTGAATCATTCTCAATTTATCGTGGGCTTGGTGACAGCTTTATGAACTTGTAACAGTTTGTTCATGAGACTCTCATGTATTCCGCAAATCTTTTGTGACACGAAACTAAACTACACAGGGTCTCAAAATAAGGCGAGTTATTGGAATTGGTGTTTTTACCGAGCGATTGGAGGCATGAAGTGAACACATTTGGCACAAAGAAACCCAAACTTTAATATAACGTCTCCCGTCAACGTCAGACTCCGACAAGAATGTCCGCAGTAAATACGAAATCAGTTTTTCTGGGTGGACTTTGGGGCAAAGTAAACAAAGTCGATTCTCACCACTTGAAACGAGAAGTTTCAAGCGCCTTGTTGTCCACGAGTGACGTACGATGTCAGCTACACGTGTATTGTGCTGAAAAGTTTGGCGCTTTGGCCATTTAGAGGAATGTATTTTGAAAATATTTTCTTTTGTTGGATTTTCGCACTCTAAAATATAGATTATAATACTTAACTCTTTAAAATTCATTGTTTAGAAACGAGGACCTAGTATAAACACTAACTAGCTTACTCTGTCTTTAGAAGTGTGTTTTTAAGTCGTTTAGATAAATTTACGTAAAGCGAAGTAGAAGGCAAATCTTGCTTACTTTAAGTTTCCTCTAAGAGTAATATTTATAATAATATAAATATAATAATATATAATAATTCACTTGTTTTTAACTCCTTGGATAGCGGAGATTTTGAAATAGTTGCGAATGTAAAAACAATCAACCTTATTAAGACTAAATTTAGTGTAGATAAGTGCTGAACATTACAAATTAGCAAAATGTTTAAATTAAATCGTGCCATTAATTCCTGCAACAGACAGAAGCTGCTGCTTCAAAATTATAATTTATCGTTATTATACGAAAATAATTTGGTGTTGTTAAAGAAGTTCTATTACATCAACTTTTTTTCTTTTCATCAGTAACAAAAATTCTATACAAACTGAGTCCACTTCAGCTGAACTTTACATGAATAGATTAGAAACCGAAATATGCAATTTTTTTTATCTCATGTTAAAATTTTGTGTCTGCATGATCTAACTAATTTTTTCTGCATTTGTAGATTTATGAACTTCCAGAAATTTTGACAGACTTTTTAGATAATTAATTCGCCAAGGTTATACTTTAAACACTTGGTAAACTTTAAATATTCTTTCAACGGCGCGATTTATAGCAAAAAATAAATAAAATTTCGTACCCTCTAGTGCTTACTGGTCAAATTTAAATTATTTTCCTCTCGCGCTATAAATGTTGCTTTTTCTACCATATGTAAGGTATATCACCCTTTTTATTTTTTTTAAATAACACTATTATTTGGAATTTATAAAATGAATATATTTCACTTCAAGTGAATTGATCAGTTTTCAATTTTGAATTGTACCCACTCAAAACAAAACGTTGTCGTTATGTCTCTATTTTATTGATATTCCATATTCCATAAATGCTATTATTTACGTAACGCTGTAAATTTGAGGGTTCGCTTTCATAATTTACTTTTATTATATATCGTTTCACACAAACCGGATTTATCTACATCTTTTCAAAACAAAGTTTTTACATAAAGTTCTGTAACGTTTAGACTCACTTCAATAATGTTCTTATCTTTTTTAAAGAGTTTGTATGCCAGATTTTTCTCATCAATCTTGTCACGTAAAAGTGGTTGTTGTTGGTTTTAGATAATATAGGCCTCGATGTTGTATGAGTGTATGTATTTGTATTTTTTATATCTATAACCAGAAATTCGAACTGCTGTCCTGCTCTTGGCTTTTTAAAATAATTTTTCGTGCGAATTGTATACATAAATTACCTGTAGATGTAATAATTGCTTAATGGGAAAATTGAGAGATAATTAACTTTTTTACTGAATATGCTGATTCAAAATGTTCTTTTCGATATCTGATTTATAATTTTATTTATAAATAAATTTCTATGATGCTCAAATTAAAAATCCTGAAAAAATGATGATGGTACCTAGATTTGTTACAAAGATTTACACTATCTAATTATGAGCGGATTTTATCCATCACGTTTATACCTATTTTTTTTATATCTTGAAGATTAATGATTTTCATAAATAACATGATAGAAAACTATTAGGAACGACTGGTAGATTTTCGTAAATTCCAATAATCCTACTAGACATTAAACTAATTTTCAGTAATCTTTAAAAATTCATTTTTCGAGCTTACCCCTTTTTACCGTCGCTCGCGATATTATAAAGTGTCCCGTCGTTCACCGCGGGACGTCTCCGTCGCAACGCGTGTGCCGGACACGATACTGACACGCGAAGGCGCCTGCATGTGAAACGGCGTCGCGGCGCAGCAAACACGCGCATTGACACGTGCTCGACGAAATGCACATTTCGCGTGATAACATGATGCAAATGATCGAAATTTAGGAGGATGGGAGTAAAAAGCTGAGTGAAAGAAGTGTATTCTTAACATAAACAGCAGCAAATCCTCATGAACTTTGTCGATTTTCACAAACTTTTTCTGTTCATTATTTATAAATAAATGTTCGTAGTTTAAAATGTAGGTAAGCCCTTTTTTCCATTTTAACGGCCGAAGAAGTGATTTTTTTTTAATGGAGATAAAGCTTTATCCCTTAATTTTATCAACAATTTTATATTACTGGTAATCCATGATGTGTAGGTTCATTATTGATCGTATAATACAAGAAATAAAAGCGTAAATGTCATTTTCATAGTTTGATGTGGAAGAATTCTTTAACAAAAGAAAGCAAGGCTTCTAGAATTATTCTTGAGCGAATAGTAGCTCCAAAAAACAATATTAATTACTTTTTTTGTTACAGGTAGACTGCTTCCTCATCGTACCATGGTGAGTTTTTACTATATGTATCCCTGCATGTTCATGTTTTAAGCTCTCGAAAAAACGCGAAACTACTAAGTGAAATTCAGCAAATTTTTTAAAATCAACTATTGAAACTCTTTTTTATACTATCAAACATGTGCATACAGAAGTAAAATATTTAGTAACCTTTTTATACTCTTTTTTTGATATTCCACATCAACCTTACATACAATCTCAGGGTCCTATCGCTGCTGCAAATAATGAATTTGCTTTACGTTGATTGAGTTAACTTACCTTAAATTCTGGGCTTAATTCATTTCCTGACCCACGTCTCTAAAATAATAATAAACTCCGTTATCTACTTTCCCACTAAATCTTTAAGCTTCGGTCCTCTCATACAGAATGCTGGTTGCAATACCACCAGCGAATTTTCAGGATTGCAAGGCAGCATACTTTTCCGATATTGTGGAAACTGCAACGGACTGGAAGTTGTGCAATATTTGCGAGACTGACGTGTACGAATGCTGAAGTGAGGGACTGGGTGTTAAATATTCAAAACTGGGTGCCGGGATTCCGTACGGCGGTTGAGCTTTGCCAGTTCCAGGTTTCCGGTATTACGATACTTTACGGGAGTTATTAGATTTGAAGCTTTGTTAAGTTGGTTGTGTCCTTTTTGTTTTCGTTTTGCCCAGTGTAGTAGGTAGACTAAAATTTGTTGCATCATTTGAATTTTTAGGAATAAACTAAGTGTAGCATTTTTTTATTCTATAAGGTCTTCACATTGTGGCAACATTTCCAGTACCTTAATTTACAGTGTTAAGAATTAGAATTAAATAAAAGGTAGCATATAATGATTTTACTTGATATAGTTTAGACATAATTGATAATGGATGGCCTATAGTATTAAACATTATAGTGATATAACTTCGAAATTGTAGTTTAAGAAGCTTATTGAATCCAACAACTTCATTTTTTGCCATGGAAAACCCAGCATCATCAATGAAAAGCAAAACATTGCATCTGTGCCAGTTTGATTATGTTGAAGATGAATTCATTATTGCAGGTGGAATACTACGGCCAATATAAGACATTAATAAACATAACAATTAGGTGCCCATTAATTTTTACTTATTCCTACAGAGTCACCAGGTGACATCCTTCAGAAGTATAACATATTTTTGCTTTTACGAATGATCATCCTTTTAAAAAATGTAATTTGTAATGGTATCATATAATCGAGATGCATATGAATTAGTGTATGTAAAAGTTTTATTTTACATTTTTGTTTACAGCTCCGTAGGCAAATTTTATATCAAAATTTCAACAAATTTTGCTTGTAAATAAACGGGCGAGGGAGAACTACTATTGTAACCGTTTATTCATAGCAAAATTTTGTTGAAATTTTGATAATACGTTCAGATATAATTCGTCTACGGAGCTATATTTCGTTTTTCTTTTGCAAAAAATAAATTTAAACGAAAATGTTACATGACGCGTCTACATACATCAATCGATATGCATTTTGACTGTGAACGTGGGAGGTTTTGCGGTTGTGTTCCTCCTCCCCAGCTACCTTGCTTATTATTTGCAATAATTCACCTTTATGTTGCTTGCTCAAGTACAAACCTTGTAATAATAATTGTCAAAAGTGCATAACACGCAAATTAGCACTCGGTGCATACATATCGTGCTTCCTGCTGATGGAACTGGAGATAATTGAAAATCAATTCAAGTGCTTTCGCGTGGTTTGAATCATAAAGTTTGTGATAATTGTCTTTGGTTTTGTAGCTAGTTTCATGTACCTTTTTCGTTTATAATTTTCCCATTCTGCAGTCGCTTATGTTCTTCAAAATTTTTCATGAGAAACGTTTTCTTGTTGCAGCGTATCCTTTATTATTCTTACTTGGTTTATGCTCGTTCTTTGGTGCCATTTTATTTTTAGATTCGATTATGTTATTCGTCAACTTGTTATAAGTGATATCAAAATCGGTCGAGTGTATATCATACAAACCTAATATTGTGCAATATTGCAGATCTTCTTGCTTGCTATATTACCGTACTTCATGTGTATATTAAATTCACCACAATTTATACTTTTATGACTTCAGATGATATCGTCCCTGCGGAGTTCCTTTATAAACGCACTCTAATCAAAATGAAATTTTTCTCTTTACATACTTTATGCAGGATTAAATGGGTGCAAGGTAGAGCATTATAACCCCTTTCAGAATCTGACTGCAATTTTTGAGATATTCCAAAATAACTGATTTTTTTTTATTTTTTTTGCTCATAACTGAGTAAAACGATATATCACACTTAATGGTCCTTTTTGCATGTCTGAGAATATCAACTCTTAATCCTACTTTTCTATGCAATTTTTCCCAACCTTCCATACTAAGTTAAATTTCGCCGAATTTCAAAGAAAGGGTTGTGAGGCTGCACCCTTTCTAGATATAGTTCAAGATACCTCTGGCTAGCTAATTATTCGACATTATGATTGTTTATATCATGCACCTTCACTATATCTCGACGCTCTGTATCGGTAAGCGTTCTACCATTTTTCAGGCGTTACTTGTTTTGTTATTTATATACCGGGTGATTTTTTGAAAACTTCACACCTTAAATAACTTTAAATAGAGGAAAAATTTAAAATTTTTCAAAAACATGTAAACTTTTGTTTGCAGGGGGACAACTTTTGAGATAAGTTTTTAATGGATAGCGCTTACTCTCTTAGCGGGGTAGATACCCCTTCAAAAATTTTAAATGAAACTACCCATCTTACGATGCATCATTTAAAAGCTTACTACACAAGGAGTCTTGCCATGTAATTAGTTTTACTATTTTTTACCCATTGACGGGGTAGTAGGTCAAAACGTGCATTGTAGCAAGTGGCTTATAAAATGGAATATTTTGGACTTTTGTTAACAAAATTTATTGTCTTGCAGTTACAATAAAAATGTCCTTACTTAAGCCTAAAAAAACTTGTTAAAAATAATTATTACACCTAAGCAAAATGCCAAAAATACTTAAAATTTTCTTTCGACATTACTTAATATTGCAACTCGACAGTTTATACTGAATTGGCTAAATAATTATCTACTTTGTGTTTCCAATTTTTTGTTTCAACTTATTGGCTACTTCTTTGGCACGACCATCTTTTTGTTCACATTCCTTTTTATAAATCGTGTGAAATTTTAAAGTGAGAGTCCAAGTGATAATGGTTTATTCAACTGCCGAAAGGGTAGAAATAATTTTTATTTACGGTGCTGAGCATAGCTGTGCTCGTGCGTCAGCAAGGGTGTTTAACGAACGGCACCCCGATAAAAATGTTGACGCTAGGTACATTCTCGATCTCGTGCAGAAATTTCAAGACACTGGATCTGTAGTAAACAAAAAAAGGGCAGGGAATAGAGTCGTTGATGAAATGGCCCAACTTGAAGTACTTGGTCATTTTGCAATGGATCGAACTAGCTCTTTGCGTAACATTTCTACAGCCACTGGACTTTCTTATTCATCTGTAAGGAAAGTTACAAAACTGCACAAATTCCATCCCTATAAGATGAAAACTCTCCAGGAACTCGGCGAAGATGACTTCGATAGAACACTGCAATTTTGCGAAATTATAACAGAAAAGATTATAGTAAATCCAAATCTAATAAAAAATATCTGCTTCAGTGATAATTGCACATTTTTTTGAACGGCTTTGTAAATAAACATAACGTCAGGTACTGGAGTGACGAAAATCCTTATATTTTTCGAGAAGGTCATACACAAGTTCCTCAGAAGCTGAACGTCTGGGGTGGAATACTTGGCAACGCAATTGTAGGTCCAATTTTCATTGATGGGACGCTAAATGGGGGAATGTATTTAGAATTACTTGATAATGTTATTGATCCTTTCATCACAGAGCAATTAGAAAACCAACGTGACCCTGAAGGAAATCCAATGTTGGATGATACGAATTGTTTTACCAACATGATGGAGCCCCACCGCATTACGCCATTAATGTGCAAAATTGGTTAAATCATAGATTTCCTCTTCACTGGATTGGTAGGCGTGGAACAATTGAATGGCCGCCACGATCACCCGATTTGATTGCTTTAGATTTCTTTCTATGGGGTCATTTAAAATCTGTGGTTTACAAAACACAACCTACTAGCCTGGACGATCTGCGAGAAAGAATTATTAACGAGTGCAGGAGGATTCCACCTGAAACTTTCCGAAAAGTGCAGCAGGAGTTCGAGAACCGTCTGTATTATTGTATGGAAAGAGGTGGTGCAAATTTTGAGAATCTATTGTAAGGTTTGAATTTCTATGGTTTTGTTCACACTGTTTTTGGAGTTACAAATAAATAATTTTTCTTTTTCGTGGACATGGACTTTCTCAAAAATTACATGATAAATACTTTAATGTTAATAATAATGTTAAAAGAAAATTTTCAGTATTCTGGGAGTGTCATATTTTTTACAAGTTTGTTTAAATTTTGGGTTCTCGTAAGGATAAATTTTATTTCCGCTCTAAAATAAAATACATTTTGTTGAAAAGAGTCCAAAATATTCAATTTAATAAGCAACMTGTTTCGTAGGTACTATGAATCTATTACCCCGTCAATAAGTTAAACGTGGTAAAACTAATTACATGGCCAGACTCTTTGTGAAATAAGCTTTCAAATGATGTATCACAAGATGGATAGTTCCATTTAAAATATTTAAAGGGGTGTCTACCCTGCTCAGAGAGTAAGCGCTATCCATTAAAAACTTATCTCAAAAGTTGTCCCCCTGCAAACAAAAGTTTACCGGTTTTTGCAAATTTTTAAATTTCTGCTATATTTAAAGTTATTTAAGGTGTGAAGTTTTTAAAAAATCACCCGGTATATAGCTTTCTTTCATATCCGTGCAGATTTATTTCCCACGTATATAAGTTCGAATGTTTACAGTCAACGTGCGGTTTTGTGAATAGGCGCCGGCCCTGAAAGATTTTTCATTTACCCACGGGGCGAAATGAAAACGGCTTAATCCAGCTTTGCTATTGACAAGTGCCTGCATGCCAGCCGATAAATATGCATGACCCAGTGCGGATCAGGCCCTCATTTCCTCCGGTATGTGTATACGAAACAGGCCGTCAAAAGCGGAAACCTTACGCCAATTTATATTTAGATTAGTGAAAACTTTTGCTTTTGAATTCACGGTAATCACGGGGGACAAGCTACGCCACCGTCAAAACAATGGAACTGAAATTGCGGGGTGGGGATGTTAGACGAATTATTTGTGTTGTGGTGGATGCAGATTTTGATGGAATGATTCTTCTAGTACAGAGTTGTWTATGGATTTATAGGGAAAGACTGGAAAATCTCCTTTTAACTAACYCTAATTAASATTATTAGTTGAWTAATTGTGTCGTCTTATTTCCTCATCAGGTCAAAGCAGATTAAACCCTCTCGTCTCTGTGGAGAGCTCTGTTGAGACTATAGCTGTGCTGAGGAGGCTTTATAAAGAGAAACAGTTATACACAGATTGCTTTGGCATACATATGCTTTCGTTATTATTATGCTTGAGCATTACACTCTTTGCAGAAATCGTCTTTCAGGTCTAGTTTTCCGCAGAGTCGAGAAAGGGTATCGATTTATATCTAAAGGTTACTGGTACTGTAATAATCAATTGCACTATTGGTATAGTTATAGAAAGAGTATGGGAGTTAAGAAAAAATTAGTAAAGAGGTCTCCCTAAACATTTCGTATCTACGAAAATGAAGAATTATGAAGATAAAATACACATAAATCTGTTTTTATTAAACTCTTAGTGAATAGAGAAAAGCAAGTTTCATAAGCACACGTTGCAATTTCAATAAAAATTCAGTCAAAGGAAATTGTAGAATTACACGGTATAAGGAGTATGTATAACGAGATTGATCTCTATAAGTAGGTTATTATGCAAATACGCTTTTGTTTGAAAATATGTTGTTAATTAGGTGGAACAAAAACTTAAATATTCATCAACTAAATTGCTAATTATAAGAGATACAGACACTTTGCACATTTTGTGTTAACATCACACCTATTTGATGACGTTTTCTTTATCATTAATAACATTAATAATAGAAAACACAAACACCTATATAGATTATTAATATTCTGATATAATCACTGTTAAGTACCCATTTCTATCTACTGTATTGAGATCTTTCATTTAAACGACTTAAAGTAACACTACTAATAATATCATTCTTTAAAAAAATACAATTCTTCATTACTCATAGAAATAATTAAAATCAATAAAATATTATTTTCTTTACCTCAATCTGTCATAAATAGGCACAGTTCTTTTAAAAGCACAACATAAAGTTAAACAAACCGTAACGCTGCATTCAACTATGTCCTGATTTTCATTCTTTTCCTTTCGTTCGCGCTGTATGTTTATTTTTCCAATGTAGCGCTCAGGATATTTGCATAAAAAGTAAAACAACGCCCTAAATATCTGTGGCCGCATCCTCAGCTTGAAAGAGTCGAAGCAGCTTTTGTCACGTAAAAATCGATTATGATATTGAAGGGAGCTTTTTAATTATTGTAATATTTGTGGCACTGTGTATAAGTCAAAGCAACGTAATTGTAATAGGCTGAAAGGTTGGATATTAGACTAATTATTACAAAATTAGTAGCAGGACAATATTTTGACAATAAAAGTTAAATGATACTTGTGTGAAATTTAAAAAGTTTCTGGTGCAGTGWCGGCTTATTCCTAACTGCCATTATTAATAAGTTTTTGATGGAATCTGTGGCAACAGAGTCTGCGATTTTTGTGATAGTACGTGCTGCCCGTACATACTTAGCTATGAAGATGATGCCAACGTCAAGTCTACTAATAGTGACAATCATCTTACTTTATACATGTTTAATATAGATGAGAATGACATTTTGAAGGCTGCTAAAAACATTAAATGTAATTTTGTTTCCTTCTTTGTGGTTGATTGTATTAAGTGTTTAATGTTGCCCTTATGTCACATTTTCAATCTAATTTTGAAAAAAGCAACTTTTCCCGATGCATGGAAAACGTCACGAATATTTCCAGTTTTGAAAAACGGTGATAAAGCGGATGCAATTATAGACCTATTACTCTTATGGTCAATTTTGCCAAGTTATTTTAGTTGGTCTTGTCTCAAGTTATTTATCCACATATTGAGCCCTATATAGCACCGGAACAGCACGGATTTGTTAAGGGAAAATCAACGACTTCTAATCTAAATCTCTTGATGAACGTTTACAGGTCGACGTCGTGTATACTGATTTGAAAAAGGCTTTTGAACACTACAAATGACCAATATCGGAAGTGTCCGAATCATTTGAATAAGCTACCTTCACTGTCACTGTCAGCTTGCAAACTGTTACATATATAGTCCAGTTCTATAGCAGGAAAGAAATCTTTAGCTGTTTTGAAATGTTAGCAGTGTGATCCCCAATCTTTGCAGCAAATGTATTGAAAAATTCGACCTTGTCCAAAATAAGGTGCTTCATTGGAGCCCAAACCATATCAAGAGGATTCGACTTGGGGTGATAGGGTAAAAGTCGGAGAACATCGCGGCCCTTGTCATTTAGGAACTTGACGATGACGTATGTTTCGAACTCAACCTTTAACATGCTATGTTTGAGAAATAAGTTACCTAATAAAATTAGCTACCGGCTAATTCCAATGTCATATCTCGAAAGAAGCCTCCTGATTTCAATATTTTAAAAAGCATTGAAGGTAGTATGGTTTTAAGGCGAAAATATACAAGCATTAACCTATAGAGTACCAGTTAGCTGTTACTGAGTATGTGATTTAAATTGTGTACCAGCCATTCCCATAATTTCATCTTGTAACTTGTAACTCTGGCAAATTGATTCAAAGAGAATTAAATAGCAATAAAAGTAAACATTTTATATCAAAACCCGGGGCTCGCATCTTTGATATTCAATATCGCCATCAGGGGATCAGCTAACAGGTTGATTGCACTACACTTCCTTGTAAAAAAGGGAACGCTCCCACGTGAATTTCCCTCATAACGTCGTCGTGTCGATACGCCGCGTTTATTAGGTCTAGGTTGCCCTGAAAGCCGGAACCCTCTTGTGAAGCACCCTCCAGATTTATTATGCATCAGCGCAATTTCGCTCTAAACAGCGAGCTTAACGGATTGACACGATTTTTGGCGGTCAAGAGCGAGACCGGGATGCCTTGGGGAAGATTGCAGCTTTGAAATATGTTGCAGTTTACGTAATTTAACGAGTATAAAATAATCGTTCAGTTAGGAACAATTAACTGTGGAAGAAAAAGAGTACTTTAAACTTTAAAGACTTTTTTATTTCTGAAAATTAAACCAGCTCTTAATATGAAAATATTGCTAACACTAACTTAAATAATCAATTAAAAAAATACTTAACAACACTAGATCTCTCACTGACAACAACATTTCTCAGGCCAGCTTATATTTTACTTTTCCTGCTTCTAATCGAAAATTTTGAACAGGAGCAGTATAAATCAAGCCTGTTAGTCCCTATTTTCGTAGATTTTTTATTATAATTTTCAGTAGGCTGTACAGAAAGCATTCTTGCAGTCAATCCATGGATTCCATGTCCAATGGAAGAATTTAGGGTCGTCCTTTTCTATTTCTACTTGGACATTAGTTTGAGGTACCAGCTGCTTTCTGTATTCCACCAGTGCTCTCTTCATTCTTCTCACCACGCTGGGCAAGAACTTGGCTAAATCATTTTCTTCACATGGGTCACTGGGTATGTCGTAAAGGCACACGGATCCACCTGAAACAGGGAAGCGCTCAACGTCAAATTTCGCAGTTATTCCAGCGCTATTAAACCTCGTGCAGTCTTACGTTACGTGAATAGGATAAATAAGCCAATGATGTAGATGCTACACAGCTGCTTCGCTAATTTAATAACTCCCCGTAACTTTATTTCAAAGTTTCTAGCTTATCTGGGACGTTCTCTATTAGTAGCGCAAGAGACGGCAATAATCCGCTTGCGGTTTCACCTTCTCAAAGTTCATGCGACGATTCTCCCGTTGATTGGAATAAAAACGTAATTATGGGTTTGGCAGCAAACAAGGAAACCGAGGACGCGGCTAAGACTATGTTTTCTGGTGTGGTTTCGCATACAGAATTAGCAACTACAATTTCTACGTTCGATATTATTAAGTAGAATGATATTCAGTGTACTAAAATCTTGATTACTTTCATTGACATAGATGACAGAGGACATGAAATAAGGAATACGCGATAACATCCCATTTAGTAATTGTAGATATGTTGTGTTAGACTATCTTAGACGAATACCTACATGATGTTTGTATTGAACCTAACATACTAGATTCGTATCGATAAACTATATATTCGTTTCTATAAAAACAGTTGGCATTTCTTACAATTTTGCTAAAGTATGTTTATTGAACTTTCCTAGCAGTTCGTGGTCTCAAAAAAAAATCAAATCCATTAGAGAACTTTGAATTAATTTGACCACAGGCAACTGATTCCCAAAGTGGATCAACAATACAATAATTAACTATATTCTAGTTCTAAGATATTAAAGACCTACATTTAAGTGTCAAATATTTCGAGATTTGATAATAAATCATGGCTGTTTTGGTTGAGAAACTGCTGGGATACAATGATATTGGAATACTTACTGGCCGGATCGCAGGCATTCTTTTTCGCCTTCGGTCCCAAACATTTCAAGGTGGCCTGTCTCCTCAACTGTTCGTATTCAATTTCACCGATAGTGTTGTAGCTAACTTTCTTAATTGCACGCCCGGCTTTACTGTCCACTACAGCCGAAGTGTTGTACGCTACTTCAACTTGGTTGTCCTTCCCAGACTCGCCAAAATATCCGTTGTAGGAACCATTGTGAGTTGTACCTGCAAGAGATTGCATAAATCTTTGTTTGTCTTCTAGTACCCTACGATTATTTACCTACTATGAGCTTCCAGTTGTAAAATCTGAGCGCCGCGTTTCGAGTTATTTCATCCATGTTGATAAGGATATCGTTCCTAGGTGAGGGTAGATCGTATGCTATGCTTGTCCACTGGTCGATGCCATCAATGTCTTCTAGAACGCTGATGTCTCCTCCAGCAGCTGTGAAAAGAGGGATTCGTTTTTGGTAATAAAGCTATCTGAAATCAATTTTGTTTCCAAATCTATTGGGTTTGAAGATTTAAGCAGTTTTGTTTCTTGTATGGAGTTATCATAAAGTAAGGAATCTATTTCAGTTTACTACATATTTAGATTTCGTACAATAGCAGGTTTGAGAGCAAATTTGGAATGACAGGGTCTGTAACTGACCTTCCCAGATTAGAAAGAGCAATGATTAGTAATGTACAAGTTGCAGAGGTTCTTCAGTAAAATGAAAAACCTACCCAATAAGAATTTTATATTATTTTATAGACAAATGMAGCATATTTATCTTTTAATGCTACTTAAAACTGTTGAATCACACCAAATCACAACAGTTTTGTTTCTCCCTTGCATTTCATTCAGAGCTCTATCAGAAAGAACGACCGAAAAAATAACGTGTTTTTCAAAAGACTTGTTTATTTAAAAAAACACGCCTCCGAAAAGCATTTCCTCATTTTTAAACAACTCTAATCATGTAACGCGATCCCAATTTATTCCCTTTCCTTCTTTATTATTCGATTTCGATTCCAGGCAGTGTAGCAGCGAATCCAGGTCCCTCATTATGCTCGCGTCTCTAATAGTTACCTGTTAGCAAAGTCGGCAACCAGTCCGTAATGTGAACCAAGTCATTTGATACCCTTCCGCTCTGAACTATGAGGGGACTCCAGATGAACGCGGTGTCTCTAACTCCACCTTCAAACAGTGTGTCCTTGATGCCTCGCAGGGGATAATTGGAGCCCCAGTTTTGGAAAGTTCCGACTGTGGGCGCCCCGTTGTCCGAGAGGAAGACAATCACCGAATTCTGGAGCATACCCTTCGCTTCCAGGGCTTCGACGACTGTACCGACGCTCTCGTCCAGTTTGGAGACCATTGCTGTGGAGTAAATTTCAAAATCCTTAACTTCTTGTGCAAAAGCAAAAAGATATAAGCTATCGCGACCATTCGGACTGAAATCTTAGTCAATTTTTGCATTAGTCTGCGTTGGTTTTGAAATAAGGATCGACGTTTCGCCAACTCTTGTAAGAGGCATCATCAGGAGATACGAAGACAAGTTCACCACCTTTTGCCTTAGCTAAAACCAAATTTTCGGTAGGGCAATTCAAATTTAAAAATGGCAATTGTTTCATACATAATAACGCTATAACTGTATGAATATTTAGAAAAAAATACCTACGGGTGTGCTTTACTAACAAATAACAACTTAAAAATACTGATCACAGAATAAAACTATGTAGAAATAGCAAAAGAAGATAAAAATTTTCAATATGGCTGAAGTATCGGTTTATCATATCAAGGAATTTTCTTAGAATCTTAGCGATATCGATATTCGCTGTTCTTTCTCCTCCAAATGCAAGAAACACCAAAATTGTCATTTTTTTCTTGAGTCATTGACATAATATGAGGTCTATGGCAGATAATGTTGAAAACGTAGATTCGCACTGGGTAGTGTTGCATCCAAATATGTTGGACTTTTAAAAGCCAGGAATCACTCTGATGATGCTGACAAGCAATGGAGTTTTTACAAAATTCCTGAAAGTGACTGACTGGCTGGATCAGATACAAAGCAGTCGATTAATGAATAACAAAAACAAAATTTTAAGCATCATACGAATGTATTGTGTCGCCTTCCTTTACATTACTGTAGAAGTAGTTCACAAAGGAATACTTAGAAAGGATATTATCTTTCACTAAAATGTATTAATTTTACACCGAATAAGTAAAAAATATATTCACGGTTGAAAAGAAAAGCGACAATCTTAGCAGATTTTCAAGTATGAATTCAATATTGGCTTTTACAAACCGAAGAAGAATTTGTGTAACAAGATATGAAGTAGTAAAGAAAAACGCTTGTATTGAAGCCTATGTAAATTGGAAGTGCATTATCCACTTGTGATTATTAAATATATGAAAAAATTTAAAGACAGGAAGCCTCAACCGACCTAGTCGAATGCAGAAAAATAGATTCTCAGATTTAAAGCATTATAGCAATGATTTCCTTTGAAAGTAACTCATACTTGGTGAAACGCATGTTTACAATACAACTGAATGGCCATGGTCAGTGTTTTTTTCTTCTTTTTCTGTCTCTAGAAGTTTCGTTTTCTAGTGTGGCAGTTATTGTTATCACCGCAAGGTCACGATGCACGACCACAAATTAAATTCTGAGACAGAAGAAGACATTGACCATGGCAATCCAGTCCGAAAATTTCGCATCAAGGGACAAATTTTTTTTTGTAATTTAATGCCACCCCTCAAGAAGCCGAATTTTTCTATCTACCTGCATACGTCCTACGGTTCGAGTCCACGATGTACTTGAACCCGTCGATGACGTCCTGGGGTGCCTCCAGGAGTTTGCCGTCGTTTCCTGCGTGAGGTGCGGTATGTGTCATCATCATGAACAACGGCTTCGAAGTGTCGTGGCCCTGTATAGTGCTGACGGCGTACTCCGTGTAGATGTCTGTGACATAATTTCCAGCGTAGTCCCAGGCCGGTTCAGTGTCCAAACGCATGTCGAACCCGGTGTAGTCCTTGTTATTGTACTGGGAAATTGATTATTTCTACCATATAATGCAAGTAAACTTAGGTTTTTTAGGACTAAAATGCTCTAATTGATGGAATGCTAATATAATTTTGTTTATATCCTATTTCTTTTAAAAGTATTTATTTCAGTTTTCCTGAAGAATCCTTATTGGGTCGAAAAAAAGCTTAAAATGACTTATGCAACATACGGTTTTCGTAATTCAGAATTTAACTGAGTCACTGTTCATAATGARTTACGACATGCATATTTAATTCCATAATATTATTATARGCCTTGTTCATATTTAACCTCTGTGTGCAATTTTTAGTTGGACCTTCACACTCAACATCCGTTAACATGGTATCGAAGGTATGGCGGAAAGTTCCTCTTTTGCATTGTAAAGCCTAGCTGAATTATATTAGCTACAGTCTTACTGACATAGACATAAAAATACAGTAGTATTAACACAAGATGCACGGATTTTTGTGTTMAGGGTTAATAAAGTCTTTTTTATGTTACAAAATTTTACGAAATAAGCAAAAACGACACCTTGTGACTGGTTGCAATGGCTTCCTAAAAACTTGTGTGATTTGTCTGGTTTGGCTCTATCTAAATATACCATCTTTTCACAAATAACTGACTTGAATTGTAGACTTTACGTTTAATTTTTATGATTTTTGTACATGTTTTTATCATCTGGTACATTTCTTGTGCCATTCACAAATATATAGGCTTTGTTAGATTTATCGGTCATTTCTGTCTATTAATCAATAAAACTAACATTTGAACCAACGTATCTTGAAAAAGTACACGCAACATATGGGTCCCATTATTTTAAATTTTTTTACTATTTATGCTGAATATATAAGTGTATACTAATTAGTGTATTTTTAATAAACTTTTCTTCTCAATATACCTTATGTAGGTATAAAGAGTCCCTACTCGGCAAGCCATGCTTTTGAAAAATCACACTTGAAAGGTATTTCGTCAATTTTTTTTGTAAAATCAGTTGTTGTCTTTGCTCTCATTATCGTTCTTTTTTTATTTGTTTCCTCGGTGGGATGTGCAATGGAAACGCACTACATAATAAGATTTGCTGTTAACGCTATCAACAAATAGCAAAACCCCGACTACCTACAAAATTTTCATATCCTGCAGTACCAACCATGAAACAAATCGTAGAAATAATTTTAGAAAACGCAAAGAATATGATAATGACATATGTGTATACAATCACACTCTTATCGATTTTTATATCCTCCTTCGGATTATGCTTAAGCGAAACAAATATCCATTGCTGTATGGTTCCCATGAGGCAACTTACCCGCCATGTTGAAAGAAAGTCGTAATAGCTGACAAATCCGTTCAGCGGACCCAGATGGTGGTCAAATCCCCTGTAGGTTGGCGTGTCATTCCACCTGGACATTCCTAAGTGCCATTTCCCTATGAGATATGTGGTATACCCCAGGTCCTGTGGGATAAAACTAGGAGAATAAGTCGTGTCCAAACAAATAATAATAATAATAATAATAATAATAATAATAATAATAATAATAATAATAATAATAATAATAATAATAATAATAATAATAATAATAATAATAATCGTCTTTATTAGAAATGGTACCCATTAGGCGAAATTTAGCCTAAGGCTATTCTTACATTTAACCTATTGGTACCACAGTGCAGAATATATAAAACAATACAAGTAATGATATAAATAAGTCTAAGAAACAGGAAACACTCAAATCAAACAACTATTGTTGATCCAGAAAATTGCAAGAGAATATGCTTTTACAGGA
Source organism: Rhyzopertha dominica (assembly GCA_025024175.1). Taxonomy (NCBI): domain Eukaryota; kingdom Metazoa; phylum Arthropoda; class Insecta; order Coleoptera; family Bostrichidae; genus Rhyzopertha; species Rhyzopertha dominica. The sequence goes on from QCXZ01000041.1 coordinate 50,672,730, forward strand.
ATTATATAATTGTGCGCACTGAAAAGTAAAGCTTCTACAAAATAATGCCGTGCTGTGATTTGGCACCGTTAGCCGGTCATTCTCTCGAATTACTCTGTTGTGGATTTCATCTCGAAAAACCAACTTCCGACGCAAGTACGCAGGTGCACCAGTAATTATGATACTGTACACTAAAGCAAGCAGATTATATTTCATTCTAGCATCCATATTTAACCAACCGATCTCCTTTAAATGACATGTGACATGATCGTATTTACGGAGGTTATTAACTAATCTACAACATGAATTCTGAGCTTTTTGTATTCTGCTCCTGGAGGCATGGTCTATACAAGAGTAATACAGAACATTACTGTAGGAAAACACTGACAGTGCCAAACCCTCACACAGATCCATTTTAAGATTTTTATTTAAAACATGTTTATTAGCATAAAGTAACTTCAACCGTGCATAGAACCTACGTATAAGAATATTTACATGTTCTCGAAAACGCAACTTATGGTCTAGTACTATACCAAGGCGATGAAAATGAAAAAGTGCAGAGAATTCCCACTTTATTGCGATAAGACATGAAAAGCTCGTTCTGAAATGGAAAGGTAAAAGTTTTCTGCATCTTTTCGAGTATTTGGAAATAGCTTACATTTTTTTAGATAATCCAGGCGATAGAGGTTTCTTGGTGTATATAATTCACAGTAAGCCAATTTTTTAACTGCTTGGTTGTATAGTTAACCAGAGGGACATAAAAAATAATCATCTAGAACCCATAGTCTAAACAACTGAGAGATAACGTTTGTTGAAAATATCTCGCGAAATACTGTTCTAATGATAAAAATAATTAGTAGAAATTTTGACCAGTATAAAATTTCCCAGAAAAAAGGCTGTGTACTTTTTTCTTTTGATCCATATTTTTTTAGATAAAGGCATGATATTGATATTTTTTTCAATTCCATATTATTAAAAAAATTCATATTTGAATCAGTCATTCAAAGTTATAGGCGTGATTTATTCTTCTCATGTAAATAGCTACTTTTGTGTTTAATAACTACAGTCGTCCGGTGGAATATTTTTATTACGTGTCTGAACTGCAGCATCTGATTCTTTTCCTTTTTCTATTTGTTCGGACACAAAAATTGTCCATGTCAATATCCACACCTTCATCAGTGTCTTCCTCCTCGTTAATTTCAGTAGTGTTGGTATAATTAACTCCAGCACATTTAACACAAGTTGACGAACAATACAATCCAACTTTATGATGGACGCAGTTTGCAGGAATTCCTCAGGAGCAGTAGCTTGGGTAGTGCTTACTGGAGACAAACCATTATGCGATTTCTTCCAACCCAATCCAGTTTTGGGTCTTATGATAAACAAGGAATGCATGTTGTCATGCAGCTTTAAATGTTGGAGGATGTCATACCAAATCCAGTGAAGATTTCAAGACACATTTTTCAAAACAATGATACCTTCGTCTAAATAATGTCGTTCTTTTGTTCCATTGCACCGACGAATCTTAATGCTGCAAGATCCAAATGATCTGGTTGAGAATATGGGTGAAGAAATAGCGTCAGAATGAATTGAATTTGTCCAAAGCTTTAATGCTGAAAGGCAGGTGTAAAGTTGCTGCAGAACATAAATATGATTTTCTCTCTACTATCTTCTTGTTTGATCCATCTGTTACACTCGTGAATTGTCTAATTTAATATTACACTCAGTATAATCCTAATATGGAGGAAAGAACAAACATACCCTCTAGTAATGGTCGTCATTATCTTCAAAACTGCTAAATTCATCTGTATTATCTTATTATCTATCTAAATAATTTACGAACTGAAAGTTATCCACTATTTCAGCTGTTAATTGTACAAAACATTTGTAATTATAATCTTTTAGTATAGGGAGTCCTAGAGCTGTAGCATCCGAGATGATGTTAAAATATTTAACAAGCTTATGAATAATGCAAAGCTGTTTACTATCGTTAAATTTCTTAGAATGATCAAAATGATGATTTGCCTGTTCCTTCTTCAGTATCTTTAGAACTTTCGTTCCAAAATTGTACTGAGTGTAACATTAAACTAGACTAGATTAACGAGCTTCTAAGCAAAATTTTCTTAAAAAATAAATTCTGGGTACATACATTAGAAACATCCTTATCACACCTTTCTCTTTTTTCTATTATGAGACCGAAACTGTCCCTTTAGGCACTGTAATGAAATAGTATTGCTGCCGTTTTCTTGAAATTTCTTTCATGATAAAAATTTGTTTACTTAAAATGATTTCACCATTTGCCTTTTCTCGTCTCTGACGCTTGGACTACGAAAGAAAGACCGTTGCTAAAAATCAATATAGAAGTTTTTTTATATTTTTCTTTAATGTGTCACTTATTTTCGCCAGTGGCGAGACCTTTAAAACAGAACGAGGAGATTTACGTAAATTCCTACAAACAGTTTCATATTATCCCAACGAAGTCTCTCCATATCCACCAACTGTGTCTTTTCGAGCGCCAAATGTTTTGAAACAAAACATCCCACCGCGCTCGCGATATCGAATTTGCGTATTACCCTCACACAAAGACCTCTCGGCCAGTCCAGAATGTGGACAACGATATAAGCGAATCCCAGCGGATTCAGTGTAAACTGGATACAGTCACTCGGCGGCCGGATTCGCAGCAAATCCAATTTAGCAGCGCATTACCGCACAAAATGGGAAAGCAGCTCGTCAGATTGGACGCCATTTAAATCCGTGTTAGGATTCAGTGATTAGACTGATCGAATTCGAACAGAAAAAAAGCGATTATAGGGTTACAGCGCTCGTTAATACCTTGAAGTATTCGGGGAGGACCTTTCCGGCCGGCAGAGCTCTCGGTTCGGCTGCTACGATTGGTGGCCCCTGCATTCCTGGAATTTGACCCTGCGTATACACCTGATTTATACCCTTTTGACTGTCGKAAATTACCTATCCTCATGGGGTATTTCCCTGRTAGTAAAGCTGATCTAGATGGGGTGCAAGTGGACTGGACGTAGTGGCTGTTGAAGATTACACCGTTGTAAGCTAACGCGTCTAAGTTTGGTGTTGGTATTTGGTTGCTTCCGTGAAAACTGACGTCGTTCCATCCCTGAAATTTAAAACGATTGATCAAGAGCATTTGCTTTAGTGATACTATTTCTTTGAACGGACAATTGGGATCTATCACTTTTTTTTAAATTACGTATAATGAATCTTGAAGTGCATATATATCGTATGCCCTGTTAAAACAAACAATAAAATATTTGTACGTAGAGAATTTCAGGTCTGAAATTCGAATCTTAGGAGTCACCGCCAAAACGCTTCTTTCCAAGGTTATTCAACTCGTGACGTCAAGTGTCATGTAAACATTACCGAGGAGCGTGCTGTTTAACGGTGTAGTATCATTCTTGTATTAGAAAAGCTTTTGTGTGGTGTTTATTGAAAGGACGGTGTAAGAGGTCGCACCAAAAAGTGATTTGTTTAGTTTTACAAGCATCTATTATATGTATGGAATGTATGTTGTTTTGTACATGGTTATAAAAGTACTTCAGTTAGTACAACTAACAAAATATTTTTGTAACCGTTCCTCGAGATTATCAACGTATGAAAAAGTTGTTTAAGGTTCCTAGACGTTATATGCCGAAATCGCAAAGTTTGTTTTTCTGTTGTGAAGATCATCTAAATTCTTAATGTAAGTTTTATTATTGTTTTTGGGCTTATAGGTGTTTACCATTCAGTTTCCATTTTATTATAAAGGATATGGAAAATTATATGCGTTTTAAGTTGATAGAGGGAAATGTTATAATAAGGAAAGACGTTTGTTTCCCATATATTCGACTGTTAGCCAGACCGGAAACGAGCCGCAACAGCCCCGAAAATAAAAGGCAATTTATATTTATTCTGACCTCTAAAATAAATGTCAAGTTTAGGGTACACTTTTGATTCTTACATTTTTATGTTAACAAATAGTATGTGTCCAACAACCCACTGTGATCAAATTATCAATGCTACGTTAATTTGATAAAAAGTTCACTTATGCTGTTGCTTTTACGTTCCTCATCTCCGCCGCGTTGAACCGCTCGTAGCTGTACACAAATTCCATAACAATGAACATGCCTTCAAAGTCATAACTCATAAGTATTTCACTTTTTCTTGGCGTATTTTAATTCGCTTGTCACAAAATGAACGCAAAAAACAAACTGATAAATTGACGGGCTGAGGCTGACGCGTGACGCGCTGATATTCATATTTTTTATATTGAAAATACACCTTACGATTAATTTTTTCGAATTTATTAGTTATCACAGCTGTTTTTTGGATTAGATGCTACCTATTAATATGCAATTTAATACATGGCAAATACCCAATTCCTGAAACAAAATTTGATTTGTTTTCGTAGTAGTTTAAAACCTTTCTTTATTTATAAGTCTGGAAAAGCCAGATTTTTTAAATTTGACGTTTCTAGGAAAAATAGTTACAGATTTTCAGGTCTTCAAGCAGCAAATGTCGCTACTGCTTTTCTTACATATGGTTTGGGGGCAGATAAATAAGAATTTAAATAATAAAGTCTGAAGACAACCAACCAAATGGGTATGGGTAGCTGGTAAACATGGGAAGGAAACAAAGAACATAACGGACAAAGATTGACTGATTACTGCATAGAGAACAACATAAAGATACACGCAGGAGACATTGAAAACAGGAACTTGAATTTAATAATAAATTATATATTAATTGATAAAAATAATAGATCAAATGTATTTGAATTTTATCTCATTTAAGTTTCCTTCTTATTATGGGCAGAGTACTAATGAGATCGGTAGGAAATGCATTTTGTGCATCCATAGATACCGTCACATTAAAATCTCTTAATATTTTATCCCTTTTATTTGTAGAGATGTTATAAAACCAATAGAAATTATATAAGGACTTTAAAGATTTCATGTAAATAAAATACAAAACATCTGTGTCTTTACCTCATTACGCAAAGAAAAAGAAGGGTATATTAAATTCTGTTCCAATAGAATAGATAGTAAAGCGCTGTGCATCAAAAGTTATAGTTAACGTACAGTGTTTATAAGGTTTATAATAATATTCCATTTCGTTGTAATCTCTTAAAACGTCCCAACTTAAATAAGCAAGGCTTTAAAGATACACTACCTCAAACTTTAGCTTTGGTCAATGCTGTTTTCAATCCCTTTTACATATTATATTGTACTACTTTGTAATTCTTTTTATTATCAATTTTGTATGCTGCCCATTATTACTTATTCTAATTATTTTGTTTCTGTAACGACATGCACTAAGATAAGCTCGGCTGTTACATGTTCTTTTGCAATAACTGTTAATTTTGTATTTGTTTATTATTCTTCTGTTTGTTACTTATTATTATTATTATTAAAACTGCAAAAAAAATGTTTAAAGACGTACAAATTTATGATTTAATAGGTCACACAAAAAGCAGGATACCGCAGCCTCAAGAGCATTTATAACATGCACAATTACAGGTACCATTGAGTTTGATTCATCCCGCGTGATAATCCATATTCATGAAGCTCCACACATAAATTTCAGCCTGGTGAGGTTACCTCAATTACAGTCAACTTAAACATCACCTTTCCGTTCCAGGATCGTAATTAAAAATGAATTCATTTAAAAGACATTAATTAACCTGTTTTACAGCAAGGCATATTAACGAGTTGTTCATTCACAAAACTGGACAGCACCAAAAATAGCGTTTCTTGGGCTACATTAATTCGGTTGCTAAGAGTTCGTGTGCGAAATATGTGGAATGTGCATAATTAGCAGATGAGAAAAGCATGATGTCAGGGTAAAGTTTGTTAATGGTTTAATGTATTAATTTTAGACTTTAAACTTTACTTCTTGTAGATGCTGATTGTTTGCCTATAATGCCCTGAATTCCTTCGTATTTGTTAAACAACATTACTGCAACATTTTGTAGCTCATTAATCCTTAATGAATGTAGTTCTATCTTTCTTATATTTTACCGTGAACACAATTTGAATACTATTACAAGTACCTTTCTTTGTTACAGCTGGCGTGTTAATCTACGTGTCACAAGTGTTTAATACAAAGAAAAAACCGTCTGCTATATGGTAAGTCAACATTTCAAATTTATACTCTAACTAGTCAGGTATTTACCGATTTTCGAATAAATTCTATAACTTTTTCTCTTTGAACCTCGATAAAGGTGCGAATTTATTTAATATAATCGTTTTTGAGAAAAATGTCAATTGGTAGCTTTTCTGCAGAAAATTAATACGTCGATTTTTAAATTTTATTGTTGGCTATTAATATGCAGCATTTTTGAAGTAAAACGGGTTGTTCTATAGACAACCATGATTCAGATCTACCAAAACAACTTCATTTAAAACAACCTTGAAAGATTAGAACAGTAGGCGAACAAAAAAATTGTTATATAAGAAAAACTATGCTTAAGACATATGCCCATATGCCCATCAGCGTTGGTTTAAAAACATATCGCGAATGGGACCGTTTTTCAGCAGTATAAGAACGCCCAATAAATCCTTGATACTTAATATAGTTGCAATCAAAGAAAAAAGAAGCAATAAGGTGATTATCTACAACGAAAAATCATATAGATGTCAATAAAGATTCGTATCAATCAAACCACAACAGAGAGTAAAACCAAATGGAACTTGAAATCTTTGTTTCGCCAGATTTTTGATTTCAGCAGACCAATGATGGTTAGATACCTATGCTATTGACCGCGCCACATTTTTAAACCATTGTTTCTGATTTCTAAAGTGTTTTTGTAGGAAAATCTGTATTATATCTTCCTATCCTTGTAGATACTTCCTGCCGAATTATAATTTTAGATGATAGTCATTACACCTTAAGCCTTATTGCAAAATTGTTGGTTTATATGGGTGGAATTTGTTTCAACGTTTCGTAAACAATAGATTTTGGAATTACAGTTTCTCAAGCCACTCGTGTAATTGATATAAGTACTTGGATTGTATTTTAAAACAATATAGCAGAAAAGGCTATAGGTAATCTGAACAAATCAACATTTCTAACAATAAATAAGTTGTGACATCTAGTATAATAATCAGCATCGTTATTTTGGTAGTTAGTTCCCTTTGTTGATACAAAACATAAAAAACTTATGGAATTTTTCATAAATGTATGACGTATTTTTTAAGGGCCATTATCAGTACACAAGGTTCTAAATATCTCACCACATGTCAGTAATACCATCAGAGCTCATCAATTGTTTTACACTGGCTTTTATTTCATAACCCAATGCATTAGTCGGGTTACTGAGGAAATTTAACTATTTTTTTACATTATATCTGAAACTGAAAACGGAAATGAGAGTTGTTGCGAATGTTGAATTCTGCAGATTATTCCTCATGTGCTCCATCTATTCTAATAACCGATGGTGGGCACATAAAAAATTCGTTTTAATGTGAACATAAACGTATATGTATATTTAAATAATGGCGGTAGCTATCACAAGCCCATAACCTTCATGCCACCGTGAAATACGTATAATTCTTGCGGCAAGCGTTAGGATAAGCGTATTACCTCTTGTAATTACTCTAAAAAAAGGCGACGGCGCTGTATTGTATCATAACAGTAGCCTCGTAATAATTCGCTTTGTTGATCTCCCAGATAAACACGAGAACAATGCACGCAATTCGGCGCGGCGGGTTGCGTTCTTGACGCACTGTCGGAGTCTCCGCTGCGGTTAAACGCATCTAGAGGGCTGTGGTTGGAAAAATATGGAATTTAGGGGCGTTGCTAGCACAGATTGTTTTTTCAAAATAGGATAAGGAGAATTTTACAAATTTGTGGCGTAATTATCGAAAAAATAAGGTGAATATGTCTATAAGAACTACGCTACAACGAAATCAGTTTATAATGAACATATAGTTGAAGCTAGGCAAAGATATTTCGAATGGAAGTTATACTAACTTCGTTATTTTAAATAAAATACACTGTTTATTTTAAATTTCGCATTGAAAACGACGGAGAAAGTGTCGCAAATTATAGACCAATATCGTTAATAACAAATTTATGTAAGATTTTTGAAAAGGTCCTAAAAGAACGAATAAATAATGTCATTAACAAACATGATTTGTTAAGTGATAGGCAATTTGGATTTAGAGAAGGTCGTTCCTCACAGGATGCGATTGCTTGCTTGGCGACGGAAATCTATGAGGCAATGGACGAAAGCAGACCAGTTATTACGATATTTCTAGACCTCGCCAAAGCATTTGGTACTGTTAGTCATACAAAGCTTTTAGAGGAACTAATCGCCTTTTCATTATTAGTTACTTAAATGACAGGTAGCAGCTTGTTGAAATTAACGGTGTGACAGTGTGGTGTGCCCCAGGGAACTGTTTTGGGACTTGTGCTTTTTTCTCTGTATATAAACTCACTACTACACTATGGCAAGCACAGGTAAGATAGTTAGTTTTGCAGATGATACAGCAGCTGTTTATACACGTAATTGAAAAGATTTGAAGGATAAAGCGGAAAAAATTTAATAAATATAAAGAATTTCTTTGATACAAGGCTGCCTTCCATAAATTTTGCGAAAACTAAATATATTTATTTTACTTTGTATAGAAGAAGCACTCCAGAATTTTCATCACTGACTATAAACCAGGGCAATTCGAAGTATGTGATAGATGAGACAGACAATATCAAATATCTTAAAGATTATATAGATAGGCATTTGCGGATACCCATACAAATAAAGCGGCTAAAACGCTTCGTAGTTTACTTTATAAATATAAGTTCTTGTCTCAAATACTGGATGAAATGGCTTTACGGTCAATTTATTATGGATTGGTTGGGTCACGACTAAGATATGGAATTCTTGTTTGAGGTAGTGCTAACTACAGCCACTTGAAACATTTAGAGACTGTTCAAAAAGCATTTTTAAAGATTATGATGCATAAGGACAGGTTTTATCCATCGGACAGGTTGTATAAAGAATCAAAAATATTTGATATTAGGCAATTGTACTTTTTAATTGTTTGTACAAGACAATTTAATAATAAAAAAAACCAGATACAGTATCAACTCAGTCAGAACACCCACGACATTTTGCTATCTGGGTCCTAGTTTCTTTAACTTTTTGCCGCATAATATCCAAAGTGTAAAATCACAAGCACTCTTTTCAAAGAATATAAAGCAGTTTTTGCATAGCACTGCAGTAGTAGATAAACATCGGCTCGTAAAATCGAAAAACTGATGTTGAAACAATAATAAACCAAAACAATGTTTATTATGTACAGTCTTGCAGTTCGGCAAAATTTATTTACAATAAGATTAGTCCTACGTACAAGGTTATCCTTTTGTAGGTTTAAAACTTTTGTTTGTTGGTAAACTGCAAAATCAGAAATGTATGCATTATGTACACACTATGTAAATATCATCAACAAATAAACATTATTATTATTATTATTATTATTATTATTACGTTTGGTTTATCATTTATTCAACATAATCTCCTTTAAGGAATTAGAAGATTTAGATATAGCAGAACGTTCATAAAGTTCCCTTGGAAAACAAATTCTTCTTTATTTTGGTCTGCAAACGGAACATATGACTACAAACTACTATTGCTTGTGTTGTCGTTATCACTAATAATCTTTCGTTAAAACTGTAAGCAAGTAAACAAAGATTGTAATGGCATACTTTCTACTAACAGCACTGACAAAAAAATTCTTTTTGGTGACGCGACGAAGAAGGCAAATACACATTCATTGTTATATTTCTTTCTTCAGTTATTTCTCACTGATTTATTACCAGAAACGCAACTTTCTATTACACTAAATAAAGAAGCTTGAAGCCGCAAGTTTCTAGTACAAAATTACTTTCTTGTACGACGCGATGTCTTTTGAAGAAATATGCACTTTTTCACGTGTATGACTGACGTATTGATAATGAGCCTAATATATTTTTGAGATGTTAATGTATGAACTTGCAAACTTTTTAATTCAGTAATTGCTTTAATTGCCCTATCCTCTCAGTCAAACCTGTTAAAACTTCTTATATTACATCGCATCCGCAAATACCCAAAATTCTGAGACTCAAAAGTGTGTCAAAATTTGTCATTGCCTATCAAACCTGCTACAACACATTATTTTTATTTAACAGAATGTTTCTTAGGTTTCTCGCTAAAAAATATATGGTTATAAAAATAAAGGAATTAGTAAAATCAAGGACGCACATGTCGTTTTATTATTGTTTGAAGTATATTTCTCTATGGAATGTAATCGTGTTGTCTATTTAAAAATTATGAATGTTTAGCACGCTAGGCTGTGATTGTTCTGTTTTTTCTTTACCTAATTATTTACTGCAACTGATATAAAACGAATTAATGTGGTTATTCGTGGAAAAGAGTACTTTTCCACTACAATGACGAAGCTAAGAGACTACAATTTATTGCTGTCGTTGTGCAATCAATGAACGTTTTCGTTAATTACAATCTAGTTTTAATACACAAAGCGTCTATAATTTTTTCCACCTTACTGGTTTATTTTAAGTTCTTTCCACTAATATTTTATGTAAAACGAACGTAGCACGATTACCTACGTTAATTTTGTCTCATAACATGGATGCTAACAGTTATTTCGAAAATATAATGCGGTCACCAAATATTATTCTGGTTCTGCGTAACAACAATTAGCAAACTTGCGTGATGTCGCTAAAATCATAATACGCACGTCAATAAGTAGTACCTATTAATATAAATATGATAGGAACACTATACACAGCTTTGCACGTGATGTAGTTCGTGAAAATTTTTATTTTGAGTTTAGATAAAACCAGAAATATGGATATGAATCGGAATCGGAATGAATAGGCAGTATTTGCTTTAATAATACTGCCAATTATAAGATGAATTAGACGTGAAAGAACAGTGGTTTTATGATTTGATTAATGCAGTTTTTCTGCAACTATAGCTTAGAATATGTACATTGTTTATAAACATTTGTATAAACAGTATGTATACAGTTTTTAAGCATTGTTTCAAAGAGTCCCTTTTTGTTTAGAGTGAGGCAACGATAAACAACAGATTGCCTGTGAAACAACAGTGTCTTTTTGATAGTAGAAAATCTTCATTTAATTCCATTTCTGCCATCTCTTAGGTATTTAAAAAAATAGAAACTACTTCTTTGTCACTCTCTTACTTATTGTGGACAAAGTGGCATTATAGTTTCCCCAGAGAACAAAAATATAACGAAAAAATGAAGTTTTACGTTTAGAGAAGCAAAATAGAAGAGTCTGAGTACCTATAGTCTGATATCTAAATTCGAAAAGTTTAATACCATTAAACACAATGTGTTCAATTATACAATCAATGCCGTTGTAAATATTTTAGAGAAGGGGATAAACATTGATGTAACGCCAGGGACAATTCCAAAAATGTAGATACTCGTAATATCGTATGTGGAATCTTGCGCATGCCCAAATCTAACGGGACAACAGAAGAAATGGAGGTTCTTAAGGATTTGAATACAGATAAGTCCTTTGTAGTTACTAAAGCACATAAGAGTACAAGCACAGTAATTTTAGATAGAACAGATTATGAGAATATGGTGAGAGAATTATTAGAAAGGTATCAAAAATTATCCTGAGAACCTACCTCAAAAATTAATAATGACCTTATCAAAATTTCAAACCTTTCGAATGAGGAAAAGTCCTTTTAACTGTTTCCGATTGGCAGGTACCTAAATCGTACGGTCTGCTCAAAATCCATWGAATTAATGTTCCCTTAAGTCTGTAGTCAATATTTAGTTTCAAAATTTTGTGTATACTCGTGTTAGATGACTTTCTGAGGTTATCTTCTTTGACAACCATTACAGGTGTAATCGAGACGTCAGATTAATAATTTCTTTTGTCAGTGTTGTAGTCACATGCATCTTTTCGAAAACATATTATCTAAGCTCCTAGAGAGAATGTTGCGCCTATAATTCTTAGTAAATCAGTGATGGGTGCGTAGAATACGCTATGTAGATTACGCCATTATCTACGCATAAGGTATGCAATAATCTACTTTGAGTCTACTATAGCAAATAGCTTTGTGTAGATAAACAGAAATCTAGAGAAGTTTAGTGTTTAAATATTGATTTTTGTATCTTATTATTTTTATTATTTGTCAACTAAACAAAATACTACCTTGTTATAATTAGGTTAACTAGACAAATATTCAAACAACAATAACTTCTTTATATAGACATATGCCAATTAAGGCCAAAATACCAGACTAAACAAAACAAACGTGTTGTGATTTTATTGTCTTTCCATTAATGGAAATAGCCGGGGAATTTAAAACGCTACCCTTGTTCTTCTGTAGCAATTTTTTTAATCGCAGGTCAATTTTATTGTGCTGTATTAGCAGGATATACATACAATACTCAATTGTGAGCTAGGTACATTGATATAAAGAAGCAAGTAGCAAGTGGTAGTTAGTTATTAGTACTTCTTTTTGAGAATTAAAAAACAACTTGTGTGTGAAATGCGTGCTTCATAATTTGATAGCACGTGTAAAATAAGCTTCTTAGGAATATACTGATGCAGTTATGGAAGCAAAGACTTCGAAACATACAGCTATGCTTTGTCTTTTATGCCCCAAAGACGGATTCCATGATGACTTTCCAAATATATACTATGTATGTAATATAGATATTCAAATAGACACCAAGTAATTCAGATTATGCCGACATGTACAGCTACACACAAAGAGTGCTCTTTTTTAGGCTGAGCTTTCGAATTTATTTAAATTCTTATTCAGAGCATCTACAACGCACATTTAATTAGCACAATATGTGCAACAGTGTATTTTCATGAAACATGAGTTTTAAACCATAAATGACTTGGGTCAAAAAATTAATTAATTTGTTTTTTATATCATTTCCTTTGATAGCAGATAGGTGTATATACTGCTTAATTGTTGTGTGTCCGATTTTTTATACATGACATTATTAATTTTGTTGATGTGGTACAGGTCGACATACCCTGAATTACATGATGTTTAACAAACTATGACCGTTATAGCCTCCAGATATTAAAGTAGTATATTATTTAATAAGTGTATAGATGGAATGTTAACACAATTCGCGTGTAATATGGTCTATTATACACTTTATGTACAACTGAATACAAAGTGGCCCACTGAAAATGAAGAGTATTTTTAGAAATTTGCTTTAAATGTTATTTATTGATGGAATTAATAGTAACATTAGAATTTTATGGCTCCGGGAATAGTACTCTTAATTTGCAATGAGCCATTCTGTATACAGTTATAAATATGGCATATAATATTCAATTCGTGTATTATGGACCATATTACACTTGAATCTGGTATAATAGACAAAGACCGGGTAATATTCTGTCTAGTGTAATATGGATTGTGTTATGTTTTTACAGATACGCATATAATACATCCATATAATTATAGTTGTAGATAAAAACTAATAAATCTAAGGAAAAATCAGGAATTCAACACATGGAGAAGCCAACAAAGTGGGCAAGTTAGAAATAAAATAATTTCCTTTCCGTTTAATTTTAGCGTTGACTTTAAACATAATATGCTCGTCTTTTTCTACTCAAAATCTACGCCAAAGTGCTCTATCTACATTATTTACTCGTGTAAAGTCGAAAATTTACGCGTAAACGCCCATTACTGTAGTAAGTACATAACTCCTTCTAGCGCAGATTTATGAGTATCCTGAGCTAATTAAATCAAACCTATCGAACCCTCTTTCTGCGCCCATCACTCACCAAGTCATCCGCCACGACAATCACTATATTAGGCTGATCCGCAGCACCGATAATCCTGAACAGAGCACAGAGGAGAAACTTCGCGATCCACTCACGATACCTCGGCATCATCCTCGCAGATATCTCGACGCCAGGATGTTACACGTTAACGGGCGGCACTGTAACACCGTGTAAAATATGTTAATTTATATACTCGGATCTACCTGGCAATTAGCCCCGCGTACAAGGTGACGTTCGGTTGTTTTAACGGTGGGGTCGCGCTTTTTTGCGGGCCGGCGTTTGTTTGGGTTTTGGACGGCGTCGGGGAAATTGGGCAAATCGATTGTCGAAATGTGATATTATTTGTCTTTCGCGGTTTTTAGGTTTTTGCAACGGTATTTTCGTGGGTAACGTTGGTACATTCAATTATAGTCGAGTATCATTGAGTGAATTGTATTAAATTACTACAAATCTGTTTTTGTTTTGTTATTTACAGCTTCAGTGGTTCTTATAAAGTTTCTTAATCTTCATTTGTTTGGATTTCACAATAGATTTTTTGTTTGTTCTATCGAGAAATTTTGAAAATATTTGGTCACCATTACGAAATTATTATTCCTTCTTTGTTCTTGTGTTTTCCACACTCGTTTTGCTCCTCACTCAGTTCATCGAGTGACCATACTCTTTATTTCCTTTTGGTAGTTTGGTATTTAGTACTATTTCCAGGTCTCTGATTTTCTTATTCTGACCATTCTATTACCATTTTGACACGTATTAAGTATTTCATCTCTTTCGCTTACAGCAGTTGACCACCGGCATTATCGTCTAATGAAACAAATTGTCTAATTGAAGCCAAATTCTAAAGAACTTCGACCAGTGAGGGCCTTACTTGATTCTCTAAAAAGTATAGACCGCAGACATCATCTTGTCTTTCAGGGAGCTCATATGGTTTCATCAGAAATGAGGATTTTTTATTGACCAACTCTGAAGATCCATAAAATCCTGAGCAACAGTGCTTGAGGACTCCCTTATCTGCTTCAATTTCATCCACTATTTCCTCTTCGTCTTCTGTATTAATTGCAGGTCAACCAGCACGAGCTGGAGCATCGGGTTTTTTATCTTCTATGTATGCATTATGCATAAATGCAATGCAGCAACAACAAAAACGTAAAGAACAACAGTAACAAAAGAACAAGAAGCTTAATCAATCCAACCCTTGGCAATGATGTCATGTTGTCATACCAAGTCTCGTCCAAATAGATAATTGGTCCTTTTTAACGCTAGAGACGTTCACTTTCCATTATGGCCAATCTCTTGTCAATTCTTTATATTTGAACCCAATTTTTCAATTATTTTTGCCAAGGTTATGGTGCTATACTTACATTCAACTACCAATTCATTAAATCCACCTAATCAATTTCAAAGTTGGTATTTCGACTAAGATAGACTAAGACTAAGCAGTCTTGTAGCCTTTGATGTCACTTTTAAAGGACTTTTCATCCCTTTTTTCAAGGAAAAAGTTAAATACATTTCATATAACAACTTCGTTTTTTTTTGCTGGCCGGTGGTGCATCTAAAATTAAATTAAATTAAATTATTTACAAAATCATTAAATGAATACAACTTTCTAGATAAATTATTTCATTTTTCAACTAAGGTTCGTCATTTCTGACTTCGAAGTTGTCTTCTACACATTCACATTTCGACGGACGCCACATTTTGCCACTTTCTGTCAAAATTTATATAAATACCGAAGGGCTTCGACTTTCTCTTTAATTTATGTATTGTATTGGTTGGGGTTGTCGCAGGCAAAGGCAACTCGTATCTTTAAAATGTCATTAGGACTTGTGAGGTACGATGGATCCAAATTTGCCAACGAATTTGAATATTATTGTTATGGATAATGCAGAGGGTAATATTGAAGAGCGCATTACTCCTACGTTGAAGATTTTTAAACATACACACATTCCCGCTTAAATTACGTCACTGAAACACTCACACACTGATTGGTCAATACCTCTGCGTTGTCATAGAAACACGACAATGAAAACAACCGGAATAACCTCAAAACCGCAAAGATCGTCACGCTGTAACGCGCAAGCGTTCCCGTTTTTCGATATCTCTCAGCTTTCCTAACTATACACATTCAGATTATATTGTAATAGGCACGCAATCCGATAATCGATTAATTGTCTATTGCCGAACCATTTCCGCTTGACGCGCTTCAGGCACACGGCGGTAATGATCTTGAATTAGAAGTTACGCCCAATTGATTTGAGGGGAAACGACTGGTGGAGTTTGAGGTTTCACGATTTGGCTTTGAATAGTTTTTGTAATTTGTATGGCTTAGTATGATATTTGCTCTTTTGTGGGGTAAAATTTAAAGATACTTGAACGTATAACAATTTGGTTTATATAATAAGCGAAGAATAAAACATTATAATAAGCAGAAATAAACATTGGGAATAAAGTGGTCGTTTGATGGAGGGAACATATATGCAGTGCTTGCGGACGTCATCATCTAATTGTAGTAATAATTATTATTATTTATTAAATAAATTGAGGCCAAGTTTAGCCTATGCCACAAGGGGTGTTATTTTAATTAATTAAGATTTTATGTTCATTCTTTGGATGAGAACAATATACTCCAATATCTTTGCTCATTGTGTAATTTGACTGAAAATAACTTAACACCCTTCATCTAGAGGATAGCCTTAAGGAAAATGACAACATTTGAATGATCATTGCTTTCGAATAGATCTTATATAAAGTCATACAGAAAATTATTATCTTCCTTTAGAGCGAATTTGTTTTGCACAATCACCGGTAGTTTGAAGGATTTAATCAAACGATCAATTTTCCAAAAACAAAGAACAAAGCGTGAATATGAATACTAAAGCCTGACAAAAATGACAAAAAACAACAATGGCCCCGCTAGATTAAACGTCCTGCTTGTGGCAGCCCTTGAAGAAAGACGCATTCTTTGCGCAAGGTTACCTTTTGTCTTCGTTTGAAACGCAATACTGATGGAACCGGAAGCGAGCTTTGCTATCAGATCGCTACTAAAGGTGATAAATCTGACATGCGTAGCATCTCTTGACAGCTGTTCCGCTGTTCCAAAGGTGATGTCATCCCTTCCAAAGCGCCGCAAGAATATTCTAACGATATTTCTCTATACCTTTATCTGAATTTGAACAAAAGATTTGGTCAGCATCTTGTTTTTATCGGTTTGAAGCAAATTGCAATTACTGTGAAGGGATCTGTTCATTTTTATGTTGAAATATATAATTAGTATACAATCACTTCGACAAGTCAGTGCAGGATTGAAACAGCGTTTCAAGAATTAAATGAAAAACACTACTCGCTCTTTTCCTTTAGAAAGAACGATGTAATTTATAATAAAATGTAAATTTCATAACTGTGCGTATTACTACATTACGCCATATTTATAATAACAACGGAAAAGCGTGAGTATTTCTTGCGAAACTTTGTTTAAATACACATTGTTAGGGCATCTCTCAGCATAATCATTTCATAACAGTTCCGGAAAGACTCAAAATCTGCTTTCAAATACGTAGTACAGCATTTTTTACATCAACAGAATTCAAATGGTACCAATGCCTATGTAGGTGATTTCTATATAAACTTATTAAATGATACACAGCCTTCGAGTTCTAGAGATTATCATAATGTTATTGACGTTTTCAGTATATCTTAAATTATTAGTTTTCCTACACGTATTACGCATCAGTCTGTAAGATCAATTGGTTTAATTTTAGTATCTGACAATGTGGATACACAGGTCTATGGTGTGAAAGAAGAAATCTTAAACGTGTGGACATAAATTTATTTAAATATTTTCTACTGTTGGCCGAATCGGACAGAATAATTTATTTCGTTACGTTGATGATAAGGTGAATTATTTTAATAAGTCTTTGTTGAATATATTTAATACTCTTACACCTTTCGATCGTTCAGCAGCAGACATAAAAAAACACCTCCCTGCGTTACAGATAACGTTCGATTACTTACTTCACTGCTGAATTTACTGCTTTTACTTCACGTTTCGATTTTTCTCGAGTAGATACAACTGATGTAAGCTGTAAGCAATACCATCACCAAAATCCAAAGTACCTAGGTCTTATTCGGATTTGAGGCCAATTAGCATATTGCCTGTTTTAGCCAAGTTAACAGAAATGGTAATGTATAATCAGATTGTTCAACATCTTGACAAATTCAGTGTTTCGCGTATTTATCGATTATCGATTTTAATGGATTATTTCAAGGCAGTCTTCTTCTACTTCCATATTTCGCCGTAGTTTCACATATAATATTTACTCAGTTCTCTTGAAGTGGTTCTATTGTGCCTTTATTTCGTTTTCTCCAAACATTATGTAATAGCTTAGCATAGCTTCTCCATTTGTTTTTTTTATTTCTATTACGTATTTCATTTCCTGGACCAAAACTTTGAACACCGTCGATGCTGCCTTTGGTCCATTCTATGGTAGATCTAGTTTAGGTATAGTTGTTTTTTATTTTGTCTAGTACAAATAATAATAATTATTATTAATATTATTTATACGTACTGACATATAAATCGGAAATATAAGTATTATGTTATGTATATGTTAACAAGGTTTGGAAATTGCTTATTATTTATTTGTGCAGTTACCTCTAAAAACAATGGCTGTTATTGTTGAAATTTCGATTGCTTATCAAAACCCACGCTAGTATACCAGTAGCATTTTTATGTATAGGTATTATGCAGAGTCCTAAATGGTCAGTTTAATGAAAAGCACAAAGAGCACGATAAAGCGTAGTCTGAAAAACGTTTTAAAAACGCAAAAAGTACCACAAATAATGCCAAATCACGCTAAATCGTGTTGAAGGAACTTCTACTAAACGAAGTTATTTGAATCAAGTCCTCCCATCACATTGGACTGGCAGAAAAGGAGCCATCAAAGGCCCATCGAGGTGTCCCGATTTTACACCAAACGATTTTTTTCCGTGGAGACACCTAAAATCATCCTCAAGCTATTGAGTTAAATCAGATGAAATAGCGTTTATTCCTCTGGAGTGGATACTTGATAATTTTAACGACCAAATGGGCCATTGTCTGGCTGTTAATTTTTTGTCCTAAATAATTAAGACACATTTTATAAGTTATGTAACATTGGCAAGTTTGACTTTATATGCAGAAGTGTTAAAATTTCGACAACGCTCTTAAAGTTTTATTTATCGAAATGTTAGTATTTTTGTTTAGTATCAAGCCCATTGAAATTTTACGTGTTCCTATGCACAAAATGAGTTGATCCCGAATACAAACAGTAATAATATGGTGCTATTTAAGCACATTAACCTCATTGCTGTAAAGGTTTTCATATAGTTACATACTGTCGTAATGCACCCTCTACAAAATACATAATTGGCCTCGTCCAAATCTTAGCACATTAAACAATTTTGAAAGCTCTTTGTGTTACAAACATTGCAAGGGTGTATGAATGGAGTAAATCAGGTGTAAAACTAGTTCTTACCCAATTTTATATTGTTTGCTCGTTTTAAGGACTCAAAACATGTTTTTGTTGCTGGTATATCACGTCTGAAAAACGAATAAGACGATTGTTCGCGGTTATTTTTTTTAATAGCAACCAATTAAGAAATCTAGTTCTCTAAACCCTCCAGATTTGCCAACTCTATCTTGGCATTGGTAGTTTAGAAACGTTTGGGAAAGTCGTGTTAGTAAAAAATAATAACAATTTTCGTCCATTGGCTAACATGAGAACCTGTGTGAATGAAGACTCAATTCATAATTCGCGTACACCAGTCGAGATTGCTATCTTGATAAATATGTATATATGAAGGTGCCAAGGTCATCATAAGTATTATAAATCCAGTAAATAATTAATAATTGACAAGATTTTCGCAATTTCCCAACTTGTTAGGGTATCTAAATCGAATCTTATGATTCTTTGTACTGATACATTTTCACAGCTGAACTTCAATGAAGTTGTTAGCATGTTCTCATCAGTATCGTTAACGTCAGTGGAGGAATGTTTCAGATCGTAAAGTAAATGACGGGAGGTATTTTTTCAACGAGTCAAGTCGCCAATGAAGGAAGCTATAAACTAAGTAGTTTAATGCTGGACGTTTTAATTGTTGCAGATTTTATCGAAAATTCAACTTAATGAAGGTGATTTTACACACTGCTGGCTCCTGACGTTGGGTTAGGTTGTCCGAGATGCTAAACCACGTTCTCGGTTGGTTTGATTAGCGTTTGTAATACCCTAGGGAGTATAACTATAGCCCCAACTTGAATTATCTGTTTTTCTTGGCCAAGTTCAAACTTAATTTAATGTAACTTACAAGAAGAATAAAAGAAATAAAAATAATAGGAACTGGACCTTAACTGCCAACTCTGGGCCCTTCCCACCTTCAATACATTTAGCTGATTAATTAAGTATGTATTTACGCAATTGTTAATGAAGTAAAATTTATAGACAAGCGTATTTCACAATTTTCATCCAGAACTCATATTTGACCTATGCAAATGTCATTCAATAAATCATTGTCAAACAATTTTCAAGCTTATTTTGGTCAGAAGTCATAATACGACTTCTACTTTGTTCAGTTCTTCTAATTTGTTTTCTTATTGGGATTGTTCAACTATTCCGTTATGTGGAATACCCAGAATCGGTCACATATTTGTATTTGGCGGCAACTCCAATCTTCTTAGCTCCAAATTTCAAAATTATTACAGAGAAACAAAAACTTTCAAAAATATCAGTTATTTCGAGCAAAAATCCATCCGAACTAAGAGTTATGAAGGTCTATTTAACGTAAGCTTTAGGAATCCAGTAGTATTATAATTAAGTACGAATTAAAACCCGGTGTGCCGTTAAGACTTTTTGAAAAACGGATTAAATATATCTGAGTTTATTTAAATGAGGCTTAATTGGTTAAAATATTAAGCGCTGGGTTAATTTTTGGAAGCAGTGGACTGGCGGACTACGGAGGTTGGCTTAACTTAAAAAAATAATATCTAATTGAAAAATGTAATAATCAAATAAACCCAAATGTATATTCTGTACTGTATTCATAACAAAGCATGTCTCGCATAATTTTATGCAACTATCTAATTCTGCTTTTGTGCAGTACCTACTCATAATATGTACAAAATCGTCGTTGAACATTGAAATATAATATGCTATCATTTTACCGATGTGTTGCGGTGTCTTGTTATTATCTAGCATTTATATAATCGACTCAAAAGCACTCTTTTCGATTTATGCCCTGGTCATTATTTTAGCCAAAGAGCAAAAAGAAGTACTCACATTTTTTATCTATTTAAAATATCAGAATTTGTTAATGTCCAAGTTAGTGGAGTATCATCGATGTGCTCATATTCAGTTTCAGATGACGATATTAGGCGCTTTAAGCACATAACTTATGCATATATGATTAAAGTTAGAAACACAAATTACTTTTATGTCACATAAAAATTGCCGCAGAAGTAACAATCGAAGTACAACTTACATTGCCATAATAATATTAATTGATTATAAAAGAATATCTACATTTGTAATAATTTATGCTGTGCGTTTAATCGCTAATCACTGCCGATTTCAGTATAGTCAAGTAAATTCCGTAAAAAATTTTAACATACGTTTTTGACGATATTGAGTCATATTTTGCAAATCAATGACAGCCATCAAGATGAATATAATACATGAATGGATTTTTGTAGGTTGAGAACAATAACAAATGGTGGTTTTAAAATTATGCAAAAATTAGAGTAAAATTAGATGTATGAGTAAAAATTGTTAGAGATAAAACGACCATCAATTTAAGGCAGATTGGTGGTGTTTGACCAGCTGACGCATAATGCTGAGGCTCATAACTTATATTTTTAAGTTTTAACTAAGATAACTAAACCAGCAGGTTTACGACCAGGTTGTTACCTCATTCTCAGTTATGATAATTTTTTTATCTATACTAGCTACCTATTCAATCCTAACTTAAATTTCTGAAGCTTCTAATGTGAAAAATTGAAACTAAAAAGCGCATAGGTTAATTAATATATACTTGATATGTGCGAATTCCAAATCATAAAACGTAGTTCTATTAGTAGATGCTTAATTTATATTTCTTTAGTACTTCGTTTAACATTGCGATAGATTATGTGGATCACGGATCAGTATATATAAAAAACATAAAAGACTTGGGTCTTCACAGAAGATGTTTTAAGTCACCTTGCACAAAATCGACGAAGATTGTTTATGAAATAAATACTTCGTTAATTACTTAGGTACATATTCCGATAAGGGCACATTTTTATTTCTGTTCAATTATTCAGTAAGGGAAATTGCTGCTTTGCCCCCCCCCCCTGAATTTATTAATAATATTTATTATTAATATTAATAATAAACTATAGCGCTACTTAAAAAAAGCGATAGAACGTCAACATACATGTTAATATTTTGTTCTTAAATATTAAATGTCATTATATTGTCACAGCTGTGTTAAAAATGCATCATAGAAGGTAACTGAGGGACATGGAAAAAGGTAAAATCATGGCTTTTTGGATGAAGGCTTTAATAGCCGAAAAATTGCTCAAACAATTAACTGGTCTCGTAAGCTGCAAGAAGAATTATTGCTACAGCGAGTAACACTTTTAAAAGTCGAAAAAGAATTGCCCAAGAGTGCAAGCTTGATGTTTAAAAATGGACTATAAGGAGGGTTCTGAGGAAAAGTGAACACATTGTACGCTGAAAACTAAGAATATGAATTGAAATTGTGAAAATGTAAAACTTTACAATTAAACCTCGAATGAACTGTCGAGAGTACATTCAAGTCCTTGAGACAAATTCGTGTTAGCAGAGAGTCGATGGCTTGGTTTGCCAACAATACAGTACAATTTAAAAAATTATTTTATTAAAATACGGGAACTGTTAATAAATGACTGAATAGTCTACTTCTTATTATTTTCGTTTCTTTTATACCTCTTGTTAGTTACATTAATTTACGTTTGCGTTTGGTGAAGAAAAACTGAAAATTCACGATGGGGCTGTAGTTATATGCTCTCCAGTGTGTAAAAAGTCTGTCTAATTTAACTTAATTGGGAACCAGTACTTACAGACATACTCACTAGAAATTATAAGAACGTATTCTTCATTATAACTGACCCTGATATTGGAGGGCGGTAAGATTATTATTTAATTCGTACGCGGCAGTTCTAAGCAAAATGGCCATCAAACACAGATATTAAACATCAAGCAATTAAAGAATTTTAGGCATAAATAATTAAATATGCGGCAAGATATATTTCATACTCTTTGAAAAAAAAAAACAATTAATAAAAGAAATTTTCGTTCCTGTTAAGATATAACTCCAAAACAATTTAGGCGCACATATACTAGATCTAAACTGCTCTAGCAAGTTCATTAATTTTAAACGCAACGCCAAGCTCGTTCGGCTTCTTGTTTGTTGAGGGAATCCCGCAATATTTGAATATTTATGTGCATTGTGATCATCGGACGGCCGCTTAAGCTTGCAGTCATTCACTACAAGAGCATTATATTAATCATTATACTTTTTGTCCTTGTTGTTGTAACTGTGCCACGGGAATTCCAGAACGTTCTCAATTTTCGCTTTTTTGAGCTCTACAAGATTTAGTAGCATTACGTTCGTGAAATCATAACAGAGCAAGCTGATTTAAATGGCAGAAAATAAGGTAGATAATCTTGGGGTATGGCGGAAATTATGTAACGATCTTACTATTAATAGAATGTTTTTGTTGTCATAATTTTATAGAACTTTTTGTTACTCTGAAACTACTTACATTATGTCTTTCATATCTTGCATTAGCAGAATATGATTATGAGTAAATATTAGTTTGCTTGGGCAGAAGAACTCCACACATTTTTTTCGATTCTCATTTTTAAAAAGAAGCCATGAGATGAGCTGTGGAACAGATCGGTTTCTCTGTCTCATCAAAAAATAGCCTAATCGTATATATACACCTTTGTTTATGTGTGTATATGAAAACCTAAATTTGGATTTGATATAGGAATCAGTAMAGTATTAAAATGGCATTGTCTAAACCTACGACCTCATGTTACGCAGTCAGAAAACCATTATAAATTTTTAWATTTCAAATTTTTCAAATTTTCAAAAACTTATCGAACCTGAATGCTTGTTAATGCAAAAAATGCTTGTGATACAGGGGCTGTTTTTTTGTCTTTGGCTTTGTAAACATTTTTTGTGGTTTCAAAAATGCAGAATTGGTGTCATGGTATAATAGAATTTACAGTCCAACCAAATCGAGTACAAAAATATTTTCATATGATTCTGTGTTCAATTTTTAAATATTTGTCCTTGTAAGTAGTATACCTCCTTAGCCAACCGGTATAGAGGTTGCCTACAGTGCTGCTGTGGGCTTTGTGTAAAGAAATAAAAATATAATGCACGATATTTGAGACCTCCGTTAAAATATTGAATATTTTTTTTGAAAACTTCAATAAGGAACACCTACATCAAATACAATTTTTGTTACAGTACGGAATAAGCCCTGCAATTTTTTAAGGTTTCACAAATATAAAATATACTACATTTTGGTTTCTTTTTCCCCGAATTTACATTTCCGTTTGTTTTTTACCTATTTTCTTTTATGGAAACCCATTGTTTTCAACGGATTTCTATGGAGTACACTTCTCTGACTACGAAATATAAAAAATCCTAAATTTCCAAGATATTAAGTTCCAATGTAATTTGATACAGATTTTCTTATTTATTATACATTCTAAAAGAATCTAGAAGCATATTCATATTATTATTAATATTATTAAACAAAGATTATAAAAAATGTAAAGGGTTAAAGTTCTGTACAAAAAAATTGGTTAGGCATTTAATAATATTGCAGATGTCGTCCTATATCACAAAACCAAAATACGCAAAATGAGGGTTGAGTGTTGTTTGATTATAATTAAAGCTAAGCTGCTATTTTCAGTAGTACTTATACTAGAAAACTTTTTGAAATCTCTGTCTCCCTTTCACCAAATTTTCTGTGGAAGTAGTCTTATCCACACAGCACCATTAATGTAGGTATACTATGTAAATTACCACAATTAATTCAACATTCAATAGTAACTGTTTACCTAACAGGTAATGAAAGTAGCATTTTTTTTACAGAAACTTAAAATATGCTTTGGACGACTTCAACACACAACAAACAATTTTATATTGAATTAAACAATATATTTTTATCATACTATTGATTATTTAATACTATAGGTATTTCACAGTCAAAGTTTTTACGTAAAGTGTAGGATACAACATCAGTTCTGTTAACAAACATTATTCCATATGGGTAACTGGAACTTGGAATATTCACTCATATCAATATCATTTCTGTTGATAAGATTGTTGCTAACATGTCGAATATATATCATCTGTCAGTAAAACCAGTTCTGTGCCATGCTGTCTGCACTAAATCTATCTGTAGTTGGTTTCGGTACAGACAACATAGCATAGACATGCATTTTAACTTAAGTTATTTAAATTTAAAGGTATAGAAATTCTATCCTGTCAAGGTAGTTAGACAAAAAGTGTTTAAACAAAATTAGTAAACAAGTAAATTGAGATATTATCGATTTTCTGATAGGCTTGTCCCCTAGCGGCAAAGTAATATACTTTGTAATATTTTTAAAATGAAATCTGTGTGTCCATATTAGATCCAGTAAGTTTCATCTCTATAGAGATAGCATTTTGTAGCTCTCGAGCCAATGTTAAACTGCTATTCAAATTTAAAGAGGATTGATTTTTTTTTAAAGAGGAGTATATTTTGTAGAGCAGATTTTAGATGGAGGAAAAGTAAATGTTTTCTAATTGTATACAAATCACTCTTATGGTTGGGATCTTCTCCTTTATTGTAGAAGCTTGTTTTCCATGGATCTTCGGAAAAAACCATTGAGCGATAATGCCTTCAAAAATTTATTTTGCCTACTGATCAATGGTGAGATCTTAGTAGAGCAAGTGTATTCAAGCTTTAAATGTATAATTATTGTACATCCGCATATTGATTTATTTTTTGTAATAATTTTTTAACTAATTTTTTTTTGGAACTGACCTTTTTTGTTTTGCTTAGACCTTGCGGAAATTTTATGCCGTTCTCACTATAATTGTTCGAGAAGTATTTCCTTATAATGTTTGCGTCTTCTTAGCTTATAAGCCTAATGCTTTTGCAAAGCATAACAAACACAAAGACAACTTATTCAGTTAGTATCCTGTCATGACAACATATCCAGTTCTAGATTATGTAATTGCTGACATTCAGCATGAAGCTTTATTTTATGTCTATAACATCAATTTCTGACGTCTACAACATGCATCGTACTTTATAATGAGTGCCAGAACTGGTACAGATAATTGTTGCCTCAATTTGGCAAAACTATGAACGTCCTTTCGAAATATAATATAAAATGTTATAGAAATGAAGTCTGATGTTAATACGAAATATCAATAAATAATGTAAGAATGAACCAATTCTATGACGTGCTGTCTGCACTAGACCTAAACTGCACTGATGAGCTATAATGATAGCGAAATAGATCTATCTACAGTTGGTTGTGGTGCATACAGCATAGCATAGACATGCATTTTAATCAATAAATAAATTTGATGCATTTTCCAGATATTTTTTCTTCCCCGTACCAGTTGCTTGAATTAAATTGATACATGATATTTTTAAATGTATCACAAAAGTTTACTAATTTTAGGAGGCAAAAAACATTAGAACTAAACTTTTCTAGAAATTTAATTTCTTTGACAATATTCAATTTAGTCACCCCAAATATGCTCATTTTTTCTACTAAAAATGCCTTTCCTGGAAAATTTAGTTGTGTTTGTCTAAATTACTGGTTTCATTAAAGTGTAGGTATCTTATTTTGATAATCTTCTGGTTTTAAAACTTTTGTAAGCTTGTGTGCGTGTACACTCATGCTTATGAGATATCATATCATGTTCTGCACTTATAATGAAAGCTTGGGAATAATCCTGAAAATAGGTCAAAACATTTTATAATTTTGTCTTTATCGGAAGTTACACATTTCAGTAAACATCAGCAACATTCACAATCACATGCTGAATCATTCAGTCATAGGCATTGTATTTTCATTATTTCTGTTGTATGTATATAATTTTTTTTTATTACTGTACCTAAACTTTGAAATAATTTTGTAATTTCTTGAGCATCAGGATGTAAATGACGTCTTTTCTTCATTGATGGCAGTTCATCGTTGTTGCTGCGTACTAACCCTAACTCTTCTGGTATCTTAGAAGAACCAGCCTTCTACAATTTTTCATAGACAAAACATGATGCACAAATAAATTCACTTCGAATTAACACAAAAGCCATTAGTATACATATGTATAAGTACCTATATATACTCAAGAGTTAATGCCTTATTATAAATTCTGGGCAAATCGTGACAGGCGGGTAGCTATACAGGTCTAAAAGACATTTCTAAAACTATTTTAAATGGCGCTATATTTTCTTGTCCAAACAAAGAGAATTTCCAATATGGAATTTGAATGGCTTGTAGAAGACCAAAATAAATGTAAATTTATGTTAGGGCCATGGATTGGCAGTAAACCCAGTGTGAGGGGATTGATTTTTACACAAAGGGACCTCCAATGTAACCTTATAGGTATGAGCTGGAAGACTATAACAGGAAAAACATGAACAAAATAAAAAAAAACTACAATTTAACTCATGTATTTATTCTTATAATTATATAACAACTCTTGTACAATTCAAATAATAATTACAGAAAAACCCTCCAGCAGGCTGTCCATTAAGCAGTGTGTTAGGCCAAAATCCATTTCTGAAACGTGAAAAATTATATTAGCCATGATTATCAAAGCAATCAAACACATTTTTTATACCTATACATCCTAAACAACAATTTATAATATAATAACAGCGTTATCAAAACATCACTTTTGCATGCCCCATACGAATTCGCGGGGAAAATTCAAATCCTTCTAGAAAACGGAACAGTAACTTTTTTTGTTGGGCTGCTAGGCTATTTGATCACTTTTCCAATGTCTGCTTGACTGTGTGACGCTATTTGACGACGGAAGAAAATCAGTGGAAAATGGACAATTTCCGCCGAGAAAAACATCAAAATAGGCAAAAAAGAGCGGAGAATTTTGTGATACGGGTAAGAATGCCTTATTATGCCCATCTCGAGATTGAAATTCCGGTTATTTGCGAATGCGCCGCGATTCGAAAACAGGCAAAATTTTTAAATTATCTATGTTAATAATTAAATAACATCATCAAAACATCACTTTTACATTGCCAATACGAATTCGCGGGGAAAATTCAAATCGTTCTAGAAAACGGAACAGTAACTTTTTTCGTTGGGTTGCTAGCCGGGGTGCCAGACTATTATTTGGTCACTTTTCCAGTGACTGCTCGACTGTGTGACGCTTCTCGATGATGGAACGATTTCCCGGTGGAAAATAGACAATTTTCGACGAGAAAAACATCAAAATAGGTAAAAAGGAGCGAAGAATTTTTGTGATACGGGTAAGAATGCCTTACTGTACCCATCTCGAGTTTGAAATTCGCGTTACTTGCGAATGCACGGCGATTCAGAAATCGACAAAATTGTTGCGAAATTCGGCGAGCCGTTAGCTGCGATTCAATTATTTTTATTAAATTTAATGCGATTTAATCGGTTTTCTTATGTATTTTGCGAAAAATCTGTATTAATTATTAAATACGCTATCGCTGTACGGATATTTGTATTACCGACCGCGAAATCGTGACGTTACGCGCGTCCTTTTCTAGATTCTTCCGCCAAAATACTATACCAGAGCTGTAAATCTACACAAGCATTACACAATAGTGATTAAATATGATCAGTAACCGGGAAAGCTAGCGTCGTTTATGGTAAGAAAACCCACTTCATGTGTTTTAGTTACTGTACATAACCTACCCCAATCGAAATTTAAATAAACGCATTTTATATCAAGCGCAAGCCCTATAACCGATGTAATCGTGATGATTTTGTTGTTATTCGCGTATTTCTATCGTTTTTTAGCTTTGCGCAACTTAGGACCTGGTATTTTGAACATGACCAATGTTGTTACGTTACAAGCGAAAACATAGCATTTTTGTCGAAATTTCCAATTACCAACCGATAAATAGACATGGTCAAACGTCTTTTAGTCATAAGCAATGGGTACATCGGTATTAGAACTACTATGGTGATACCCTTACAAATAACTGTTGTGCTTCCATAGTTACATCCAACTGTTTTTCAATTCCGCAGCCAAATCATCAATTCTTACATCACGAGGAAGTAATACCTAAATTCAAACTAGCTGGGCGGAATCTTATCATTGGACAAGTATACTTGTGGGTACTTGGCAAATTTGTGTTAGGTTTGAGTAAATAGGCTTTGTATATGTGACACTAGATAACTTAAATGCTTAGCAAAAAAAAAATTATTCCAAAATATGCCCGTAACATGCTGACTTAATAAATAATATAGGAACTTGATCTTAAAGACCAAATCTTTACCTTCAAATCCAGCGTGACTTCATTAGTTGGACTGCTTCCCAATCTTTATGGATAACTAAAAATGAAGAAAAAAATATGTTAGCATTTATCAATTTCGAATAACATATTGATATCGTGTATGTAATACAAGCTGCTGAATCACTGTTGTCCATGAAAATGTCAAACGCCATTGCTATCTGTTGAACCGGTTAGTACTGCTTTTTAGAAATTAGCATAAACAATTTAGAATATAAAAAAATTAATTAAACTACGTTTTTTTTTTAATTTTAGCTATTTCCTAAAAGGAGGTAAATAAATGTAAACCTAGGTAACAAGTAATGTAATAATGATTAATTAAATAAAATTAAATTAATTTCTATACAGACGCATTGCTTATGATATTTTGCGAAGTCTGACAGAAAATTGTTTTCTGTAGGCTGTACACCATCACTCAAAAGTATTTGCCCACCATAAAAAATGAACTTTTGGTAAGGATATTCTATTAAAAAACAAATAATTCTATCAGAAACTATATATCTAAACATATTTTTCATCTATGTGTCCTTCTTTACTTTTAATTAGGAATGCACAAATTCTTGGTATTCTCTCCACCAACTTGTCCAATATTGTTTTTTCAATTTTATGCTACTCCTGCTCCACATTCTTTCAAAGCTGTTATTTTGATGTAGGACAAGCCTTATGCACTTGACCATCAAGTTCCTCCCACAGTAGTTCAATAGGATTTATGTCAGGTGATTGGGATGGCCATTCCATCATTGTTAACTTCCATAAACGTTCTTGATTACCCAAATACTTCAGACATAGTCTGGATGCTTGTTTAGCATCGTAATCCTCTTGAAAAATAAATCCTCTCCTAATTAAACGTGTCCCAGATGGAATAGCATATCGTTGCAGAATTTGTTTATACATCTCTTTTACCAAATCAATTTTGTAAAGGCCTCCTACTGCAGATCCTCCAAAACAGCCTCAAAACCATGACTGACCCTTCTCCATGTTTTACTGTTGGTACAGTACAAATCAGTAAATCTTCCCGTTGGTGTTTTCCATACAAACACTCGACGATATGACTACCAAAAAATTCAAATTTGGATTCGTCGTTCTAAAGCACTTGTTCCCATTCTTCCACTGTCTAATTTTTGTGATCTTGTGCCCATTTTAGTATTTTCTTCTTATTCTGAGGACGTAGAAGGGGCCTTTTGACTGCTATGCGGCCATTTAAGTTATACTCTTTTTGGACGTTGACTTACTGTAGCTACACTAACACTTTTTTCCTTAGTTTCGTTGATCTAAGCAGTCTATTTCTTTTGCTCCGGACTACTAAGCTCAGATCTTCAGCTGAGGTTGTTGTTCTAGGTCTCTCAGAACGTGTTTTGTTCCTTAGACTACCTGTGCTTCACAGGTTCACAGGAAATATTTAGTTCCTTCACCTTTAAATAGTATGTTAGCCAGCTATAACTGCGTTTTGGAAATATAGATTTCTTAGTTAATTCCTTTTCTAAATTTGAAACATTTATTATTATTATTACATCATAAGCTACTTTATTATTTTTCTATAATAGCATCTTATAATGTATTTCTTGACTAGCTGAAACTTTAGTCACCCTGCGGAAATTTTGCATTGTAACCAACCAAGCTGCAGCTAAAAATGTATGATATTATGATTTTGCTTATGGTCAATAATTAGATTATGGACTGACCTGCAAAAATTTTGGTTAATTTGCAAAAATTTTGTTGTGAACGGCCAATCTACTAATTAGATTTGTCCCATAAATAGTGGCACAGGCCTATACAATTTTTCTTTTCATTACAGTTCGAAATCCTCAGCTGCTCTTCAGAACTGGTTGGGTTGTAAACTGCCGTAGTTTTGAAACACCGTGTGACAGACTKCGGTTATAATACAACTTCGTATGTTGTAGTACAAAAGGTAAGCGAAGTATATTACTGGTATACTAAAAACTAACAATCAAATACAAAATTACAATTATACTTACATTGAAGGCGATGTGAGGTCAATTCCATTGTTGTAAATGTTGCTTCTCTTGCTTGTATGGCAACATCCCTGTGAACAAGAAATTGTGTTAGAGTCTAAATTAAAAAATGAATATTTGATATAACTATATATATTTGCATTTCAAACATTCCTGGATTTCTACAAATGATATGATTTATGATGAAAGAGAACAAAATACAGGTAGGGAAATCATACTAAACCATGGAGTTAATGTGCATAAAATACATGATAGCTTTATTCATTTTAACCCTTGTTGGTGGTTTCTTATTAATCTTTTTAACCCTTGTTGTGGTTTCTTATTAATCTTCTGAATTATAAGATTAATCACTAGCTACCTCTTACATGTAAGTAGAGTGCAGTGATAGATCTAAAGTTTTATAAGCAATATGCCTGAGTTTTTTATGTTCCTCTCTATATTTTAGTAACTAGTGCAGTTAAAGCAACTGTTACTTGCGAAAAGATTTGTAATTGTGATACATTCATTAGATTTGGTATAAAAGAAGCTTAAAAATAATTGAATTGATTTGTGATGTTTTCTACACGTGGATTTTTTGCATCCGCAATTGATTATTATAAAGAGAAGAAAAAAATGAAACAAAAGTTTGTGTTCTAACTCAAGGTATGCCTTATACCATTGTTTCCACCAAGTTTTGTCTTTGCAACTTTTTTGTATTATAAAATTAAGAGTTCTTATGAAATCAGTTTTTCTACCAATATCTGCTTATCCATAGGAGCATTTCAAAACTCAAAAGGTGTATAAAACTGTCCTATTAATTAGCAGTTGTTCTAGCCCAGCTAGTTACTAAATACTGATAAGAAAAACGAAAAATAATTACCCCTATATAGCCATCAAAAGGAGATTGTTAGAAAATTCCTATATCTTAGAAATTGTGGGTGGTTATTCTATTCAATTGAAATTTAAGGAGATAGATATGTACTCAAGACCCTTGTGCTTCAATACATTTTGTTGATAGTAAGTTTAAAATTCTACAAAACTCTTTTATGTTTGTTTGATGGTAAATGTTTACTGTGTCATGGATATAGTTTACTTTAAAAAATCAAGTTTCAGTAACATCTACACTGATTTAAACGATCTAATTATTTCCTTCAATGCATATTATTATACACACATATATGGACTTTTAGAAAATGTTAATAATGATGATAAAAATATGAATAACACCCTTTACTAGTCAATATAATAACCCTTTAAATATTAAAAGTAAGTGTAAACACAATGAAGTAAGTAACAACACCGTCAAACTTAATTTAGTATTGAGCAAATTAAATTAATTAAAGAATTTCATATTTGTTTTTTCATGGATGAATTTCAAAAAGGTATTCTATTTGTTAGAAATATAAATTTTTTGCAATTTTCTGTTAATAAATAATTCTTCCTCTTTACAAAACTAGGAAAATACCACTCATCATAATTAGGTAAAGCTTGAATATTTAAATATGTAACTCTTAGTGCTCTGCTAAAAATTAACAAGTTTTTGGCTTCAATGCAAGTAATGTTATCACCGCAAATAATTCAACATGAGATACTTCCAGCGAAGTGATTCACCAAAGGTAGGTTTACAGTATAATAGCTTGTGTATTTTATAAAAACGGATATTTTGAAAGCGTACTTTATAGCAGGCAACAGCAACTTATCGCATGACCCACTCGACTTCAGCAAATGTTGAACGGTCATGATTTCCTATGAAGTTTTCAGCTTTGATAAAAAAAAATGCCTTTGCCATTTATGCAGGATGTCTCATGATTTGATGGCCAAACTGAAAGCATAAATTCTAGGGACAATTCTAGATCAATTGGACCCACAATATCTATATCCATTTTTGTTTCCTAAGGAGGTTATGGCCCCTTAAAGATGCAACCCCAAACACAGTTTTTATTTAATTTCTCTGAAACTTATGGTTATAATTAAATGAAAATACTTACACATATCAAACTTTATGTGATAAATAAGGATGTTCTAAGAATGATAACATAATTTTATTTATAAACATGTTGAAATGAAGGGGGTGGGTGTAAAAATCATTATAACTTTTTTGTGTTGGTTTTGTTTTGTGATATGCTTCCTTTAGGAAGCAAATTAGAATATAGATATTTTTGGTCCAATTTAATTGTATCTAGAATTTATGGTTTCAGTTTGGCCATTGGGTATAAATGAAAGCAGCTTAAAATTCATCTTAAGCGGTCCAAGTACATACAGTTGAAGTATTATAATCGATGCTATTACAAACCAGACTTAACTATCATATCTTCAAGATTAAAAGCATATGTATTCGTTTTTTCAAATAAATTGCTGATGCCTGATGTGTAGCTATGTAAGGGTGTTCTCCCTAACAGTCTAGAATAGCAAACTTTTTTATTTGAAGTTGTAGAACAGTGGTTTATTAAATCGAACAGTTTCTTTATTTTCACAGAATAAAAAACAGTTGAGCATCAACTATAACTTTGTAATTTACTAAAACTTTGTTATTTGAAATAGAACGACCCCATTCTAAATACAGCAATGGGGAACATTTAAGCCAGTATTCTAGGACTTTAAACAAAAAAGTTAGCCATTTCACACTAATTATTCAGGATAAAATATTTCAAAAACAGATTACAGTAAAGTATTGGTATCTCAGTACTTTTTTGTTTAATTCAAAAAAGGATTGGGAAACTTCCCTGTTTGCATCACTATTTGAAGACCTCAGATAAAAAGTTAACTATTGTAGATAGTTTGCATGAATAAAATGTATTGTTTAACTTTTAAAAATACCTAACTACCTTTATTTCACACAACCTTTTATCAGTGCTGTTGTATTTGTTGCTGAATCTTCTTCAGCAGAACCTACTTCTTACACAATCCACTATAGTAAGACCAGCAAAGTGGGTAAATAAGCGAAATCTTGTGTGTCTTAATTTTTTGATGCACCTACGTTAAATACGTAATATTAGTTAATTATCATTGCAATAATGGTAATAATTTTTTAAGTTTCCTAAAATCGTCGACATTGGGCAACAAAAAAACCTTAAAATTTCTGAAAAACAAAATGTGAAAAATCAACTGTTGGCTTGATTCGGGTCTAAAGGTCGTAGTCGATTGGAATTGCTTCCTAATGTTTCGCTAGCACGAGGGGCAAGCTTCCATCTCCGGTGCTGTACTTAGACTGACTACGTCATCACCTGGCTGCGAAAGTCTTAACCACTTCATGTGAAAAATCATTTTTTATTGTTTTCTGGTTTTCGTTTCTCCAAAAATAATCTGATTCTAGTGAAACTTGGTGTGAAAGTACAGAAAATAATCACAATTAAAAAGAATCAAGGCGTTTTTGAGTAATATTTCCTGTACAACGGTGTAATCAGTTTTTAGTTTTCATTAATTTTACCAATTTATGAACAATCACTGAAAAAATGCATGTCTGTCCTGTGCTGTCTCCACCACAACCAACTGCAGATAGATCTATCATTATAGCTCWCCAGTGCAGTTTTAGTCTAGTGCATACAATACGGTATAGAACTTAATCACTGAAAAATTAATGGTTGCAAGTAATTTTTCTTTCGTTTATATTTTTGGACTGTTCTCTTCTTGATTTGTGACAACAGGTTTCTTTAATTTATCAAACACTATCATGTCAAAGCAAAAAATGGGCACCAACAGAACTGTTTTTGGTGGATTTAGGCTTTAAACCGGAAAACATGAATATTTTGGGAACTTGATTTTTTTCAATTAAAAAAATGTGGTTATTTTAGGCACAGAATGTATATTTTCACTAAGTTTCATTAAAATGGGATTGTTTTTGTGGAAATGAAGAATAACACGAAAAAAAACAAGAAAACAGTCAATTTCTCGCATTTTTTCCCGGAAATTTAAAGGTTACAGGAAAATTGACCAGGCAGAAGTAGATTTTTCATTATCCTACAACTTTTGTATTCGATACTTTTTGTTTTGGCGTCGGGTTTTGCCGGTAATCGCAAGAACGCGATTATTTTTTCGTAAAATTAGGCCACAAAACTTGAACAATTTAACACACCTTTTTCCCCATTGTAATGTGTAAGAAAATGACCGTTGGCGAATATACAGACAAACATGAATCATTTTCATGTTACTTTAATAGCGTAGTTAAAAAAAATCTGGCAACTGGTCATTTTTGTTCACATCTACATGTGGCAACCCCGAGCAACACATATTTCCGTCGACAGTGGCAAGAGGGTTTTTAATTTATTAATACGTGCTACGAGATGGCCGAATTAAATACAAAGACTAAAAAGAGTGTGTTTTATCGGTAGGTACGATGTATCTTTAAATCCAGTCGTTTTTATTGTAGTTCTCCATCATTTTCTAAGTTTATTACAAGATTGCTCCATTTACAATGTCAAATAACAATCTAAGGCCATCTTTCTCTTTTGTTTCTACCGGTAGCCATTAGCCAACATTTCGTAGTTGGCGGGAACGACATAGGGGTTGGTTGACCGTTTATCAAAAATATGCAAAGTACGTGTAATTTTTGGCCCCTAATTAATGTTCAAATGTGGTAAAAAACGAACGGTAACGTTTGTAATCAGACGATCCAGCAATTAGCGCGGTAAGCCTACTTAGATTCATAAAATGTTGTTACCCCAACCTCACAACAGCACTGGTAATCGTTGGTACGAGTTTTTTGCGACATTTTAACACATCCAAGTGGTGTAGCTCCAAATCATTAGCTCTTAACGCCTTTTTTGATTTCAATCGATAAACGCGTGATCGCGATCGGAAATCTCGTAATTTGTATCGATTGATCGACAAGATAATCGTAATGAGTCAGCATTATTTGATACAGGTAAAATTAGCTAATTTGTTGCTTTAACGTGGTTTTTTTTACTATGTCTGGTCTAAATAGCTCCACTGGAGTATAATGAGCGTGGCACAAGCCATATTCAAGATGTTAGTATTGCAGCGCAGAAATTAGGTCTTGCAGGTTCGTTGAAGCTACGCAGTCAGTACAGTCAACTTCGGAAAAGTGACTGCGAAGTGAATTATAGCCATCGTTGGGTGGAATCGACTTACTATATGTTGAAATTTTGCCAATCCAGTTGTTTCATATATTATTTTAGTGAAAATGGTTACTACGATGATAAGGCGATACTAAAAATCGAAAAATTGTTAACACAGCTCGTTATGGTAAAAATTAAGCTATTACTATGTGGTTTGATTAAAATATCAAGAAGTTTTACTCATTTTGAAAATAATACAAGCTACTGATAGTTATCAAAATTCCTGTTAGGCCATATTATGATAATATTTATATATATTTAAGTAATCGTAGAGAATACTTGAATCTGTCAGTTTTAACGTACCTAAATATAACACTAGAAATACTCGAGTATTTTATATAGATGCTTGTGATACGAATTATTTACAAAATTCACCTTTAAATAGCATGTTAGCCAGCTGTAACTGTGTTTCGGAAATGTAGATTTCTTTGTTAATTCCTTTTCTAAATTTAAACTCTGGGAATTGATGCAAGTTCTTAAGAGATGTATAAATGACTTTGATAACTGGATACCTATTTGTACATGTAACTGTTTTATGTAGAGGCTTCATCGTCAATAAACATATTTTTTGTGCAACTGAACTTACATCTTAAAAAGTATTATCCAAAGTCTCTGTTTTTCCCTTAGCTACTTTTACTATCCATTCTGCAGAATCCACTGTAAAAAGTTGAATTTGTCAAAAAAATTTAAACACTAAACCAAAAAATAACAGAGATCACAACCTAGTTATATAACTAAAAAAAATATGTAAATTACGACCTTTATCCTCAAATCGAACATATCCGTTCCATGTAGTTATGAAGCATTTCTATTTAGTTTAATATGTATGTTATGTGTAGTTATATGTGTTCATAACTGCACATGAAATAAGCACACAAATAATACATGCTACTGTGATTAATTATTATACATTTTAACACTGTAACAAGCACTGACATTAGTAAATGCGGTAGAAAATAATTATTTATTGTAGTTTAAATTGAAAAATTAATATTTTGATATCTGATACAAATAATTATATATTTGCAGTTCATACATACCTGKAGCTCTACAAAGGATACGATTAMTGATGAAATGGAACAAAATAAAGGTAAGGAAATCATACTAAAGCACAGAGTTAATGTGCCTAAAATATATAATTGCTTTAATCATTTTAACCCTTGTTGTTTCTTATTAATCATGTGATTTATAATATTGATCACTAGCAACCTATATGTAAGTAGACGGTGTGTTGGATCTAAAGTTTTATAAGCAATAGGCTTTTTTTATGTTCCTCTCTACATTTCAGTAAATAGTGCAGTTAAAGCAACTGTTACTAGGGAAAGATTTTTAATTGTGATACATTTGTTAGATTTGGTATAAAAGAAGTTTAAAAATAATTGAATTGATTTGTGATGTTTTCTACACATGGATTTTATGCATCCGCAATTGATTATTATAAAGAGAAGAAAAACTTTTAAATAGGCCTAACCAACAACAAATGTCCATTTAAAATGAAACAAAAGTTTGTGTTCTAACTCAAGGTATGCCTTATACCATTGTTTCCACCAAGTTTTGTCTTTGCAACTTTTTTGTATTATAAAATTAAGAGTTCTTATGAAATCAGTTTTTCTACCAATATCTGCTTATCCATAGGAGCATTTCAAAACTCAAAAGGTGTATAAAACTGTCCTATTAATTAGCAGTTGTTCTAGCCCAGCTAGTTACTAAATACTGATAAGAAAAACGAAAAATAATTACCCCTGTATAGCCATCAAAAGGAGATTGTTAGAAAATTCCTATATCTTAGAAATTGTGGGTGGTTATTCTATTCAATTGAAATTTAAGGAGATTGATATGTATTCAAGAGTCTTGTGCTTAAATACCTTTTGTGGATAGTAAAATTCTGCAAAACATTATAGTTTACTTTAAAAAGATCTAGCTTCAGTGACATCTACACTGATTCTACACATTAACGATCTAAATATTTCATGCTATCTTCATTCCAATGTGTATTATTACAGACACATACATGGAGTTTTGGAAAATGTTAATAATGATGATAAAAATATGAATAACA
Source organism: Rhyzopertha dominica (assembly GCA_025024175.1). Taxonomy (NCBI): domain Eukaryota; kingdom Metazoa; phylum Arthropoda; class Insecta; order Coleoptera; family Bostrichidae; genus Rhyzopertha; species Rhyzopertha dominica. Next base: position 50,711,181 of record QCXZ01000041.1, read on the forward strand.
CCTTTTACTAGTCAATATGTAACCCTTTAACTATTAAAAGTAAGTGTAAACACACTGAAGTAAGTAACAACACGGTCAAACTTAATTTGGTATTGAGCAAGTTAAATTAATTAAAGAATATAATATTTCTTTTTTCAAGGATAAATTTAAAAAACGTATTATTCTATTTGTTAGAAATATAAATATACAGTAAGTAAACCAATTGACAAAAAAATATAACTTTTTGAAATTTTCTGTTAATAAATCTTCCTCTTTACAAAACTTGAATATTTAAATATGTAACTCTTAGTGCTCTGCTAAAAGTTAACAAGTTTTTGGCTTCAATACAAGTAATGTTATCACCGCAAATAATTCAACATGAGATACTTCCAGCGAAGTTATTCACCAAAGGTAGGTTTAGAGTATAATAGCTAGTGTATTTTATAAAAACGGATATTGTTAAAGCATACTTTATGGCAGACAACAGCAACTTACTGGATGACCTACTTGACTTAAGCTGAATATTGAAGGTGAATTTGAAAGTTAAGATTCAATTGTATACATTTTAGAATAATATCAAAAGAACAGAAGTAAATATTTTAGGTTTGAAGTATTTCGAATATTCCAAAATGGACATATCAACAGTTGGCAAGACTTTCTAAGAAGTTTTCAGCTTTGATAAAAAGGTTGCCTTTACTATATATATATATAAAAAAGCAGCTTAAAATTCATCAGTTTATCACTTCAAGTATTATAATTAATGCTACTACAAACCAGAGTTATTTTGTCGTTCTGTTTTTTAAGTTTAAAAGCATATACAATTGTTTTCTTAAGTAAGTTGCCGATGCCTGCACTATAGTTATGTAAGGGTGTTCTTGCTAACAGTCTACGATAGCAAACTTTTTCATTTGAAGTTGTGGCATAGTGCTTTATTAAATGGAGCAGTTTCTTTATTTTCCGAGAAAAAACAATGGGGGATCATCTAACCAACTACATAGTTTACTAAAATTTTGTTACTTGGAATGGAACGACCCCATTCTAAATAGAGCAATAGGAAACTTCCCCATTTAAAGGACTTTAAACACAAAAGATAGCCATTGAACACTAGTTATTCAGCATAAAATATTTCAAAAACAGAAATATTGGTATATCAGTACTTTTTTGTTTAATTAAAAAAAGAATTGGGAAACTTCGTGGTGTGCACCACTATTTGAAGACCTCAAATAAAATCGTTAACTATTGTAGATAGTTGGTGTGAATAACCTGTATTTATTAACTTTTAATATTACCTAACGACCTTTATTTCACAAAACCTTTTATCAGTACTTTTTTATTTTTTACACAATGCACTTTAGTATGACCAATAAAGTGGGTTAAGTTAACTATTGTAGATAGTTTGCATGAATAACTTATATTATTAACTTTTAAAATTACCTAACGACCTTTATTTCACACAACCCTTTATCAATGGTAGGTAAGCAAGCAAAATCTTGTTTTTCAAAATTGTATGTCTAAATTTTTTAATGCACCTACGTTAAATACGTAATATTAGTTAATTATCATTGCAATAATGGTTTTAATTTTTAAATCCCAACACTTTTTCCTAAGGTTGTTGACATAGGCCAGCAAATAAGCTTAAAATTTCCCAAAAAAAGTGAAAAATCAGTTTTGTATTGTTTTCTGGTATTTTGTTTCTCCAAAAAATAGTCTGATTTTAATGAAACATGATGAAAGTATACCTTTCTGTACCTAAAATAACCAGATCTTTTTTAGATTAAAAAGAATCAAGGCGTTTCTGAGTAATTTTTCCTGTACAATTGAACGGTGTAATCAGTTTTTAGTTTTCAATAATTTTACCAATTTATTAACAATCACTGATATATTAATGGTTGCAAGTCATTTTTCTTTCTTTTGTATTTTTGGGCTGGGCTGTTCTTGAATTGTGACAACAGGTTTCCTTATTCTATTAAACAGTATTATGTCAAAACAAAAAAATATGAGCATAACTCTGTATGACAATTTTTTGTAGTAGATTAAGACTTTAAACAAAAAAACCATGAATATTTTGGAAACAGTTTCATTAAAATTGGATTAATTTTGTGAAAATGGAAAATACACGAAAAAAAAACAAGAAAAAAGTCAATTCGCATTTTTTTCTGGAAATTTTAAGGTTACAGTAAAAAGTGAGGCGGAAGTAGTGATTTTACATTATTTACAACTTTTGTATTGGATACTTTCTGTTTTGACGTCAGATTTTGCCGAAAATCACGAGAAAGCGATTATTTTTCGTAAAACTGTCAATAAAATTTAGACATTTAAACACTCTTTTTTGCCATTGTAACGTGTAAGAAAATGACTGTTCGCGATATACAAACTTGGATCATCTGCATGTTATTTTATGCATAATTAAAAAAATCTGGCAACTGGTCGTTTTTGTTCACACCTACATGTGGCAACCCTGGTCAATACATATTTCGGTTGACAGTTGCAAGAAGGTTATTGAAAATTGTTCTTTTGTTTTTAACAGTAAGGAAGTTGGACTTAGTTGGCGGGAATATTAGGTGTTGTGTGACCGTTTATCAAAAATATGCAAAGTAAGTGTGTTTTTGACCTCTGGCTAATACCTAAATGTAAAAAACGAACGGTAACGTTTGCAAGCGGACGATTCAGCAATTAGCGGGGTAAGCCTCCTTTGATTCATAAAATGTTGTTACCCCAACCTCACTACAGCATTGATAATCGTTGTTACGTGTTTTTTGCGACATTTTAATACATCCAGGTGGTGTAGTGTTCCAAATAATTATCTCTTAACGCCTTATTTGATATTTTCAATAGATTTCCGCGTGATCGCGATCGGAAATCTCGTAATTTGTATCGATTGATAGGCAASATATTCGTGATGAGTCAGCATTATTTGATACAGGTAAAATTAGCTAATTTTTTTGTGTTTTAAAGAGGTTTTTTTACTAAATCTGGTCTAAATAGCACCACTGGAGTACACTGAGGGTAGTAGAAGCCATATTCACGGTGTCAGTATTGCAGCGCAGTGATTAGGTTTTGCGGGTTCGTTGAAGCTACGCAGTCAGTACAGTCAACTTCGGAAAAGTGACTGCGAAGTGTATTAGAGCCATCGTTAGGTGAAATTGACTTACTATCTGTTGCAATTATGCAAATTCAGTTGTTTCATTTGTTATTTTAGTATAAATGGTTAGGCGATACTTGAAAATCGAAAAAATGTTAACGCAGCTCACGTTATGGTAAAATTAAGCTATTACTATGTGGTTTAGTTAGAATATTATGAAGTTTTACTCATTTTGAAAACAATACAAGCTCCTGATAGTTATCAAAATTCCTGTTAGGCCATCTTATGATAATATACCATAAGCTGCTTTACTGTTTTTCTGTGATGGTGTATTTCTTTACTAGCTGAAGTTTTGGTCACCCTACAGAAATTTTGCATTGTAGCCTACCAATCTGCAGCTAAAAATGTATGATATTATAAGTTTGTTAGCAGCTTGTGGTCTATAATTAGATTATGCTCTGACCTGCATAAATTTTGATTAATTTGAAAAAATGTTACGTTGTGAACGGCCAACCTGCTAATTATATTTGTCCCATAMATAGTTATGCCACAGGGATAACAATTTTTCTGTTCTTTCCAGTTCGAAATGCCCAACTGGGCGTAGCAAGCCCACAGCATTCAGAAGACGTTAGGTTGTGAACTGAGGTAGTTTTGAAACACCATGCATCAGGCTTTGGTTGTAGTACAACTTCGTGTGTCATAGCCAAAAGGTAAGCGGAGTTGTGGAGTATATTATTGGTATACTACAAAACTAACAATCAATTTCAAAATTACAAATATACTTATGTTGAGGACGATGTTATGTCAATTTCATTGTTGTAAATGTTGTTTCTCTCATGGATGGCAACATCCCTAAACTTACATCTTAGTAAGTATTATCCAAAGCCTCCGTTTTTCTCCAAGCTGCTTTTACTGACCATCCTGCAGAATCCACTGCAAAAGATTGATTTGTCAAAAATTTTAAACACTAAACCAAAGAATAACAGGTTTGACAATCCAATTATGATTAAAAAAATTATATTTGGTTTAATTTGTAATTATTAAGCCTGCAATGAACATCGTTTAAATCTGTTTATAACTTTACATGGAATAAGTCCACAAGTAAAACATATGTATGCATTGTTAATGAATAATTAATTAAAGTATATTTTAAGAATAAGCTGCATAAGCTTATCCAAAATTGTCTACATTTCTAACACTGTTAGAAGCAGTCATTAGCAAGTGTGTGAAAAATAATTATTTATTTTAATTTAAATTGGAAAATTAATATTTGATATGTGATACAAATAATTGTATTTTTTTATGATTGTCCCTATATTTTAGTAACTAGTGCAGCTAAAGCAACTGTTACTTGCATTTCTGATACAGTCATTAGATTTGGTATAAAAAGATTTCAAAATAATTGAATTAATTTGTGATGTTTTCTACATTGTAGATTTTTTGCATCTGTGATTGATCTTACTGTAAAGAGAAGAAAAACTTTTAACAAGGCCTAGCCAAGTATCGATTTATATTTAAAACGAAACAAATATTTGTGTTCTAACTCAAGCCATGCCTTGTACTTTTACCCTACCATCTAGTTATACTAATACCGATAAGAAAAAGAAAAATATTTACCTCTGTGTATAGATATGTATTCAAGCCTTGTGCTTGTGCTTAAATGCGTTTTGTTAATAGTAAGTTTAAAATTGTACAATATAAGCGACTTCTGTTTGTTTGATGTTAAAGGTTTAATGAAAATGACATGGTTATAGTTTACTCAAAAGAATCAAATTCCGGTAACATATACACTGATTTTAACAAACTGGAGCATTAATGATTAAATATTTCATGTTATCTGCATTACAATGCATTTTTAAGTAATATTCTGCCAAAACTGTAAGCCGATCTCCAAAAAAGGTCTACTGTAAAACAATAACTATAAATTGCTATATTGTTCCAATGCCCCTTAACTCACTTATGTATATATATGGGTCATTTTTGAAGTTACTTGTTAGGGGTTGGGTTTCTTTGAAACCAGCGGCTCTAAACCTATTCCTGATTACACCTTAGTTCCTGTTCAGCTTTCAACTTGTAAATATGTCTGAATCAGAGAATGTATACAAGCACTTGACAACTGCAGAGCACAATTTACTGTTATCGGTGCATAATTTTTTTTCAAGAGTAAAGCTCTGTTGCATTTACGAACTTTCGTTGTAGCAATGAAAATCAATAACTTTATAATCTTTTAAAAGGATATGTTCTTTTATTAGATACACTAATTTTCTACTAAATTTCACCTACAGTTTTTTTTATCATTTCAGGCAATTACATTTGAGAGAAATAAAAAATATTTCTGTTGCTTTCAATTATTAGAAATTTAATGTTATACATGTAATTATTTCAGTATTTCTACATTACAACCTATGAAGTATCAGGTATGATATGGCCATTTGTATAAGTATATTTCTGTCTTAAAACTTTATTCAGATCCCTCTAACTATTATGTTAATGACTATGTAAGTACTTAGGTCATGAATTTGAAACTAAATCATCCTGTAGGTTATTAAACTATAATTTTTGTATAAGCTTTTTGATCATAAACCATATTAAATGAGATGTTTTTATTTTTATAGGCCCCCTAAGAAAATGAACATAATTTAAGCAAAATTGATGCATTAGGTGTACTCACCAGCAGTGCAAACAAACTTATTTCTTCCCAGAAGTATGAAAGTACATATTACATTAATATTTGTTATATATGCACATTAGTTGCGATCAAAATATAGATACTTTTTCATCCTGGATAAATTCCTTGTAAAGGTTAGATACTAATTTCTAAATTGTTCTGAACAAGACTAAACTAAGACAAATTTGCTTCTATCTGACCGTATCTTCTGAGCACTATGGATGGCCTTTGAAGCTTTTGTATAGTCTTTGGATAACTGAAATCTGCTACATGAATAGATGAACAAAGACTGAAATGTAACCAGGTTTAGAGCCGCTGGTTGCAAAGGAATCCAAACACTTATCTCGAAATCCAACCCCAACAAGAAACTGCAAGAATGATCGTTATTTATGGTGCGTTAAGGGTCACTGCCACAATATAGCAAATTATATTAGGCTAGATCTTTCTTGGAGAGTGGCTATTATAATTTCACAGAATATTACGTGAAAATGCATTTCTAACGGCACTACTTTTCCGCTTATCTAAAAATGTGCATCATACATTTTAAAAGCTCGTATTATTAAGAAGTCGTCCCTGTTTTATTGCTTGATCACTGAAAGTCAAGTGAAAATACTATGGATAAGACCTGTACTAGTCAATATATAGCCAAACCTAAATATGTAACTCTTAGTACTCTGCTAAAAATTAACAAGTTTTTGGCTACAGTACAAATAATGTTATCACCGCAAATAATTCAACATGAGATACTTCCAGCGAAGGGATTCACCAAAGGTAGGTTTAGAGTACAATGGTTTATGTATTTTAAAAACGGATATTGTTAAAGCGTACTTTATAGCAGGCAACAGCAACTTACCCACTTGAGTTAAGCAAATGTTGAATGGTCCCAAGAAGTTTTCAGCGTTGACAAAGAAATTGCCTTTGCTATTTATACAGAGTGTCTAATGACTCGACGGCCAAACTGAATCCATAGATTCCTAAGGACAATTAATTGTAGGTCGATTGGACCAAAAATATCTATATCCAAATTTGCTGCCTTGCAACCCCAAACACAATTTTTATTTAATTTCTCTGGGTATAATTTAATTATGTACGTTTGCCAAAGTTTATCTTATAAATAAGATGGGCTAAAAGAATTATTACAAAATTTTATTTATAAACGGGTTAAAATGGAGAAAGTAGGGATAAGAATCATTATAACTTTTTTGTTTGTTTTGTAATTTGTTTCTCTTAGGAACATTTATTCTTCGTCCAATTTAATTGTCTGTAGAATCTATAGTTTCAGAACATCCTGTATAAATTAGAGCAGCTTAAAATTCACGTTAAGGAGTCCAAAACCAGTCAATTTATCCCTTCTAGTATTGCAGTCAATGTTACTACAAACCAGATTTGATTTAACTTTCTTATTTGTCATACAGTTTTTTAAGTTTAAAATCCTATTGTTTTCTCCAATAAGTTGCCGATGCCTGCTTTATAGCTATGTAAGGGTGTTTCCGCTAACAGTCGACAATAGCAAAACTTTCTAGTTGAAGTTGTGGAACAGTGGTTTATTAAATGGGGCAGTTTCTTTATTTTACAAGAAAAAACAATTGGGGATCAACTAAACACGTAGTTTACTATAAAACTTTGTTGTTTGAAATGGAACAACCCCATTCTAAATACAGCGATGGGGAACTTCCTCCATTTGTGCCACGATTCTAGGACTTTAAACAAAAAAGTTAGCCATTGAATACTAATTTTCAGCATGAGATATTTCAAAAACAGATACTGTAAACTATAGGAGTCTCAGTACTTTTTTGTCTACTTCTAAAAAAAAAAGAATTGTGAAACTTCCCTGTTTGAACCACTATTTGAAGACCTCGGATAAAAAGTTAACTATTGTAGATTTTTTGCATGAATAACGTGTATTTTTTAAATTTTAAAATTACCTAACGACATTTTTTTTCACACAACCCTTTATCAATGCTATTTTATTTGTTGCTGAATCATTTTCAGCAGAACCTAGTTCTTGCACGATGCAGTATAATATAATCAACAAGCGGATAGATAAGCAAAATCTTGTTTTTGAAATTGTGTCTTAATTATTAAATGCACGTACGTCACTGATCTCTAAATAACAGGATGTCGTTATTCAAAACTGTGACGAGTAGAACTCGTGTGCCACCATGCCGCTGGTACTTGTACTATCAATTTAATGGTGCGTTTAAATTTTAGGTCCTTAACTATATAATATGGTTATGTGTAAATGTAACCTCCAGTTTGTATGGCACATGTTTCTCACTCAAACACTACAACGATCATCTCTTGGAAATCTGCAGACAGGTGATCAGTTGTATTGACTGCACACAATTACTATAAAGATAAGCAACATTTACAAGTGGAAGGAGAGGTGCTTCGATGTAGCAGATATTTTTTTTTTACAAAATTCGCAATGCACCGTACTTAAGTTATATATAATCACCGTGGGTGCCGAATATGCCATCCAGTAACAAAAACGAACACCACGTGCTTTGCAACATACTGAGAAAGGTGCATAATGTTAATTCGAACTTTTATGAAGGTTCACGATTTTAAGCGTCAATCATTAACATCATATTTATCGCAGAAGCGAACCTTTGTCAAAATTTTAGTACAAGGACCAGCAGCTAGAAGTGCTAAGGTGGCTTAAATCTGTGATAATTAATTTACATGCATTTTGGTATGTAACCGACATCCAGTTATTTAGAGATCAATGACCTACGTTAAATATGTAATAATAGTTAATTATCATTGCATTTATGGCAATAATTTTTAAGTCTAACACTTTTTCCTAAGGTTGTCCACATGAGGTAGTGGAAAAAACCTTAAAACTTCCAAAAAAAGTTGAAAAATCAACTTTCTTATGTTTTCTCGTTTTCGTTTCTCCAAAAAAATCCGTTTTTAATGAAGCTTTGTGAAAGTATACCTTTCTGTACCTAAAATAACCACAACCTTTTCAGATTAAAAAGAATGAAGGCGTTTCTAAAATGTTCATGCTTTCAGGTCCAATACACTTTTCAAAGCCTAATTCTACTAGAAAATAAATGCCATAAAGAGTTCTGACTGTGCTCATTTTTACATACACTTCTTGATAAAATAAAGATCTATTGTCATGAGTAAAGAACATGGTGAAAAATGCAAAAGAACTGAAAAATGACTTGCAAACATGAATTTTTTAATCATTAATTTACTGAAAAAACTAATTTTGCTTGGTTCACCAGAAACTTTATTTTTTTAAGCATTGCTACAAACTGGAGTATAAGAAATTTCTTAAAAAGATATTTAATCTTTAACATCTGTACATTTTACATGAGTATGAATAAAACTTAATAATTCTAGGCCAATCTTGGTCTATTTATATCATCTTCTATTTTTTTACGATTCATCCATTTGATATTATCAAAAAATAAAGTTTCAGATTAAGCAGTGAAACAATTTCTTTAATAACTTTTCCTGTATAATTGAATGGTATAGTATCAGTTTTTAGTTTTCAACAATTTTACCAATTTATTAACAATCATTGAAAAATCAATGATTGTAAGTCACTTTTTTGTATCTTTGGGTTGAGATATTCTTGAATTGTGACAACAGGTTTCTTTATTGTATCAAACAGTATTATGTCACAGCGAAAAAGTGAGCACTGGCAGAACTCGTATGATAATTCTTTTCTGGTATATTTAAGCTTCGAAATAAGTGTTTTGAACCAGAAAACATGAATGTTCCGAAAACATCTTGAAAAAATTGTGGTTATTTCAGGCACCACCAAGTTTCATTAAAATTACGATTATTTTTGTGGAAATGAAAAATTACAAACGAGAAAACAAGAAAAAAGTCAATTTTTCGCATTTTTTTCTGTAAATTTTAAGGCTATATTAAAAAGTGATGAGGCAGAAGTTGATTTTTTTGTTACCTGCAACTTTTGTATTGGATATCTTTTGTTTTGACGCCAGGTTTTGCCGAAAATCGCAAAAATGCGTTAATTTTTGCGCAAATCTAGTCCACAAAACATTTTAACACACCTTTTTGTGTAACATGTAAGAAAAAACCGTTCGCGAATGTACAGACAAATTAGAATCATTTGCATGTTATTTTAATGGCATAATTAAGAAAAAAATTGGCAACTGGTCATTTTTGTTCACACCTACATCTGGCAACCCTGCGTAATACACATCTCCGTTGACAGTTGCAAGAAGATGATTGAAGATTGTTTTTACGTGTTACGAGACGGCCGAATTAAATACAGATGATAAAAATGTGTGATTTATCGATCGGTCGTTTTATTTTGTAGTTGTCCATTATTTTTTTTCAGTTTATTAGAAGATTGCACTATTTACAATAACAAATGACAATCATAGGCCATCTTCTTCTTTTGTTTCTGACAGTAGCCAAGATCGCTTAGTTGGCGCGTTTGGAGGGAATAATATGACGCGTTGGCGGAAATGTTGTAAGGGTTGTTTGATGTTTTATCAAAAATATGCAAAGTAAGGGTAGTTATTACCCCCTGGTTAATGCTTAAATGGTAAAAAACGAAGGGTAACGTTTGTAATCGTACAATCCAGCAATTAGCACGGTAAGCACACATAAATTCATCAAATTTTGTTACCCAACCTAACTTCAGCATCGAAAATCGTTGTTACGTGTTTTTTGCAACATTTTAACACATCCAAGTGGTGTAATGGTGTAAATCATTAGCGCTTAACGCCTTTTTTGAAATTTTCAATCGATTAACGGGTGATCGCAATCGGAAATCCAGTAATTTGTATCGATTGATCGGAATTAATCGAAATTAGCTAATTTTTTGTGTTTTAAAGCGGTTTTATTTACTAAATCTGGTCTTAATAGCACCACTGGAGTACACTGAGGGTAGTAGAAGCCATATTCACAGTGTCAGTATTGCAGCGCAGTGCGGGTTCGTTGAAGCTTCGCAGCAGGTAGAGTTAACTTCGGAAAAGTGACTGTGAAGTGTATTAGAGTCATCGTTAGGTGGAATTGACTTACTATCGGTCGTAATTATGCAAATTCAGTTGTTCCATTTGTTATTTTAATGTAAATGGTTACTGGGTAGATAAGGCGATACTTGAAARTCGAAAAAATATTAACGCAGCTCATGTTATGGTAAAATTAAGCTCTTACTACGTGGTTTAGTTAGAATATTAAAAAGTTCTACTCATTTTGCAAACAATACAAGCTTCTGATAGTTAGCAAAATTCCTGTTATGTTCTGTAATGGTGTATTTTTTTACTAGCTGAAATTTTGGTCGCCCTACAGAAATTTTGCATTGTAGCCTACTAATCTGCAGCTAGAAATATATGATATTATGAGTTTGTTAGCAGCTTGTGGTCTATAATTAGATTACGCTCTGACCTGCAGAAATTTTGATTAATTTGAAAAAATGTTACGTTGTGAACGGTCAACCTGCTAATTATATTTGTCCCATAAAAAGTTATGGCACAGGGCTAAACAMTTTTTCTGTTCTTTACAGTTCGGCATGCCCAACTGGACTTAGCAAGCCCACAGCATTCAGAACAAGTTATTTTGTAAACTGCGGGGGTTTAGAACATCATGCAAGAGATAACAAGCTTTGGTAACGTGCAACTTCATATATTGCAAGATAGAAAGTAAGTGCTGTTATGTTTAATGGTATAATTCTAATGATTTCACACGTTATAATCATGCTTACGTATCATAGGCGATGTTAGGTCCATTTCATTGTGGTAAAAGGTGTTTCTTCCTTTAATGGCAACATCCCTGCCAACAAAAAATGTGTTAAAAGAATTTAGTCAGAAATTGAGTGGTAGGACTAGAAGTATTTGCTCTTCAGGTATTATTGAAGTAACATTAAAGTAAGGAGCAGAAGTAGTAACTTCATACTTACGTAAAAAAATACAATACTGCAGCACTAACTAGTTATGTCTAGTGTCTACTTCATTGTGAAGTGTTCGTTGTAGTTTATTCTATAATGGGAGAAAGCCTATGGTAATTTGTCAACGCAGAACATACGGGGATGATTTTACCAGGAAATATTTAATAATAAATACACCTAGTTCAGTATAAAATTGCCAGTATTGCCAAACCGCATTCTAACACTGAAGAACTCAGATTTTTGTAATCTAATGTAAAACACTGCTAAAACAATTTTATTCAAAATATATCCCTAATATTAGTTCCATAAAGATGTGGCAAGAGGTTAAAGGAGAATAAAAATATCAAAATTATTGTCTAAAAAAATTCTGGCATCAGTAGTTTTCTTTCTCCTCCGATAAACTTGAATATCTGTGTCATAGTTCAAGGTTTTCCCTCACTGTTATCCATATATCAAAGATACAATACATAGAAGTATCGGTCAGTCTCATTTATGCTATAGCTATTTTTAAATACCATCTTTGTTCTAAGCAATCTTAATAATGCTATTAACATTTATCCAAGTCATTTGTTAACAATCACAAGTCCATCATGATTTTGGATTTCCACCATAATTATTCACCCTTTACAGACGGAATTTAGAAAAAATCTTCAGTCCTGTTTGCTTTCTGGTGTCAAATCAGAATACAATAAACAAAAACGAATCTATATTTCAGGTTGTACACTGATTGGAGTGTATATTTATAGGTATTTGTTCTGCCAACTAGACTTGATTTTTTTAATTACCCGTCCTTTTAAAATCTAATATCTTTTACTTTTGTTTTATAAAAATTAGGATGTTGTAACATCTAAGAAAAGGGCAGTTTATGGTTTTAGTAATTTTTTTCTGTAGGCTTCAGCAGCTGCTTTAAAATCCTTAAAACAGAATGATAAATGCCATATAGATTTCTTGTGCTTTAACAACCGGGAACATAATAATTGAAAGTGATACAATATTATGTCCACGTAAAAGATTATATTCCACAAAATACTAGGGTATAAAGCTTCTACTAGAAGTAAGAGTATATACTCTTGTTAATCATACCATTCATTAAAGCATTTGATGATGAGTTTTAGAGTATTTTTTTGTGTAATTGAACTTACATGATAGTATTGCCTTAAGGGTTATCCAATGCTTCTGTCTTTCTTTCTGGACTCGTTTTGTCATCCATTCTGCAGAATCCACTGTAAAAAAAACGTTGAATATGTCAAAATTAATAACATATTTGACAACCAAGCCTGACAATCTTGAATTACTTGAAAAGCAAATTATTACTGACGGCGTCTGACGCTTCCAAACGCTACCACGAACGCCATTTTGAATCTTATTATTATATGATCACAAGAACGCAGCATATTTAGTCCTTTATTATTAAATTTTGCAAAAGCAGTCAATATTTAGTAATTTTCGCAAAATCAAAGCAAATGGGCTAATGCAAAACAAATTATCCAGTGTTTTTTTCACTGAATTATATCTACCTAGTTAATAGAGTTCAGTGGCCTTCACCCATGATCACACAAAAACAATGCCAGACAAAAGGCTACTGACAGTAAAAATTATCATTCAGAAAGTTTCCAAATATCATATAGGCATTTTACATCATATTTAATAATACTATGCTCCTTGCCAAAAATGTATAATCTTTACAAATAGATAGTATATGATGTCAGAATAAATGGCGCCTCGCCAACGCCTTACAATACAAGAATTACGCGTCCCTTTCAATAATTACAAGCGTACCTGATGTTTCCCCACATGGACTGCTGGTCCTTTTTTCCACATAATTTTCTTCAATTTATCTGGAAAAATCGGCACTCGTGATTTGCTACGCGGCAAACACGTTTCTCCATCAAGCACATACAGTGATGCCAAMCGAGTAATGTAGGAAATCCCGAGGCACTGTTGCAGTTTTCTCGTAAATTCTTTARTTATCCAACTGCGGAATTGTTCCAGTCATTTTCAACAATCTTTTTTTTTTAAGTCCATCTTTCCCTAAAGGAATGGTGTTTTTTCCACTCATTATAAAATTATGTAGGTGAGAGTGTACAATCAAATCGTTGAGTTTTATTGAATCGTGATGAGCCATGTGATCTAAAATTCTTAAAGGATGAAAAGATTTAAATATTTTACAGGACGTATTACCTAGTTTTGAGCCTCCATCGCATAATTCTCTAGATTTTACGGGAAAACGCGAAAATTCCCTTTTTTTTTCTCCTAAATGCTTTGGAACTACCTAGTACTAGGATAATATATAACAATATGGCAATGCTGTTTATCGTAGCTGGTCGATAGTGCAACATCAGTGCCATCACGCGACAGTTCAGCGAAGCTTTGGTAGAGCTCTAAACCTCTAGCTATTTGTATAGCTTTTATGTTCATAGGTCGAATGTTTCGTCACTATTAATTCAAATTACATATCCTACTATCTAGGCAACCGACGATACAGATTAAGTAGAGGAAACCTTTGAATATAGAATAAATAATCAAAGAGGAAACGAATCAGTATTTGCCCTTTGTATTTAAACAGTTGAGTTAATAAGTTATGATAGTTATTGCGAAAAACTCCTCAATTGGATGAACTGATTATGATTTTATGAAAAGTAATGGATCGTATGTAGTATGCTCCCATTTTTCTCTTGATTTTGGACTTAGTAATACATTTTCTCAGCTTTCTAAATCCCAACACTTTGGCGGTTTTATTTTTTTGGCAACAATGTCGCTTCGACAGCTGAATTTGTGAAAACTATTTTTAATAGATGGCCACTCAAACTCCAGATAAATATATACCATGTAATTTTTAACAAGAAGAATCATTATGCAATTAACTCTCACCCATATGTGCACAGTTCTATTCCAAAACAAAGCTTCTCGAAATTTCTTTGAATTTTTTCGATGAACAATAATATCACAGCGTCTCTCATTATTAGGTAGGTTATCCATATACACAATTTACCTTAAAAGTCCGCACATATAAAACTCTGAAATTGTTAAATCAGGACTCTGGGCTGCTCACAATACTGCACTATTTCTTGCATTAAGTCCATTGTTAAGAAAATTTTCTAACGTACTTAAAAGAAATGTAGTTACTGGTTCATCTTGTTATCAAGAAAGTAATGATGTTTGTCTTTCCTCTTTGACCACCACATTTCCTWTTTGATGAGGTGGTTGTTACAAGGTTTGCAGAAAAAAGACAGCATACATCAAGATGTTGGCAATATTGACAAGTTAGCAGTAAATCATCAAAATGTTTTAAAAACTGGTAGTAGTCTTTGGGCAAGTGTCTTCAATATTTGGGAGTGTCGTAACCCAGAATATGCAGTTGTTTTTGTGTGGTCACTGGAACATGTGGTCTGACATTGTGAAGAACTATTGCATCTTTTCTATCGACTTATGCTGAGCACATACACCCACTGTTTCATGCAATTCATTGATTTGCCAGCAGTAGGTACTTCTCTGCTATGATGGTTTTACCCATACTTCGTTTATACGGTTTGAGCAGCAATGCAGCCTAGCTTATACAGAAAGAAATATAAGAAAAATGGTTTTTTAATATCTAAAAATAAAAATCCACTTACAACCAAAAAATTCTAATCAAGATCGAGTTTTCAGTAGAAAGTAAAAAAGAGCATAAAATAATAACATTATAATAAAGATTTTATTATTTGAAAAGGGATAGTGATGTAATACAGTAAACATTATTTCAGATAATAAATAAATAATATTCTTCCCCTCTTACAAAAATATAAACAGTGACAAAGATGACAAGTTTTTCATTTATATTTTCATTATTATTCTGCTGTTATTTTCTTTTTTGTAGGGTTCTTTCAAAATTCTATTTTGTTTGCAATATCTTTATCGAATTATAAATACACACATATTATATAAATAATAAATAAAGTTATAGTAAATTACTTTATTTTTTCTCATTTGTTGCAGATACTGATGGCATCCTGTTCGGTAGCAGACTGCGGGGTCTGTTCGCGTTAGTAGGTCGGTAGTGTTATCAGCAGATGCTGTTCGCTTTAAAAATGAGAAGCTAAGCTTATGTTCCGTTTTCGTTAGTGCGGGGTCTTTTCTTTGTTTKTAAACATGAGTGACTATCAAGTATCGCGTGTGGTTCTAAACTTAATTATTTCACTCGAATAAAATAAATAGTGCTGGACTTTTATTCCTGGTGCACCATGGGGCAAGAGGATTAAAGCTACGCTATGTGGCCAAATACTGTAAGTTTCAGTTTGAATTATTATTAATTTTTCTGTCTAGATCATTTCTTGAATTTTACAACAAAAAACTGCCTTTGTATATTTAATTTCTCAACAGTCGTTCTCTTTTGTTACAGGAAGTCTTATCCTGGGGGGTAAGACTGCATGATGCAGTGTTTGGTCGGGTGAGTGCTTTTCCTATGATTCCTTTTTGTTTGTAGTTTTAGTTGACTTTGCAGATTTGGAATTTTCTTATTTCGGGAGGGTGGGGGAAGTGACAGTGAATTATTA
Organism: Rhyzopertha dominica; assembly: GCA_025024175.1. NCBI lineage: Eukaryota > Metazoa > Arthropoda > Insecta > Coleoptera > Bostrichidae > Rhyzopertha > Rhyzopertha dominica. Next base: position 50,727,320 of record QCXZ01000041.1, read on the forward strand.
TAGTGTGAAATAAAATATTTAGTGCTCCGTGATGATTGTTTTTGTGTTAATAACGTGATTTAGTGTGTTTTTTATGTGTAGTGAGTGCAAGTGAATGTGCAAAGTGCTCTTACGTGGTTTATTATTATTCGGTGAAGAAGTGACATTATTTAAATAGAAGAGCCAGCTCCCAGGGAGGTACGGAGGAGACAAGCATTTACATGGGGATTATTCTGAAGCAGTCAACATCTTATTGCGTTTGGATGGCAGAGTACTGGACAAGCTTTGTTCCCAATTATCTAATTCATCCCATCCTTTGGCTTCAACAAGATATGAAATTTGGCAAGGATAGCAATCTTCAAGATTAGAGTTTAGTCGCATTTTTTGGGAGGCTATGGGCAAAGCACTTAACGACAATTACAAGGAAGGATCACACATTTTTTTGGGAAGCTCCATTTTGGTGTACCGTGGACAACAACAAGTAACAATATTTTTAAACAGAAGATACTACACCCAGGAATGTACTGAGAGGACATCATCTCCAGGAGGTTATGCTGAAGCAGTCGATCTTAACACATCCCTTGGCTTCAACCAGCGGGAAAGAAGATAATTACAGTGCTCTTAAAAAATACCGCTGCAAATTGAATCAGTACTTCCAAATCCAATTGTCAAAATGACATTTACGCTTTTATTTCTTATAATATACCATCAGTAATCAGGTTTTGAGCATTTTTTGCTCTGCACATTTTTTCTAAGGCAACTGTCGCGTGATATTAGCAAAAATATATAAATTTTTAAAATCGGTTTTTAACTTTTTAAACAAAATCATATGAACTGCGTCCAAAATAAGTTTTTTGGGATATTTCGAAAAAATAAAAATTCTGGAAAAAAAAACTTTTGGGAGAAATTTTATTTCCTATCTCATGGTACTTTTTTTAAATATATTTTTTGGTAATATCTTCTAAACAGTTTGCTGCACCGAAAATTTATAAGGACGAATAATACTCACAATTATACACCATAGACACACAGACAACAAACTTTTTTGCTCAAATTTTGCTTTTTTTTACGTTTTCGCCATTTTAAAGCGATTGAGCAAATAAAAATTTTAGAAAATTTTCGCGATACAGTACTTCCTATCCGTTGGATGTGGAAGTAATATTTAGTGCTCGGTAGTGGTTGTGTTTGTGTTAAATTTTAAAAAGAAGAGACCACTTCCAAGGAAGTACTGAGGGGGCAAGCAACCTACATATGGGAGATTATGCTGAAGCAGGCAACATGTTATAGAGGTATTCCGTTTGGATGGCAGACTACTGGACAAGCTTTGTTACTAATTTTGTGGTGACTATCTAATTCAACCCATCGTTTGGCGTCAACAAGATATGAAATCTGGCAAGGATCGCAATTTTAAAGAATAGAGTTTAGTCACATTTTAGGGAAGCTCCATTTTAATTTGGATTGGGAGCTACCGTCTGCGGCGTGGTTGGGGCCGCAGACAATTCCTCTTCACATGCCTGGGGGGCAGTGAAGAGGATCGCTGAATGTACCTGTCGGACGCATGAAAATGAAGTTATGGGCAGAGCGCTTAACGACAATTACGAGGAAGGATCGCAAAGTTTTAGGCAAACCATTAATCGAGACCGCATACGAGCGATAGGACAAAATAACTCACGTAACGAATTACAAGAAGGAAGTCGAAGATATTATTGGGAAAATACGCAGGATAACGGAGAGGATAATCGGCAAATATATAGTTCAGAACCGCAGCATAGGAATAACTCGGAAGGATTAACCACAAGAGAAATAAATCGAGAAGAAAATCTACGAAGGATTGGAGATAATGAGCCCTCATTTCGACCCCGGAGTTAAGGGCATCTGTAGCAGGAGATTTAGAATTGGATGAAACGTAAATTTCATCTTGTTATCAAATTTTAATGGAGACTTGTGTAAATTATTAACAGATACCGGAACAGCTGTTTTATTTATCAGAAGCATCTTGATTGAACGATGCAACGAATCAATCAGATCGAGAGGCACGAGCCATGGTATTCGAGTTTTGGGTGAAGCTCTGATTTGGATGTAGGAATAATAAAGCAGTTTGTTAGCGTCAGTCAAAATTGTAGTTTGTGAGGATGAATTACCGCTACAGTGTGATGGAATCTTAGGTACAGATTGCTTAGGAGAGAACTTAATAAGGATTTATTTTAGAAAAAATGTTTTGGAGGTATGGGCTAATGAAATACCTACGCTAATGATGGGCAAAGGTTTTAGTGATGTTACATACACAAGGAGTGATAATAATGGGGTACAAAGCGACACAGCGCGGAGATACGATAATACAATGGATGATAGGAGGTTTAAAAGCGTTTTACAAAGAAATGATGACGTAGTTAGCGATAGTAAGGAAATTATGCTAACGATATCCGAAGTTACGATAAGATTAAATGCTTTGCGAGAAAGGAAGACGTAGCAGTTGGCGAAAGTGCTAGTATACGAGGGGAAGTCAGAAGTTACCGTGAACTTTTAAATCAAGGAACTCCGGTACGGCGTTTTAATAATGGACTCCCGGAGCTCGTGAAGGATGTTCAGGTTTCCAAAACTCAGAACCGTATTACATTAGATTTTATGAACAATTGTGATGAAGCTGAAGTTAATGATTTATGTTCGGCGAATACGGAATCAGTCAAGGAAAGGCGATCCGCGCATTTAGAGAAAAGCTTTCGATGCTAATGGGAAGCTAATGAGTTTAAAATTCAGGCTCGCAATTTTCTTAACGTTAATAAGGCAAGGAAGCCTAGTTATCATGATGAAACAGAAGTGTGCCAAGAACAGGCGAACAAACCACTTACGAAAGAATTCTCGAAGGCTACAGGAGGATCGGAATTCCGAGGTGCAGGACAGTACTGCTCTAAAATATGCGGGGCCGAATAGGAAAAATATGATAGTTGAATTACGATAAAATAGAATTATGTGGTGTTATTGAAGACATCAATGAGGATATCGAGATATGTGAAGAAATTGTGGGTAATAGCGAGATCATAGGTGTTGGCGGATCACAGTGGTGATGAAATACGTGTTCATGAAGTGAACAATAACGGTTCTATTAATAGAAAGATTAATAGAAACGTCGGTGGTTGTGCTTGGGAAGGAGACAATTTATGGGGTAATAAATCACGTAACGTGAATAGATTGAAGTCGATATACAAGGATCGAATTGCGGAGGAATGAGTGAAGACGGAGGGTATGCCTTAGATGAAACAGACTGGTCTAGTAGAGTTGGTAGACTGAAACCGAGTGTTAAGAACAAGAATACGGAGGGTGATCAAAAAGGCTACTTCAAACTTATTGACAACGCGAAGCGGAATTAAAGGAAATTGAATTACTCCAAGCGGAGAAGGTTAAAGCATGGGAAGAACGAAAACCTGTGCACAAGGAAAAAATCAAGAAATAAACGTTTTGTTCACTGAGGACCTGGAGGTATCAGCGAAATGGGAAGCTACGTATTTTGGGAAATTAGCTGAAGTTTCAGAGGGCCAAGAAATTATTATAGAACCATATAAAGTGAAAATAGACGGAGTAATAATGGTAGCTAAGGAGTAATTACAGATAAAATCGAAACGTGTTCAATGCGAATTTTGAATTTGAATTCGTATCTGATAACTTCAAAGGAAAGCTAAACTTTAGGAGTAGCGTCGGCTAATGTAGTCAGTGGGGAAGACACCAATACTGTTAACGTATTGGATATTTTTACGGAAGAACGGGAAGATAATTCTTTTGAATTGGAGCGTTTCAATAATTACGCACAAAATTTGCTTTTAGAGTTTCTGGACCGATATTGAGATTTGTTTTGTGAAGAAAACTAAATGTTAACAAGTACAAATATGGTCAAGCACAGAATTATTACAGAGATAGTATCTTCGATTTGGGAGCGCCCATACAGGATACCGTTTCATCAAAGAGAAATAGTACGAAAAAAATAGATAGATTACTACTAAAAGACGGCTTCCGATACGGGTATGCCTATTCATGTTAGAGTTCCATCAGCCTGGGAATTCCAAGCAGCAGCAGCTCCAGCCCATCAATTGGGGCAACTAGTTCCCGAGCCAGGAGAAGAAAGGGAACCTGTTGCAGCCTCAGTAGCAGAGGACCGTCCTCTACCTTGGCGATCGACGAGGATCTAGCGTCCACCAAATCGACTGGACCTCTAGCACGATCAAATACGGTAGTGTTCTTTAGACGGTAAGTTTTCAAAAACTGTTGCATTGTAGTTGATACACGCGTATCGGGCGGATATAAATATTAGCAGCGAATACTCCTTTTACTAAAACTTAGTTACGGCGCGACTAATGTCAATTTGCGGACTTATAGTAGCGCTAGCTACGTACGCGTCGTGACCAATTGCGTGTGATTGTGGCGGACAAAAAAACCAATATTTTGGTAATTTCTTATTAATGGTGTTACTCCATGCACACCTCCACGGGAAAACTACTTAGACGAACCCATCCAAGTACGAGCATTGCACCCTTGGACGTCGGCAGGGCTTTGAAGCTACTGCAGCAGCATCATCTTGAGCCTCTTGTGGGTACTAGTTTATTTTCATCGTAATCTCCCAGATTACGAATGAGGGGGTTTTCTTAGGCGTCCGCTTTGTGGAATGCCTTGGCTGCTGCTTCTCAGATAAATTCCTAGATCGTAGGAACTTCGAGATCTCTGTCTATCCGATAATTCTGACGAACTAGGGAGCATCCACGACCATTCGTAGAACCTTGTTCTCGATAACCTGGAGACGTTTGATGTGTTTAGCTGATACTTAACTCCATGTAGCAGATCCGTACGTCACCATCGGCCGCAGTATCGTCTTTTGGATCGAGAGCTCGTTGTCGCTGCTCAACTTGCTATTTCGGCTGGTCAGCGCGGCCGTCGTCTAGTTGGTTCGGTCGTCGATGTGCGGTTTCCACAGCAACTTCCTGTGGATGGCGATACCCCGGTACTTGGCTTCTTGTTTCCACGGGATAACGCGATCTAAGATGTGTTTCGATCGGGCTGCTTCCTCCTTTTGCTCTTTTCGGCGTTGACTCCTATTCTCCATCGGAAGAMCCGGTCTTCTAGATCATCGGCGGCTTTCTGAAGACGTCGAGTCATCAGACGTGGATCAACTGATATGGTAAAGATAGCGGTGTCATCTCCGTAGATAGCGAGTTCTGTGCTTTCTTCTTCAGATGTCCTCGTGAATACGTGAACAGCAGCGGCGATAACGTCGAGCCCTGCGGAATCCCTCATGTGGCGGTGCGCACCGAGGACCTTTTGTCGCCGAGCTTCACACAGAAGTCTGTCCTCAGGAAGTCCGAGTCCGGTTGGCATGTCGGCATGTGATATCTCGAGTATCAATCCCTCATGTTATACCTTGTCGAGCGCTTTCGACATGTCCACAAAGACAGCTCCGACTGACGCCTTAACGTTGAAGTCTCGGTGGCGTACTCGACGGGCCTGAGC